>CM038611.1:1013605-1045954 GCA_021533255.1 Ceriops tagal | reverse complement strand
TCAATTCTCAATATTTTATAAATATAAAAATTATTAGAAGAGTCTACTTAAAAATTATTTTGAAATTTTTATTCTATTGCACAAGACAAAGGGACAAATTTAATGAATTTTTTTCTATATTTTAGAATTTTTTGGACACAATTCATCTTGTTTACCCTTTCATTTTGAAAACAACAAACTTTCAACAGCAAACTTCTAATTCTAACTCATTGTTACCTTGCCACCTGCTCACAATCTGTAAAATTGAATCCCCCGTAAGTCTCAACAGAATCCCTCCCAAAGCCTTCCATAACTTGAGAAAGAAACAAGAGACCTTCCATTCTTGAATAAGCCTCGATGACTTCATTAACACCATTTTTCAAACCAAACGTGACCTTAACACTTACACTATCATCCCCCTCCATTCCATGAGAAACTCTAAATCCGGAACAAAGAGGCATTCATCTCATCCGACTCCTCTTAGAATGTGCAAGCCATGCATCCTACGGTAGCCTCCACCAAGCCAATGCATGCCTTAGGGAAAGAGATATCAGAGCTGTCATCGGCAACAAGTGACTGCCTGCAATGGCTAGCTGCCAGATGTGGCTCTGCCCTGGCCGTTCGCTTAGTCAAGCATTGGTGTGGCCCATACAAGGCTCTAAGCCGCGAGGAAAAGGGTAAATCGGACATGGATCGAGCTTGGTCACTCTTTGCTCGCAGCTTCTCCTATTTGGGCTTTGCACACCCAATCACAGCCTGAACATTATTCCATGCCTTGACCGATGAACAGCTGATCCACATCGTCAACTTGGGCTTCGGCGACTTGACACTGTGGATCCTCCTTATCCGGAGCTTTGCCGATTTACCAATAGGCACACCCCGTTTGAAGGTCACTTGTGCCCATAACAAGGCCGTTCTTGAGAAACTGGGGCGAAGGCTTGTGAAAGAGGCTGAAACCTTGGCCATGCCCTTCCAATTTAATCCTCTGAACGTGAGCTTAAAGGAGCTACCTGTAGACATGCTTAAGGTAAGACCCGAAGAAGCGTTGGCCTTCTTCCCAATACTAAATCTTAGTGTTTTGGGCTACTAACAAGAGCGATGGCATTAAAGATAGTAAGCAAAGTGGGTCAGATAAAAAGCAATAAATGCACAATTCGACCCCCACCAGCTTTCAAGGCAAAAAAGGAAACACAAATTTACGCTACCAGTTTTCCTCCTACCAATTTGCTAATCATTATTACACAAGCATTCCAAACAATGCCTTTTGTCCGCAAACTTGATCCTTTCATGTTTGCAAATTCTCATACAACACATGGAAGCCATAATTATTATATCAATTAGTTTCAATACCTATCATTGGCTCAACTGTTCTGAACTTGATACTGTTGCTACAACCGATAGTCCATTAAACCCCCTCCCCCACCCATAAAAGTCCTGTCGTGGGAAAGAAGATTTGTTAACCTTCAATAGCTATAAGTGCCACATTCTTTTTTCCACTTTGTTCATTTCCCTTGAGAATGAGCTACAGAGGGGAAAAATATTCACAGCTGAAGTTGTATATGGTTGGGAACCCAAGTTAAGCAAACTAAAAGAGAAATTTTCATTTCTCAAGAAATTTTACATGCAAAGTTGTAAACTGGTGTCAACATTGATGCGCCAAAATGGGAGATCACTTTAGGATGATAGAGCAGAGAGTATAGATCCACACATGCGTCAAAGTCTCGTGGGTTTGTTACTTTATTTGATGAATACATGACTAGATATCGCACATTCAGCAAGTCTCGTTTCTCGATTCATGAGTGAACCTAGCTGACTTCATCATGCAGCAGCCAAAAGAACTTTGTGGCATATCTAATGAACTAAGAATCTGAGAATCAAATCTGCGAAAGCACTCAACAAAAAGTTTGAGAATTTATTGATAGTGATTAGGCAGATCATCAGATGAGAAAAAACACATTAGGATACATACGCACAACCAAGCTAATTTCTTGGAATTCCAAGAAACAAAAGGTAGGTGCATTAAGAATACACTGTAGCTACTAATGCAGTTTGTAAACCAGTTTGTTACAACAAATACCATCAGATCTGCAACATTAAGATAAAGACCCGATGATCATCTAGTGCAATTATATATCAATAATAGCCATGAGAGGAACCCAGTGTCTCATGTATACACAAAGATAATTTGTAATTTTCCTCAAAGTTAAAAACTGAAGTAACAAAAAAATTTCAAAAAATCTTCCATATTAAGAGAGAAAAAAAAAAAGAAAAACTCTTTATATTAAGGGATCTCAATGCAAGATCAATAATAGTTGTAATCATAATTTAGAGAGTTCTAGAAATTACATCAATAAAGTAATATAAAGTCAAAGAAATTCAAATTATGAAGGTCACAAAGAAAACTCTATACAAATATATATGTTATAGGTTTAATATATGTGAAATTTAAAAATTAATTGCAGCAACTCTACATTTACATACAAATTTATTCACTCTGTTTTTTCTATCTTTCAAAGTTTTTAAAAGTTGTCACCTTGTATTGAAAAGTTACTCCTCATTTAATTCTACCCTTGACATAACAAAAATGATGTTAATAAGTTAACAAAATATATATCCAAAATTCATGTCATCAATGTAAACTAAGCTCCAAACAAGTGGATTGACTAGATTGAAGAACCAAAAAACTAAACCACTCCAACTCAACCCATCAAAGGACTATGAAGTAGTCCATCCAAGAATCAGCCTTTAGAACTGACATGGGACTATACAAAATTTATATAAGATATAAAGTTCAAGTGTATTATATTTTATTCCAGAGGCAGTGTTGTTACCGCTGGCAGAATTCCTTCTGCATATCAACTTTTCCAGCATTTGCTTCAAAGAAGCTTCCTTGGCAAGAACCTAATAACATGGACAAAACTATAGATTTCCTGTACTACATTCATAAATCTGTCAAAATCTTGAGTGTAGTATACTTGCAAAAGTAATTACTTCAAGCTTGTGGGTCATACGGGCAAGCCCAGATCCCCCACAGCACCCACACACATCAAAGAGGTAAGACATCTTCTGAATTTCTAATAGAGTTAATCCAAAATTGCAGTTCTTAATGCTTCCAAAGGCATAGTTTAAAGTCCACACTAACTAATATTTAGCCCAAACGTGAGAGTTGAATAATTTGATAAATATCTAATGCCCACCCGATCCCAGTCAAACAGAAAGCTTAAGTTACAAAATAAAGTTGCAAGAAAGAAAGCATGTCAGCTTAAAGAATGCCTAAAACTAGCTTCAAGAACCAAAAAGAGAAAGAGAAGTCTAGTCTACCTTGCAAGAAAGCCCTCCAGCAAGTAATCTTGCAGCTACTGCAGATGCCTATTTTCCATATGCAGCAGTCAAGCCTTCCGGATTGGTATCTGTCTTACCATCAATAGGAGGTTCACCAAGCTTTGAAAAAGCGAAATATGCTAGCACTTGGTCTGCATAACCAAGACCTTTACTTTGAAAACATGTTTCCAGCATACCGTTCTGTTAAAAAACCAACTCAGCTAGATTGTTAACATCCACTTATCAGAGCCCAGAAAGTTATTGCACAACCATCTAAATAGAGAAGGCACAATCATTTCCAATGCAAGTACAGCACTTCGAAAGAAAATTATTTCAAATGGTAGGTCACAACCGACACTATACTTGCAGTCAATCGCAGTCATTGCACCTAATACAGAAGCAAATACTTGCATAGGCCCACAAAATGCAGCAACCACAGCAATATCTGAACCCCAATTTATAGTAATTCATATTCCTTGGCTAGCTTAGTCAATGGGCAGTAGATTATTTTTCTTCATTATAACGGTAGTTGAACATTTACAAGTTGTAAGAAGATGTTCATATGCTCTAGTTCAATTTTTCTTGTTTCCTGGTAATGAATGATGATTCGATTAGCAGTCAAGTTCGCATCTTTCACCTTAATTGCTCAAAACAAATCCAAAATTATTGGGAATACTTACGCTTCCATATGGACTTGGGAGTGGATTCAATAACATCATCAAGATCATCATTCCTAGTACAAACCAATATGGGCCCTTCAAAATCAAGCACCACGGAGTCCCCTCTCTTCACCACGACTTGACTGGCATATTAGATTAAAACCCATCCAAGATCTTGTCATACCTTTAACAAAAAAAATAAAATAAAATAAAAATTAAATAATCATAAAAGTGATGACTATAAAATTTTATATTTTATATTATATTAAATTTTGTATGTATTTCAATAGCTTATCTCTTTTGCAACACGGAGTCCCCCTCTCTTACATGAATATCTGATTTGACATACAATGTCAAGTAAAACTGCCACGTGTTATAAGGTAAATCTGATGTAGATTAAAGAAAAAAAACAAATAAACCAAAAATAAGCTAACAACCACGTTGTTTTAGCCTCTCTCTCTCTCGTCTAATAAATATATGTTTCTTGTTATATGGTAAATTCCATTATATTATTTTGTTACAATATATAATTTGGTATAAATAGATAAATAAATATGATTTAGAATTAATTAATATAAATAATCATGCATACGTTAATTTTAATAGTGAGCAATATTGTAAAATGTAATATCAATAAAATTTGAGATAACTACAAAAACAAACTAAAAAATATAAATATTAATTTCTTTTAAAAATTTTAAAATAAGAATAATTAAAATTAAAAATTCTTAATATAAATAAAGATTAAATAAAAGGAGTAGCAACTATTTGCCTCTTAGTTGTAGAGGTTAATATATATTCAACTGAATTTATTTAATTGCTACAAAGTTTTTTTAATTTCTTTAAAAATTACTTTTACATACAAATCATAAAAGATTTTTATAATGGATCATGAAAAGAATTTTGATTTTTAAAATTATTTTAGTAACTTTAAATCCTATACTACATCTTATCTCAACACAATGCTTATTGCATTATGGACAAGCATTTTTGTAGAATAAAGTATGATTATGTATGATTATTATTTACAAAGTTGAAAAGTATTTGTCATTTTTATACTAATTAATGAAGATATTGTAGCAAATTGGGAAGTGCAAAAGGAATGAGTGTTGGAATACATTCAAAATTTAATGTAACATAAAGTATTATATATGCAATATAAAAATTTTGTATAGTCACTACTTTTGTGGTTAATTAGATTTTTTAAATCTTTTGTAGGATTAATTCCCAAAAAAATTATAAACTTTTCTTTTTGTATAAAATCTATAGGGAATTTTTTTTTATTTGTTAAATATATCACAAGATCTTGGATAGGTCTTAAATCTAACATGCTATTAAGTCAGGGTGACGAATTCTTTGTTTACTCTTTACATGAATGTCTGATTTGGCATACAATGGCAGGTAGGACTGCCACGTGCCATTTCAAAGGTCACAGTGGACAATAAGAGTGTTAGGCAAAGGTAATCAGTTTATTGGGAGCCTTCCTCACTATCCTTTTATAAGTTTAACACAAATGGCTTGGTTATTGGCATAAAGGGTACTGTGAGAATCGGAGGAGTCTTGAGAGACCTGAAGGGAAAGATGAGGTATATGTTCACGGAAATCTGTGGGTGTTGCTTCCCCAGACTTGGCAATCCTGCAAGTGGAATGGAAAACTTGATTGGAAACATGTGGTAGAAAGCAACTCCAAAGTAATAGTGACTTGGATAAACCAACCAGAAAACCCACCTTAGGGGTACAATGAGATTAAAGGTTTATTGTCATAGGGAGTTACTGTTCAATAGCATCCTAGGGGGCAAATAGTTTTGTAGACACCATGGCAAAGATGGGGACTGGCAGAGTAGTCCCTTATTTGGCTTGACTGTGAACCTTGTTGCAATTTGCTCATTACTACTTATTCAACTAGAGGATTGTGAATTATATGATCTGATTATTTTTCCAGGTTTTGGCTTAGCCTATGCTGTAATTTGCTCCTTGCTGAGTGTTTTGTGACTTGTGCAATTTGGCTTTTTATTAGCAAAATTAATGTATGCTAAGATTTGTCATTTTACAACTCGTGTTATGCTATGGTTGAATGAATTTCTAACTACGAGTCATACCATTTTTATTGGGTATTTAATTTTTATAATTTATTAAAAATAGAATTTATACTATTTATTAATTAAAATTTTATCTGTAACAGCTATCCTATTTATATAAGACAATTTATGAACAATATGTTTGTCTTATATATTAATTTTTAGTCTAAGTGTCAAGTCTTTTTTTATTTTTTAACAGCTTCTAATTTGAATATTACTAGAAAGAAATAAATAGCAAAAGAAGTCCAAAAAACTAAGAGATAAATTTTTATACTCCATAATTTATAACTTGTTACTAATATAAAGAGACAAATTGAAAATATTTATTTAATCTTTATTGTAAATATAATACAAGTGTCCTATTACATGACTTCTTGTATTTGTTAATCATAAATATGGTTTACATTTAAAAATTACACTTTTTTAGAAACTATTAATTTTAAGAGAAATTTACAAGTTTATATATGATTATTCATATTTTTACTACTTAATTGTAAAATTTGATTTGAGAATAAGATACTTGAAAATATAAATTAAACTAATATGTCAATTTAAACCACCATAATTTCTTATAAATTCACTTGATAACAAAAATGTATTTATCAAAATTGATGTGAAGCAAAGTGTAATTCACCACACTTCAGCATTCATGATCTATACTAACAAATTCAAAGATTGGAATTAGACTAGAAGAGCTCCAAGAATCAACCATTCCACATTGTTTTTTTTTGGCTTCATGTCATGATATCTTATGTTTCTTTTTAATACTTTCTAGGAAATCGAACATTTTGTATTGATAAACCAAACCATTTGTGGAGTTGATGGGGAGGAAATTTGTGGGTCCTATCACCACATATCACAAAGGTGGCCCTTCAATTTTGTTTGCGAATTAATTCTAAAACAAATCCCATGGAAAGTAGCTTAGAGAGGAATGTGGAGATGCTTGTAATTTGCGTGCGACCTTTTCTTTTTCCTTTTCCTTTTGTTCTTTCTTTTGGGTAAAGTTATATGTATGTGGTACATTAAACATGTCTCAAATGTAAACTTACATATTATATTATTATGTTTACCAATTGCATATTTTTAATTTTTAATACATAATTACAATTAAAAATAAGACCACAAATATTCATTATACAGTTATAATAGTGTAATATCAACCCATCTTTTGGACATGTGGAGCTCCCTTCTTCTTTTGATATAAGATAAGGTCTTGACAAAAAATTTCCATACCCACATTTATATTAACAATTTATAAAAAAGAAAAAAGAATTAAGAAAAAATTTTCCAAGAAAGAAAAAAAAAAGAAACATTTAATAAAACTTTAATATTGCTTTAATTGTATCGCTTAATAAAAAATAGTTCAGTTGAAATTTTTGTTCTTTAATTAGCATTATTCATATTACTTTGTCATATGAATTTTTTGTTGGACACATCTCTAGATGATTGTGCTTAATGTAGAAATAACCACCCAAACCAACATTTAGGTGTAAAGTTTTAGGCGTGTCGTGCATAGAGTTTATGTTAAATTTATTATCAAGATTAATATAGACAAGTACTATTTATAAGAGATTTTAAAATATGATATGAATTTTAATTATGAAAGTTTTTAGCAATTACCTGTCTCTAAGATTTTTTTTGTAATTTAAATAATGACATTTGTGTAATTATTTACTTTTTATCAAAAGGGCCTAAAATTAATTTTTTTTTATTTTCATCAATTATATAACAAAATAATTTATTTTTTTAGGTAAAATTAAAATCATATCAACAAAATTCAAAGATTATAACCTCTAATTCAATAAAGTTGTGAGAATTAACACTGTTTCTTTCTAAACTTTTTCTAATGAAAATGAAATGATTGAAAATAATAATTAAAAAATTGATATGATAACTAATGTTTTAATTTGTTAAACTTGTTGTAAGACAGCTGAATTAATATTTTGAGAATTAAACATATATATATATATATATATATATATTAGTTACAAAGGCTCGAAGTTCAAGTTTGAGTATCCCACCCTAAATATTAATCAAGGTGTGTACTGTTGGAAAAGTGGCCAAAGGCCGGAGGTTTTAGTGGGCTGGACTAAGTTTACAAAACATTAGGGCCTAAAGGGAATGAACAAGGCTACTTCTCCAGGCACGGCCCAAGACCACTCAAAATATACAACCCAAAGTTTTTCATAGTAATAGTTCGCCAAGCCTAGTGCAAGCAACCCTTATTTTTTGAAATTTCATTTCTTACGTGCTAGGACTGATCATTATCTTCCGTTAATTTTGTTCTGAATGTCTGTTTTTAGTTTGATTACCCGTGTCATATTAAGATTTTGTTATATTATTATCTTATATTAGGAAATTCGTTCATAAAAATAATTAGTTATGCATGTAATATCAAGTATTATAAAATTTAATTTTATGTCTAGATATCATATTATTTTTTAATAATTTTTGTAAGAAATATAAATCTTTATTTCATGGTAGATGATAAACCTTATTATTATACTTTGTCACATTATATAATTTGGTATAAATGAATAAAAAAATACATCTTAGACTTAATTAATGCAAAAAACCATGACATGTGTAACACAATTATTTCAAATGGAACTTATTGCATTATGACTTGTATTTTCATATTTATTATAATTACATCTATATAATAAAGCATGATTATTATTTACAAAAATGAAAACTATTGTTCATTATTGTACTAATTAATAATAAGAAAAAATTCTAAAGATATTGGGACAAAATTAAGTTGGAGAAAAAAATCTTACATCATTCTTTTTAATCAGATCATCTATAAATTTTATAGAAATTATTCTTTTGTAAGATAATGACATCTGCATTTACAAAATATTGTCTTTTTAAATTTATTTTAAATTGAGAATTCTTCACTTCATTGTCCGAATATGGCTTCAACTAACATGAACTTTTTGGATTCCAATTTTAGCGCACCCTGAATTTCCAAATTCAGTGTACTAATGTCCACGACTAAAAGGAAAACTTGTTGGAAATGTATTTATGACTTGAATCCTGTCCACTTCTTCGCAAAAGAAGCTGCTCAGAACAAATACGCAACGTTTCTCAATAGCAGTCCTCCAAGGATATGTAGCATTTCTAAAATCAGCATATTTTCTTTATGACAATTTTTAGAGAATATGCTATATTTCATTTTATTTTGATATAATGATTTTTTTTTAAAAAAATGCAATATTTTATTATATTTTGTTTGATAGCTTTTCAAACAACATATGCTTTTTAATTTATTATAGGTGCTATTTGTATTCAATTTTGTACAATTTTTATGTATTGAAACACAATTTCTTAGTTTTGATAGTAATTAAATTATTGAATATTTATAAGTAATTAGATTATATCAAATATAAAATTTCACAAAATGAGTCTTGAACTCATGTAATATGAAAATTTGTAATTTTAACTAAAGTAAAAATAATTTACAATTCATAATTAGCATCTTAATTAAATAATTACAAAATTTATATAATCTAGATAAGGAAGTTAAAATAAATCTTGTTAGTTTTAATCATAAATTCTTTTATTCTCTTTTATCATCATCATTTTAAAATAAAAGAAATTAAGGTAAGTTTTACCAAAAAAAAAAATAATGCCTCAACTTTTTCTAACCCAAATTCTAATTTATTCTCTCAGCCACGACACTAATTCAAACATCTACCAAATTCCAAAGGACATCATTCACCTTCGTTTATACTAAATCAAAATCTTCTAATTCAACGTGATGCACATTACCAAGTAAATTTATTTATGGTGAATATGAATTGATTTGAAAGAAAGCATAAGATCTGAGGAGGTGTTATCACAATGCAATAACTTACATAGGAGTATAAGTGGATTGATCAAATGTATTTAGTAATTATATTTAAACTAAATCGATAGTAATAGTTTGAAAATCTCAACATTATGGTGGATCAAAATAAGAGTTAAAATAGATTAAATTGTCATTGATGGGTGGATAAAGTTAATCAATTTGACAATTCAACACATACTACATAGACAAAAAAGTATGAGTTTTATACTAAGAATTGCTTCCCAAAATAATATCAAATGTTTTACAAGCCATGGGTTATTGCATGAACAGATTCTTAAAATGGAAGGGCATGGGAATGTGTTGATATTATTTTGGGAAGTAAATTGCAAGGAACAAAGAGTCAAGTGGTTATGCCCTTCCATGGAGCAATTAAAATGGCTGTGAACAGATTTGTTGTCTAAGTACAATGGAAGGGCATTGCATAATGGGTTATTTAATTTGGAGATGGATGCTTTGCTAGGGAAATTGTATTGCAAGTGTTTTTTATTGTTCAAATAAATTTGTTAATAGCATACTTTTATGTAATTAATTTTAAACTATATACAAAATTCAGCTCCATCAAATAATGAAAAGAAAAAGAAAAAGAAAAAAGGCGTTTGGAATGTGAAAATGAGAAACCTGGTTGAATTATGGGCAAATTGGTCCAGTCAAATTAGAAGATTCCTTTTAGCATGAAAAAAGTCAGTGGCTGGTGGCAATAAGGCCTCCCCTTTTGTCTTTATGATTGATGATCCCTTCAACAACCCTCCCATGGTTGACGGGTCCACTTAATTATTTAATCGAATGACTATGGTGTCCATATTCTATAATAACTTCATCGAATGATTATGATTGCCATCATAGTCCTTTGTATACGGTAATCTCTTGATAGTGTCAACCTTTTCAACGAACAAAACATTACGCATCATTTGCTTTTGTACACAATCTCGTTGTCATCAACTTCAAATGTTGGATGACAGAGGCATCTGAAGAGTCTACCAATGCCCTGCAAGTGAAAAATGAATTACATGGATGTATATTGATTTCTCTACTCTCAATCAATCATAAAATAAAGAGACTACTGTCTTGGCATGGAGGTTCCAGCAGAGGTAAACGTGAAGAAATAGTTGAGAAACAATGCTTCTAACTGATCACGGATGCTAATCAAGCGTCCATTTTTACACTGAAGTAAATGTTTATGGTCGAAAGGAAAACAAGATATGCTCATTTCTGAAATGCTATGTTGGAAGAATATTATGACCTGCCTGAGTGAGCAGAGGAGCACGATATGACAACGTTTTGTGGTGACTCTTCTTCATTGCTGCTATCAGAAATGCTTCCATCATCATCATGATCGATATCAGTAGCATTTTTCCCCTTTGATGTTCTGCCATTTTGTGCGTGCTTTTTTGGCTGAAAAGTGAAATTCAATGGTCAAGGCCGGTTAGCTGTGTGGCTTGAGAAATGCGCGAGTCCAATTTGTATCAGAGTTACAAAGACCAGAAAGTTCAGAAAATGCCAACATATGTTTCAACCTGAAATATTTTCCCCAGAATTTTCAGGGCCAATGCACGAGCTTTGAGCTCTTCGTTCCTGACATTGCTTTCTCTTAGAACCTACATATATCAAGACTGGGTAAAGTAAAACAGACAATGCACGGCCGATTTTGGTTTCTACTAGGAATGATGATCCTGATGCCGTTGAATCCACTCCCAAGTCCAGATGGAAGGGTACGTATTCCCAATAATTTTGGATTTGTTTTGAGCAATTAAGGTGAAAACATATGAACTTTACTGATAATTGAATCATCATTCATTACCAGGAAACAAGAAAAATTGAGCTAGAGCATACGAACATCTGTCACAAGTTGTAAATGTTCTGCTACCATATTATAATGAAGAAAAATAATCTACTGCTTATTGACTTAGATAGCCAAGGAAAATGAAGAATGCCGTAAATTGGGGTTCAGATATTGGTGTGGTTGCTACATTTTGTGAGCCTATCGGAGTATTTTCTTCTATATTATGTGCAATGATTGCGATTGACTGCGAGTGTAGTGTCGGTGGTGACCTACCATTTGAAATAATTTTCTTCCCAATTGCTGAACTTGCGATGGAAATGATTGTGCCTTCTCTGTTTAGATGGCTGTGCAATACCTTTGTGGGCACGTGCAGTTGACTCTGCCATTACAAAATTGACTCCTTTTTGATCAATTAGGATGCCACTCACGAGACAAAGACTCTATGGATAATAAGGAGATCTTAATAAATTAGATATAAAGATTTTTCTTCTCATATGCTTCTTATTCTGTCTAGCAACAATTGTTTTAGTTGTTATATTGTGAAAGTTATTTGATCTACTTTTCATTACATGTCATGTGCTATTGACTATGGCATTACAAATTGACTCCTTTTCATCTGTTGTTTTGTATATATGGATGTGCTTGGGAAATACGAATAGTGTGTTCAAACATTAAAAGGTATTTTCAGAACATAAAATTATAAAATTTGTCCATGTTTTTCCCTTTTGAGGAGTTGCACAATCTAGACTTGTAATGAAATTAGTTTACTAATTGCTATCAGAATCATGATATATATATTAGGCTTCTTTACTTTTTCTTCTTGGCCTCTTGTTTTCATGTGCACAGCTAACCTATTGTTCTCATGTGTGCTGCTAAGTTAGCTGTGCCAAAGCCCACACAGACTTGCAGATAGAGTTAAGTTAGCTTTTGCTACACAGGATATGTGTAAGTTAAAAATTGTTTTAATGTCCTAATAAGGGAAGCAATAGCCATAGATTAATTAGGAACAGCAAAATCTGTCAAACAAGAGAATTTAATCCAAACTATTCCAACTACCAAGTTGACTCAATAAAAAAAAAAGACCTATACATTTTTCCTTTAATTTTTTATGTTTCTAATATAATATCTTTAGATACATAATCATAGAATAATATTAGATGTGTGGTCTATTCTTTTATCCATGTCATGTGGAAATTAGAAAGCTTAAAAGTCACTTAAGTCAATCATGCCAAATTTCTGGGAAATTTTTTCATCGGTTGCTTCCTAACAACTCTTGGGCAAGCCTCCATTAGAATATATTAGGCTTGTCCCCAGTTTGGTTTGGTTTGGTTTTGATGTCAGTCCCAAGGCTAAGAGGAATCGTAACCAAATTATAGGGGAATCAGGTCTAGTTTAGTTAAGATTCCATATCTAGTTTGTTTCAATGTAGTTCAAACCAACTGATTCGAGCTGGTTTAACCAGATTTGATCACTTTTTTTTAAAAAAAAAAAACTGGACTATTTTTTCAATATAATTTACTAAGGCTTGAAAATTAAACCTATTCTTATATATCAATTTGTTCTACTATCACATTTTGAAGCATTCCCCTATAATTTGCTTTAAGAAGTTGCATGTCACATGTTATAACTCTTTTTTCAATATAATTTACTAAGGCTTGAAAATTAAACCTATTCTTATATATCAATTTGTTCTACTATCACATTTTGAAGCATTGCTTGCCATGGTAATTGCGGTATATCATTGGGTTTTCTAAACTACAACATTATTGGTCTAATGATCTTAAGAATTGACTCTTAGCTTATGAATGCTTTGTTATTGAAATTTTCTAATTATATCATC
The DNA here is from genome assembly GCA_021533255.1 of Ceriops tagal. Lineage (NCBI taxonomy): Eukaryota > Viridiplantae > Streptophyta > Magnoliopsida > Malpighiales > Rhizophoraceae > Ceriops > Ceriops tagal. The sequence goes on along the minus strand of CM038611.1, from coordinate 1,032,444 downwards.
AAATATTGTATTTCATCATTCACATTGGACCAATTTCGGGCATCTAAGGGTCAAATCTAGCGTGAAACATGATTTTTAGTATAATATTTTTTCAAATGGTAAATTGGAATTTCATTTTTCTGAATTCTTTTATCATTTTAACCTATTTTCTTTATTTGTCTGTTTTATTTTAGGGACAAATCCACCATATTTTGAAAAATTTAAAATTCTATATTTGAGCTACAATAAGTTTTCAAAACTTTATCTTTCAATCAAAAAGGATCTTTAGTCTAAGAAGATAACTATTACCTCTCATCATTGCTCAAAAATGTCAATTACCTTTCTTAAAGTAAAGATTTAATGTTGTTAAGGCCTATGGTTGGTTGGAATTTGGGAAATTGAAACTTTAGGATTTAAAGTATTGAATTACGATGAGCAATGATTTGTTTAAAGGAAAAAAAAAAGGTTATTAGTATCAAATTAATAGGATTGGAAAAACTGTTAGCATCATACTCTCAAAAGTACTAGAATCTATCTTTGAGGAGAAGACAAGAAAGAATCACACTTTACTAGTTTTGTAATTAGAGAAAAAATATTCCAAATTTATAAAATAAACCCCATTATATACATGAAAACCCTCTTCATATCAATAATTTTCATGATTTGGTTGGGTAAAATAGTTTTCAAGATAACTGAAATGGCAAAATAAAGTATTATTTGTTAAAAAAGATCAATTCATTATATTTCACTTTAAAAGTCTATCAAAATACATCATATCTCGTCAAAGAGAGAAATTTTCCAAAACTTTGTATTACATGCGATGTTCGAGGACAACTCAACAGTTAAAAATTTCTAGCTCTCATTTATAATTCCCAAAAAACAATAAGTGTGGAAGAAATGAGAATATTTAGATGCATATATGTGGCCACTTTAGTAATGACCAAATAAGAAATAAGTATGCCCATAACAAAGTTAGTATAGTATCCATTAGAGATAAATTGAAAGAATGACATTCACAACAGCTTAAAAATTTCCATCATAAACTAGCAAATGCTTTAATTAGAGGAGTGATGAAACTCAAGTAGATGGAAAAAGGAATACTTAGGTTGATTTGATAATCTTTAGTTAAAATATTTGATAAAAAAATTAAATAAGAATTTGAAGAAAAATAAACAAACAATAATAATAACACAAAACTATATTTGTCCACCAATAACAATATAAAAAGGATTTATGAGATTTTCTTAGGATCATGTAAGAAAATAATTTCTTTCTTATCGTCTAAGAAATGAATGACTATAAGAAGTTGCATAAGTTACAACTCATTTTAACAAGCATTGTTTTAGTTTTATAATTGGTGAAAATGTTTCAAATTTACAAAATAGTCCTCGTTACATTTACCTGAAAGCTCCCTAAGTTAAATATAAAAGAGAACCAAATTTGGGGGGGGGAATGAATTATTTGTTAAAAAAATCATTGTGCCATATTTTACTTAAGAAGGCTATAAAACACTATCTTTATCTCCCTTTGAAAAGTAAAATAGACATATATTTAATTTTTTTGGGCACATATAGTCTAAAACTTACATCATATTAGTATTTTAAGAAGGTTTGATTTGAATCTTGTTTCTTGTGACCAATCAAATTAAAGATGATTGATTATTTTTTAGAAAGAAAAATAATAATAAAAAAAGATGATTGATTGTTGTATAATATCTCACAACAAAAACCAATTTTTTTTAAAAACTTATAAATAAATAAAAAATATATTTTTTCCACGATGTCATGCACATGGCTGTCATACATAGTAAAATATAAGGTTATAATTTGTATCTTTGTTCAATCTTCCTTGTTAGAAGTAAATGAGTGTTAGGGGAAAAAAGAAGAAGAAGAAAATAAAATGAAAGCAATTGCCAGCCTCAAAAGGGAAGAAAAAAACAAAAATGAAGAAGAAGAAAAAGGGAATTGCTATGAAAAACCAAGTCTTCATTAGAGTATGAACATCAATGGGGTGCTAGCCACTCACCCCTAATTCTTTCATATAAATTGTTTTCGTGTTGTAATTAGAGAACAAATATTCTAAATTTACAAAATAGATCGCATTATATTTATATTTATATAAAAGCCCTTTTCCTAAAAATAACTTTCATGATTTGGTTGGGTTACATAGCATTCAAGAGAACCAAAATGGCGTTATAAAATATTATTTGTTAAAAAGATCTATCCATTATATTTCACTTCAAAAGCCTACCAAAATACATCATACCTTGTCAAAAAGAAAAATTTGCTAAAATTTTGTATCATATGCCATGTTCGAGGACAACTCAATAGTCCAAAATTTCTTACTCTTATTTATAATTATTAAAATGTCTAAAAAATGTGTATAGTAAAAATGAGAATATTTAATAAATTAAAAGAACAACACTTGCATCAATGTAGACATATCCAACATAGAGTAACAAATGCTTCAATAAAAGAAATGATTAAATTATAGTAGATGACAAGAGGAAAGAGAGAAGAATACTTGGGTTGTCCTTATAATCTTTAGTTAAGATATTTACTTAAAGGAAAATTAAATAAGAATTTGTAGAAAGAAATAAATAATAATAATAATAACACAAAAGTATATATGTCTACCAATAAGAATAAAAAATAGATTTATGAGATTTTCTAGGAATCATTTAAGAAAATAATTTCTTTCTTAATCACTATAAGAGGTTGCATTTCACAAATTATAATTTATTTTTATAGGTAGTGTTTTAGTTTTGTAATTGGTGAAAAAATATTCTAAATTTTAAAATAGGTCCCATTATATTTACACAGAAACACCCTTTATATCTATAGTTTTCATAATTGGTTAGGTTAAATATCTAAGTCAGATATATAAAAAAAAATTAAAAATGGAGAAACAAATGAAGTATTTGTTGTAGAAATCATTGCATTATATTTCATTTAAAAAGTCTATAAAATGCTATATTTATATTCCTAAAGTTTTATTTTATATCATGAGGCAATAAGACTAGCATCTATACTAAGATCAAACTAGCCTATTTATATTTTATCATATTGTATTTATATATGAAAAACACCTTAAATTATTGCTTATGATAATAATTTCCCTAAAATATAGGTTTGAGACATTGACTAGATGGGAAAGTATAATAAATATGTATTTAATTTTTTTGGCACATGTAGAACTAAAATTTATATTTTATAAGCATTGTAAGGAGACTTGATTTGAATCTTGTTTTTGATAACTTAAAAATGATTGATTGTTGTGTCGTAACAACTCACAACAAAACCAATATATATATATATATATATATATATATATCACGTAGTAGATGAGTCATTATAAAATAGTTACACATAATAAAAAAATTTAATATAATTATATTTAATGGAGTTATTATATTGAATAAATATTTTAAAAAATAAAATTAATATAATTATAAAAATTTTTCAATATAACGTGTAGAGTTAATGTTTTTTGGCCTTTATTCTCTCCGAGAGTAACAACATATTAGAAGCCAATTTAACTATTTTTTTGGAATTTTTTAAATTTGGGGTATTGAAGTTAGCTTAATATCTAATGTGAGAGTTAAAAAAAAAAAGCTCGTTTGAAAAAATATTTAAGCGAGACTCAATTTTATAATACAAAAAATTAGTAATATTAGATTAAACATAACAAAACCCCCATTTTTTTTAATGTAAATACCATACTCTTAAATGTATGCAATTATTATTCATTCAATAGATACGCTAACTAATATCACTGCCGAGTGAGTTCGTGCCTGAACATTTTCCAACATTTATTTTTGAATGCTGGCCATTGGATCATCCTCTGCCAATTGTCTCTTAAAGGCTCCCCGGGCCCGCGGGACATGGGAAATTTTTTACTCACTTTCTTAATTTTCCTTTTGGCAAAGAGGAGCGGAAGAAAATCTTCTTCTGAATAGTGTTATGTGAGTATAGACAATAACTGTAGCACTGAAGTAGAAGATGCAAAAAGGACCAATGTGTTTTAAGACTGAAAAGAATGGGAAAGACAAGGGGTTCGAGAAAATTGGATATCCATCACTACTGTTTCCGCCTGGTAAGGTGAAAGCAGCTATGAAAATAACTGTTATAACAAGGGCAGCAACAACAGTGCATGAATTAGTTGTGTTCTTCATCCATTCGTCATCCTCCTCTACTGAATCCTTGTGCTCTTCAGTAAACGCTTCCTTCGGAGTTTTTGGGACTTTGTTTCTTCGTATTTTATATGATGGTTGGACAACATTTTCTACGAAGAAACAGCGCAGCGTAGGATCTTGTAATTAAAAATGTCGTCCATCAGGAGTAGCAAGAGAAGAAAACATTTGACATGCATGACCAAAACATGGACCACGCGAAAATGATAAGAGATCATATTTTTAAATTAAAGGGAGAGCCAGAGAAATAAAACAGAAATGCTATCCTTAAATAATACACAATTTGAACATGTACCTGCATAGTCAATACGCTACAACAGCAGTTTGCAATTTATAGTGAAATGATTAATCCAAACACATCACTGACCTAATGTCAATAATTAAGAAATCATTTTAACCTAAAAAAAAAGTTAGAACATTATATATGTTAGTAAAGTTAATTTCAATTAATGAAAAAAAAATATAAATTAAGACATTATTAACTAATTTTAGGAGTCAATAAAATATTCAATTCAAAAAGTATGAGACCATATGAGACAAGTTTAAATTGGAATAACATTATCAAGAAATTATCTAATCTAAAATCATAAGTTATTGAAGGAGATTAAAAGATTAATTATGTATTAAATTTTAACAAGTCTCTTGATTTAGTAAGTCTATTAAATTGAAATCATTAACAAAGGATAGATTCACTTTATTTGTAAAAATTCAGAACGTAAAAAACCATCAAATTGTATATTTAACAAAAAAATAAAAAATAAATATTACAGTATATTACACTCTCTCATTGAAAATTCTAGAAAAGGTTCAGACAATTAGCTTATTGACACGTTGAGCTCCCCCATCAACCTCAACAATTATTGGTACAGGTAATTTTCTTGGAGAACAAATATGCCTGAGGTACCCATCCAATGCCAAACAGAAGAGAGATGGACATGTAAACTGACATGGGTTCTAACCAAACAGGCAGGCTTAGCCTACTTGTGTAGTTCGATTCCCTATCTTTCACAAAATCCCAAAAAAAAAAAAAAGGGAGTTTTAATAGCGATGTATGAAAAACGAAAACACATGGGTTCGAGCCGCATGATAAAGTGGCCGTGCAATCAAGAAATTAACAGTACGGTGTGCAGGAAGGTGAAAAGCAATAAGTATCCTCCTTGACAAAGCTTGTAAAGGGCCTTACTACGGTCTACACAAGCCTTATTTAGGATCCCTGGTGGCCATGCCCACTCTGCACCTTACCCTCATCAACTTTTTTGTTCTTAACAGCAATAAATTCGATATATGCTTCATCTTTTTAATGCTTATGTTTAAAAGGATCCATTCTACAAGTGACCACTTTACTGTGTTTTCCCTGTTTTAGGTGTCACCAAATTCTTAGCAACCAAGTCAACGTAACAAAACTTCTCAGATCACAGAACGGTCCCTCCAGTAAACATTAAGTGAGACCTGTCAATAATCATCACCACAAAATCCAATTTCCAGCACCAAAATATAATTCTACAATTAGCAAGCAGGTGAAGAGAAATCAATGAGGTTATGAAGAAAATGAAAGCAATGACTCAATGGTCACAAACATAGTTTTCATTTTTAGGTACATTCATCAAAGATAGCTGAGAGAAACATTCCATCCAAGTCAACTAGAACACAATTTACCCGCTCTGTTGATGGCAAATGAACATAATTCAACTGCAGAATACATTTCCTCTAAAATCAAAACTAATACTCGATGTTGTGCCTAAAAATACTTGGACCAAGTATGATGAGATCTATTTTTAAAAAGAGTGGATACAGCACCATGATTGCAGGGACGCAGCCAAGTAAGCCAATTGGAGCTGCAACCTAACTTAGCCGTTGTACAAGAACAATGTAAAGAGATGAACTATAGGCAACTAACATGGAGACCATTGAGATGAATGGAGTGACAAGGCCGACACTCAACCTCCTTTGTGAGTAAGGTGAGTAAACTAGGTTCACAAACATTGGCAGAGATATAGAGGAAGCGAATAAAGCCAGTGTATCTGATACCATGAATACCATGAAAGATAACTCATGTAAGAAATTTGGAACCCCATAATTGTTGTTGCCACCTGGCACATTGAAAAGACCTGCAAATACAACTGTAATAACTATTGATGCCACAAAAGCATAGGATGAAGCTACTTCGGTCATCCACTTCTCCCTTCGTCTGGCCAGTTATTGTGTCTTCCGGAGTCTCTCCACGGTTATTTTGCAATTTTTTGTAAGATGGTTGAAAAAGCTTTTCTACTTCCTATACAAACGTGTAAAAGATACAATAGCAGAAAATCAATAACATGAAGTTAGTATCCTACCCGTACTTTTTTCTAATTTATGCCCTTTCTTATATACATATCAATGTTAATAATAAAGACATTAATTTTCAAATAAATTCTATAGTACATAAGTAATTTCAAATCACGTAAGGAAGGCGAGTTGATTACCTCAAACCATTGCGGATCCAATTGCATTTGGAGAGCTGGACCAAGAGCAGGACCAAGAGTCGTATTTTCTGGCCCCAAATGACCGGCTAAATGCAAGATGTTATTGCCCACAGAATCTTTTAACTGCAGAACATGATGCTTATCCAAACTCATCTTATGCAGCGTATATGAAAAATTTTACTATAGTTTTAGTTATGGTAATCGGAGAAGTATAATTCAATTCCCTTCTAAAAGAGTCCTTACTGTTACTAATGTATTTTATATTTTAGAAGTTACAAAATAATCTAATTTTGTGAAGTCTTTTAAATAAATATAAGTTTAAACTTGTATTTAAGACTAATAAATTTATTCTCTCAAAAAGGGTGTGTTTGTAGAAAAAGATTACCTTTATAATGGGATGTTTAGACTTAATATTATTACTAATAATAATACTAATGTTTCTACTTATAATGTTAAGTATTTTTTTTATAGCATAATAGATTATGACACATAACTTTTAATATATTACATGATATGATTAAATTAGAATTATTGTCACATTTTAATACATTCAAAGATAAATGCATAACTTGTACATTAACAAAAATATTTAAAAGTGCATTTTTAAGCATTCAAAGAGCTTTAACTATATTAGAATTAATTCATAGTAGTGTGTATGATTTGCATAATACACCAACACTAGGAGGAAAGAGGAAAGAGATATTTTGTCACATTTATTGGTGATTACTCTAAATTTTGCTATGTTTACTTGCTACATACTAAAAATAAAGTTCTTAAAAGATTTTAAATCTATAAATCTAAAATTTAATTGCAATGTCATTTTGTTATTAAATACTTATAGTCTAATAATGGAGGCGAATATTATGATACTACAATCTTTAAGTCCATAAGAATCATTCACCAAATAATTGCTTCTTACACAATACAAGAGAATGGTATTACTAAACACAAAAATTGAACATTGATTGAAATAGTTAATGTCAAGTTGTCAAATTCTAACTTAATTTATGAATTTTTTGGTGAGGCATTGTTTACAACACATTACATTTCAAGTAGAGTTTTGATATTAAAAAAAAAAAAAACAAAACAACCTTATGTGAGTTATGGAATAAAAAAAATAAATTTTAATTACTTAAGAGTTTGGGGCTACAAAGTTGGGTAAAAGGAAAATTTAGTATATCTTCTTGGGATATGCTCACAATAATAAGGTCTAGCAATTCATGGTCATGGAGTCTAACTTTATGTCTATTAACATAATCATAAAATTAAATAATGTTATTTTTAATGAAAATAGATTCATTTTTATTTCTAAAATTTCATAATAAAAATAAGTTCTTTATAAGAAAATGATGCATTAGTAAAAGAAAATGACATAATGATGTCATTGAACTTTGTAGGATATAAATAGCAAGGAAAGCATAAAATTTTAATTCTAATTACTTTATGTTCCTAGTAGAAGGAATAATAAAATCAGTGAATAATCAAATTTTATATTGCTTTAATACTAAAGATGATCTCAATATATTTAATGAGGTAATAAAATTTTAAGATGTTGTGTTTTGAAAGAAAGTAATAAATGATGACATGGGTTTAAGTATGGGTAATAAAACTTGAAAATTAGTAGACTTTCTACTTAGTTTAAAGCCGATTGGACATAAATAGATTTTTAAAAGAAACATGAAGGATACTATAAAACCATTAACAAGTTTAAACCATGATATTTGTAAAAGGCTTTACATAAAAGTAAAGTATTGATTATTTTAATATATATTCACCCATGGTTAGAATTACCACAATCCAACTACTCAATGTACTTACCTCAATTCAAAGCCTAGTAATTTATTAAATTGATGTGACAACAGCATTTCTAAATGGTAAATTAGAAGAAAAATTACATATAAAGTAACATAACGAATTTGTTGTACCTAGTCAAGAAAAAAAGGCATGTAAATTTGTTCGTATGGACTAAAACAAACACTTAGGCAATGACAACAAAAATTTGATCAGGTCATACTTGCTAATAAATTTAAGATTAATGAATCAAATAAACGTATCTATAATAAGTTCAAAGAAGTAAAAGGTGTTATTATCTATTTGTATGTGAATGATATGTTAATCTTCGAAATTGATTTAGAACAAGTTAATTTACCAAAATATTTTTGTCTAGTAATTTCAATATGAAAGTAATAAGTAAAGCAAATGTCATCACTAAAGTCAAAATCTTACAAATTCAAAAGAACATAATGTTTTCTCAATCACATTACATTGAAAAAGTTTTTAGTAAATTTAAACACTTAGATTGTATTCCAACCTCTACCAATTTGATCCTAATATGAATTTTACCAAAAATGTTAGAAGTCTAATATTACAACTAGAATATACCAAGGTAATAAATTGTCTAATATATATAATGACACGTATAAGGTCAAACATAGCCTATGCAATTACCAAAATAAGTAGGTATGTGAGTAATCCAAGTGACCTAAAGAAAACAAAGAATTATGATATAAGTCATATTGATTACCCTTTTGTTTTAGAAGGATATTTAGATACTAGTTAGATTACTAGTAAAGAGAATCATACTTTTACTAATGGATGAATCTTTATACTTAGTGTAGGTGCAATTTCTTAAGGTTTCAAGAAACAAACTTGTATGGTAGATTCCATAATAGTTACAAAATTTGTAGCTTTAGTTATAAAAAAAGGTTATTTAAGGGACTTGTTGCATAACTAAGAAAATTGTTCTAGTATGTTTTGAGAAAATTTTCAGTTTGAAGAAGTTAGAAGTCTTGGATCTTAAAGGTAACTTGTTTCAAATCAATATCCTACAATCTCCAGGTGAAATCACATCTTTGAAAACTCTAAGCCTGAGTAACAATATTTTTGAAGGATGTTTCCTATCTAAAGGTACTAAAAGACATATATAGGACTATTTTTTGTATAACTTTTTTTTAAAAATTCATTTAATTCTTTTAGTTATTCATTCTTTTAAATTTTAAATTTTTAATTATAATTTTCATTAATGAAAAAATTTCTTAAGCATATCTTACAAAAGAATTTAAGTTAAAGCACTCTATCATCTAAAAAGTTAAACCAAACACACTCTTAGACATATCTTATAGTAATATGGAACATAAGTGTAGAGATGTCAAATGCTATCAAGGCAAATCCAAACTTTGATACCACTTGATGCAGGATGGAAGAATAGAAATATATAACAAAAAGTCAACAAGTGATTGAGCTTTTTGAAAAGGAATTTTAAAATTCACTGTAAAATGTAATAACTTTCAAAAGAAAAGAATATGATTCATAAAATTTTATAATTTGTAGGATGTCTTAGCCCATAGGCTTATATAGGTATTTATAATTAAAATTATCTATCTAATTAGAAAAATACTTTAATTTAAATGAGAAAATACTCTAAAATAACTAAATTATTCTTATATCCTTCCTAAATAGTTTACTAAAATTTCTAATTATGCTAAAATACTACAAAACAAGTAAATAAATTACAAAATAATAATTACAACATAATTTATAAGATGATAAAAAATAATCTTCATGATGTGTCCTATATCAAACCTCTTTATTTGAAAGAAACTTACTCTCGAGTTAATAATGAAAAATGACATCTTCCATATCATAAGAACAAATATTTAGAATATATTAACATCCTTAATATGAACTAACAACTTCTTTTGCAAATTATTGTGGGAATAATGATATTAATAAATAATATGTCGAATTATCATGTACTTGATTATCTACTTCGAGAAAATCAACAAATATGAGAGGTAAAGAATTAGTAAGATCCTTAGACCTATGGATTATAAGTTTAACTTTTAAGTTGACAGAATCTAGATTAATCTTTTGGTGGTCACAATCTTCAAATTTATTGATATCTCCTTCAAAAGACATAAAATCAACTTGTTTAATTATGTTATGAACAATGGTGTTTCTTCTCCATTGTAAGCAAATATATTACTATGCAATTTATTAGTTGATAGGAAATAAAAATTAAATTTCTTTTCAACTTAATCCCAAATTTCCTTAAATTTATTATTGTTATAAAATTCAATAACCAATAAATTTCTCATCTTTACCCATAATTGAATTTTAAACTTATCACAACTTAATTGAAAATATTAAATATCATCTCACCATTCAGTTGCACCATCTCTTAGTTTATGATATGTAAGACTCATTTTCTCTTTCTCATAAATATTATTATATTTAAAATATACATCAATTTCTACTAACGACTCACAAAATCTTTGATGAAGAAATCTTCATCAAAGAAAGAAATATTTTTGAAATTAGGAAAATGTATAAGAATATATTAACTGCAAGCAACATCTCCAATACAAGTTTTATCGCATTCATCATCCAGTAAAATTAATCTGGGCAAAGTTTTCCTTTCATGATCTTCAATGTTGAAGAGGATGCCTTGAACTCTATAAGACAACATCAACACAGGTTAAACTTACTCTAATACCACTTAATGTAAGACAGAAACACAAAAACATTAGATGATATCAAGCAAGGCAAATCAAAACTATGATAACACATGACACAGGATAAAAATGTGGGAATAAGTAACAAAAACCAATACTCGATTAAACTTTTTAAAAAGGAATTCTGGAATCCATAAGAAAATATAATAAATCTCAAAAGAGAAGAATTCATAGAATTTTATGATTAGTAGGATGTTTTAATCCATAAGCTTACATAAGTATTTATAACTAAAATTATCTATCTAATTGGGAAAATATTTTAATCTAAATGAGAAAATATTCTAAATATCTAAATTATTCTTATATTTTTCTTAAATAGTTTACTAAAATTCCTAATTATTTTAAAATACTATAAAACAAGTAAATAAATTACAAAATTATAATTATAACATAATTTATAAGATGATAACAAATAATTTTCATGTCATATCCTACATCAGATCTCTTTACCTGAAAGAAACTTGCGTTGAGTTAATAATAAGGAATTGACATCTTCTATGTCATAGGAACAAATATTTTTAATAAATTAATATCCTTAATATCATTGACTCTTGTGAAAAAGGTATCCACAGATTCATCATTTTGCATCTTTATGTGTTTAAATCTGCTCCTTTAGATTTGTAGTTTGACTTCCTTCACAACCTTGTCTCCTTTGTAAATATTCTTCAATTTGTCCCAAATTTGTTTGGTTATCTTACACCTTATCACTTTGGTGAATTCTTTGTTTGATAAGGAGGTATACAAGGCATTTCTTACCTTTCTATCAAACTCCAAATTCCTCTTATCAATAAGCATCATAGCATCACCTTCAGCAATAGGGATGAAGCCACTTACAGCAGATTGAAACACATCCAGACCAAGTGACATCAGATATGGGAGCATTTTATTCTTCCATATTTGATAATTCTGTTTATCAAAAGTTAGAATGCCCTTGCTGTTAACATTTTTTATACTATCCATGATATCAACCAATAAAAATTCATAGTAGCAATAACAATTTTAGATCAAAGTAGACAAAATAGATCAACAGAGGAAACCAGCTTTGATACCATTTGATAAGGACCTTCTTAGGTCTCATACTGAGAGGGGGAGGGGGTAAATCAATGTGAGATACTTGCTTTTTATAAATCTTTTCAGATTGTGACTTGTTAGAGTAGATGATCCAATTTTTATCTTTCTTCTTTATGTGAGAGTGGCTGTATAGATATCAAACAAATGCAAGCACCCAAGAACACATAGCAATTTTTACGTTGTTCACCCATAATATGTGAGCTACATCTATGATGCGATAGGATCACTCTTAAATCACACAATCCACTCTTGTTATTAAGGGATACAGTTAATGTTGTAGAAGGATCACTCCTTAATCATTTGCAATGATCTCTCAATCTCTCCAAGCGTATCCCACCCTTTTTCAAAAGGTTTATGACAAACGCTTTCCTAAGAAGGACCACTCAATGTGCACAAGCTGCTAGTGCAGAACATGGATCTTCTCCTTCCTTTGTTGCCGATGTTGTCTTACCTGCTACCTTAACAGGTGACCTTACATGCTACCTTGGCAGGTTCTCTTCCCCTGCTAGTACTACTTGCCCTACTACTAGGGCAAGTATTCTCCTTCTACTACTGGTGTTGCTTACCTTGCTATTGGTTTTGCAAACTGCTAGTTATGATTCACTTGCTGCTGGTAGCTATGCTGGTTATGCTTTCTGCTACAACTAGTTTTGCTACAAGCTGCTTTCTCCCTTGTTGGTGGCTACTGCACCTTCTCCTTTGGGTGGCTGTGGCACCTTCTCCTTGATCGGTTTGCTAGCTACTGCACCTCTCTTTGATTGGTTGCTGTAACTTCTTTCTATGAGTGATTGATTGGTTACTACACGTTCTCCTCTGGTTTGGTGTGATTGCTACACATTTCCTTTGGTTTAGTGTGGTTGTTGCATGCCTTCTTCTTCTCCATTTGGTTTGGCATGCTGCTGCCTGCTTCTTTTCCCTTAGGTTTGGCCAGTTGCTACCTTTTTCTCCCTTTAATAGGGTTGTTGGTTGCTGTAACTCCTCCGTTGGTTGGTGTGGCTGCCTTCTTCTTTGGTGGTTGCTATCACCTCTTAGCTGGCTATACCTCTCCTAGATGCTACACTCTTAGCCAGTTGCTATTGTACCTTCCTTGGCTAATCACTCTCTTTTTGGTGGCTACCTCTCTCTTTGACGTTCTCTCTTTAAAGTTGGTTGGTCTCTTTTTTGTAACACACCCCCATATTGAAAGATGCATGGATGTATTTATAAGCTTTGAGATTTAGGGTTGCACAATCATTAATGGTCAGCATTGATTCCCAAGGGTTGCCCTACAATTAACGACTAGATTTTATTCCTAAAATTTAGGGTCAATGATCAAGGATCAACGATCAGCCTTGACCCCTAAAATTTAGGATCAACAGTTGACATTAACTCATTGACCTTAGAGTTGACCTACTATTAACAGTATTTACCAAAACTTCTCTACATCTCAATAACATTTGTTGTTCCCACAGCCTTGTATGGGTTGTAATTGTTGTCAACTAAGTTTAAGTGTGCAAGAAAGTAAAGCCACATGGAAGGGCAAGAAAGTAAAAGTAAAGCCACATCGAGGGGCAAGAAAGTAAATCCGTTGCGTAAGCCCTATTAAGCTTTCATGGAAGAGAGTATATAAAGACCTTCGAAGACAAAATTAGAGTAAGGCCAACATAATTGAATACAAGGCAAAACACAAGAGGGGTGGACAAAGAGAGAGAGACCGTCGGCAGTTGAGCATTCGACAAATATAAGACGGCAAAACATAGGAACCGGCCAAAGTGGTACATGGCAAAAAGAAGAGAAGCACAACCAAAAATCAGATTTGGGGGCTGAACGAAGAACGACCAAGTGAAAAAAAAAAACCCACCTGCAAAAGAGAGAGAAAACTAACATTGGGAGAGAGAGAAAGTGGTAAACGGCTGAAGAGGGGCTGGACGACAGGCTAAAGAAGAGCCACCACCAGCCGGAGGAGAAAACCAACACGACAAAACCAGCGCAGCAGAATAGGGGAAGGAGAGAAAAATTTGACAGCCCAAAAAAGAGAGAGAGACTATCAGCAAAACAGAGCAACCAGCTAAAAGAGACGAAGGAACTGTCCAAACACAAAAGAGAAATTGTTCAACCAAGGGAGTCAGCCAAAACCTAGAGAGAAACCATCCAACACAAGAGAGGTTGGCCAAAACACGGCCGTTGGAAGAGAGAGAAAAACCGAGAAACGCTCGAAATAGAAAAATGCCAAAACAGGGGGTCAAAGGGGAGAAAATGTGATACAGCAAAAGAAGAGGCTGAATGGCAAGAGAGCAGAATGTCAAAAAGAGAGCACGACAAGAGAGCAGAATGTCAAAAGGAGAGCACGGCAAGAGAATGGCATGATTGACCAAAAACAGGAGACCAGAAACAGGTGACCAGAAACTGGTGACCAGGCCGTGAGACCTAAAACAGGAGACCAGCGAAGCTGAAACGAGAGAGCAGCAGAAGCGTGAAATGAACAGGGGAGTGCAGCTGAAACGAACAGGGAAGCTGTGTAGCAAAACCGTGAGGGAGACCAACGAAGCTGTGCAGCAAAACAGTGAAGCTGAGGAGACCAGCGAAGCTAAAATGGGAGACCAGCAAACCAGAAATGTGCGTGTGACAAGGGTACAGCAGAAACGAGTGACGAGGAGAGTAGACCTGGTATCCGTGAGGTGTGAGACCAGGTGAGGCGTGAGGCAGGCCGTGTGACTTGAACCAGCAAAACCAAAAGAGTGGTAGAGGCCAACAGACGTGAAACGGTAGTGAGGCAGGCTGTGTGACTTAAACCAGCGAAACCAGAAGCATGGTGCAGGCCAACAGACGTGCAACGGCAGACCAGAAGCGTGAGGTGAGACAGTGAAACCAGGAGATGGGTGAGACCGTGAGACGGTAAAAGCAGGAGTTGTGTGAGACAACGTAGAGAAGAAATTTGGCGAAGCATCGGAAAGAACTCAACGTATTTCAAGATTTCTTCAAGAGAGGTTAGAGAGTATTGCGGTAAACTTCTAAGCGGTAGTGGAGCAGCCTTTCAATTCAACAGAGGCAAGAGTAGACACAGTAAGTGACACTCTTTGTATTGTACTTGCTTAGTAATTGCAATAGTGAAAGGAGTAGAGGATTAAGACATCCATTGTAATTGGAATTCTCAAGTATAGTGGATAGTTTCGGTAAGGGAGAGTCCCTACCACCGTGGATGTACGTCACGTTGATAGAACCACGTAAATCTTGTGTGTCCTTAATTTGCTTTACGTTCTGTATTTTGAATTGAGTTGTGAATGTAGCTAAAGTATCAGCCAACCCATAACCTAATGAATACCTAAACAAAAACATCCAAATTGTCTATTAGGCAAGGTGTCTGAAAGGTAACTTTGGGGACTATTGTGATTAGTAGGTAGCAATAGATCTACCTTAGTTGAGTCTGAGAAAGAATTCGCTTTTAAAAAGAGGTTGAAGTTGTTCATTTACCTGTGAATTGCGAATTGTGGTGATACTGATTCACCCCCCTTCTTAGTATCACAAACTAGTAGATCTTAGGGAGAAGTTAGGAACTTTAATTGGTATCAGAGCATAGGTTCACCAGTTTGAAGCTTAATAGCTTGGTGTACTAGTTTGAAGGGATCAAGAAGTTTGACTTGTTCAGCACACTAAGAAATGGAAGTCGGTACCAGCACTAGCACCACTTACAGCAAGAAGGTTCCAATCTTTAACGGAACCAACTACCATATGTGGAGAGCAAGAATGCAAGTGGTATTTGCAACCATGGGCATGAACGTGGTGAAATGCGTACAGGAGGGTTTTGTGGCTCCGGAAGAAAGTAAAGACCCAACCCTAGAGGAGTTAAGGCAGTTTGAGATAAATGAGAATGCCTCAAACGTCATCATTTCAGTATTGACAGATGCTGAGTATGCTAAAGTTATGGACTGCAAATCTGCCAAAGAGATATGGGACAGATTGCAGAAAGTCTATGAAGGTGATGATAGAATGAAAGAGGCTAAGCTTCAAGTGTTCAAGGAGAGATATGAATCTCTTAGAATGCAGAAGAATAAGATAGTTTAAGAGTTCTTTACCAGGGTTATTGACGCTGTAAACGACCTGAGAAGTTATGGGAAGAACAAAAAGGACTCATCGATTGTGAAGAAAATTCTGAGAATTCTGCTTGAGAGGTTTGCCTCAAAGGTAGCAGCCATAGAGGAGAGTAGAGATCTCAATTCTATATCTTTGCATGATCTCCAGTGCAATTTCATTGCATATGAGATGAGGATACAGTCAGCTGAAAGCTCTGCAACAATGAAGGTATCAAAGAAGGTAGCTTTCAAAGTTATAAAGCACTTGAAGATAAAAGAAAAGGAAGAATCATCCAGTGAGGATGATGATGATGATGATGATGATGAGGAGGAGGAAGAAAGTGAAGGTGAAGTATTAGCTTACTTCACAAGGAAATTCAAAAAGGGGTCTAAGAAGGGAAAAGGACAGTTGTCCTTGAAATGTTATTGTTGTAGGCAGACTGGACACTTTGCTTCTCAGTGCAAAGTGAAACTTGATGATGAAGATGAGGATGGTGATGATGAGCAGAATTCAAGATGGAGAAGATCATCATTCAAATCAAAGAAGTCTAGTACGAAGATTGCCAACCCACAGAGGAATAAGAGAGGCTCATTCAAGAGTTATGTGAGTTAGACAAAAGAAGCTGATGAGGAGGAAGATGAAGAATCATCAGATGAGCATGCCTTTATGGCATCAGCTCAAAGTGGTAGTTCAACCTCTGAAGAGGAAGAGGAGGTTGATGAAGAAGAACCAGATCTTAAAGCTGAGTTAGAAGTAGTTTTAAAGGAGATAATCAGAAGAGGCAGAACCATAAAAAGGTTGGAGGCTCACATAAAACAAGTTTAAGCAAAGTTTGAGGAAGCTGAAAGTCAAAAGGATGAAATAAGGGTTGAACATATTGACTTGAAGAGAAGATTTGAAGAACAGATCAAAATATGTGAAGACCTTATAGTAGAGCTTGGCTTAAGGGCTTCAAAAATTAAAGAAATGGACAAAGAGTTGCTAAGACTTTAGCAATAACTCAAAAGTAGCAAAGAGAACTTGCAGAAGCTTGAAATGATAGGAGAAACAAGTTCTGCAAAAGGAGAGAAGAATGTAGAGAAAGTGCAGCAATTTGAGGTTGCATTGGCTAAAGAAAATAAGAATGTGCCACAGAAGTTGAAAGAGAAGGTTGTGACTCAGAAGAAGATAACTGAGAATAAAGAAGATCTGAAGAAGCAACCTAGGGTGGCAAATAAGAAGGAAGAAAAGAAAGTCAGCTGGCAGAGGGCTACGACTGAACAGAAGAAGGAGAAGGTGGCTGAAATGAAAGTCACACAAGCAAAGAAGCCAGCTACGTTGCCTACACAGCAAGTGATGAATAAAAGAAGACAAGCTGTGATCAGACCCAAGAAGAGGCAGTTTCAAGGTCATTGCCTTTATTGTGGAGTCTGGGGTCATAAGGCGAGTAACTGCTAGTGGAGAAGGCCAATATATATGTCTCTAACTCGAAAAGATACAATGCTACATACAGGGGGAGACAATACAAAATTCAAAGGAGAACACCTATCGTGAGTTCTTGCACATACTGTAAAAAGCAAGGACACATTGACAAGGAGTGTTGGTGGAAGCCCAAACCAATGGTTTCAAAGAACAAGTTTGTTGTAATGGCAAACTTGGAACAGTGTGAAAGGTGCGGGCAGGATGACCATAATACTAAGAGATGCATGACATTTCTCCTTGAGCAAGAGAAGGCACTCAATGGCACAGTGAAAACAAGTAGTGCAGTCAAAGCTGAGAAAAAGGAGAAAGCTATCTTCCAGCCAGTTCAAAAGAAGGAATATAAAGCAAAAAGGGAGGTGGCTAATATAGCTGAAATTGTACTAAAGGCTGACTACATGGATAAGCAGTGGATCCTTGACAATGGATGCACTTCACACATGACAGGAGACAAGAGTAAATTGTCAAAGCTAAACAAGTCAAGAGAAGACAGAGTCAAGTTTGGCAATGATGATTCACTCAACATCAGTGGTCAGGGGTCAGTAAACATTGGAAGAGGAAAGCTAAAAGATGTTCTAAATGTTGAAGGACTCAGATATAATCTAGCATCTGTCAACAAACTATGCAATGAAGACCATAAGGTAATATTCATAAAAATAGGTTGCCAGGTAAAGAGTAAAGAAGGCAATACTGTTACAGCTAGGAAGAGAACAGCTGAAAATTTGTATGTAATTGATGAA
This sequence comes from Ceriops tagal, assembly GCA_021533255.1. Classification (NCBI taxonomy): domain Eukaryota; kingdom Viridiplantae; phylum Streptophyta; class Magnoliopsida; order Malpighiales; family Rhizophoraceae; genus Ceriops; species Ceriops tagal. The sequence continues at coordinate 1,013,978 of CM038611.1, read as the reverse complement.
GAAAGAGATCCTCTTGCAACTAAAACTGTGCAAGAAAGAAAGCCAAAGAACACGTGGACCAGTGCTCATCAAGAAAATCAAATCATAGGTGACCCATCAGTAAGAGTTACAACAAGAAGAAGAATTATGAGAGTTACTGCTTTACTCTCACAAGTTGGACCTAAATCTGTTGAAGAGGCTACACAAGATTTAACTAAATCTCTATCCATAGAGCTATTTGGAAAGCATAGAATGAGTTTGTTTGTGCGAATGCTTCCTCAAGCCTGAAAATCAGGTGAATCCTCCATCTCTACTTAGCGAGTTTTTCAGATTTGTAATTGTTTGGCAAAGGGGGAGAGAAGCAACAGTGCAGGGGGAGTTGTTAAGAAAGGGG
>CM038611.1:980623-1013595 GCA_021533255.1 Ceriops tagal | reverse complement strand
AAAGGGGGAGAGAAGCAACAGTGCAGGGGGAGTTGTTAAGAAAGGGGGAGTGCAAATTTAGGGGAAATTGAAATTGTTGCATAGTGGCTTTTGTTATGGGTGTTGCCAACAATTACAAAGGGGGATATTGTTGTTCCCATAGTCTTGTATGGGTTGTAATTGTTGTCAATTAGGTTTAAGTGTGCAAGAAAGTAAAGCCATATGGAAGGGCAAGAAAGTAAAAGTAAAGCCATATGGAGGGACAAGAAAGCAAATCCGCTGCGTAAGGGCAAGAACGTAAATCTGCCACGTAAGCCCTATTAGGGTTTTATGGAAGAGAGTATATAAAGACCTTGGAAGACAAAATTAGGGTAAGGCCAACATAATTGAATACACGGAAAAACATAAGAGGGGTGGACGAAGAGAGAGAGACCATCAGCAGTTGAGCATTCGGCAAACATAAGACGACAAAACATAGGAACCGGCCAAAGTGGTACATAGCAAAAAGAAGAGAAGCACGGCCAAAAATCAGATTTAGGGGCTGAACGAAGAACGGCAGAGTGAAAAAAAAAACCCACCTGCAAAAGAGAGAGAAAACCCAACCTTGGGAGAGAGAGAAAGAGGTGAACAGTTGAAGAGGGGCTAGACGGCAGGCCAAAAAAGAGCCATCACCAGTCGGAGGAGAAAACCAGCACGACAGAATAAGGGAAGGAGAGAAAAATCCGACAGCCCAAAGAAGAGAGAGAGACTGTTGGTAAAACAGAGCAACCGATTGAAAGAGAGAAAGGAACTATCCAAACACAAAAGAGAAACTGTTCAACCAAGGGAATTGGCCAAAACCTAGAGAGAAACCATCCAACACAAGAGAGGTTGGCCAAAACACAGTCGTTGGAGGAGAGAGAAAAATCGAGAAATGCCTGAAAGAGAAAAACGCCAGAACAGGGGGTCGAAGGGGAGAAAATATGATACGGCAAAAGAAGGGGCTGAACAGCAAGAGAGCAGAATGGCAAGAGAGCAAAACGTCAAAAGGAAAGCACAGCAAGAGAACGGCGTGACTGACAAAAAACAGGAGACCAAAAACGGGTGACCAGAAATTGGTGGCCAGGTCGTGAGACCTAAAACGGGAAACCAACAAAGCTGAGGAGACCAGCGAAGCTGAAACAAGAGTGCAGCAGAAGCATGAAACAAACAGGAGAGTGCAGCTAAAACGAATAGGGAAGATGTGCAGCAAAATTGTGAGGGAGACCAGCGAAGCTGTGCAGCAAAACCATGAAGCTGAGGAGACTAGCGAAGCTGAAACAAGAGACCAATAAACCAGAAATGTGCGTGCGATAGGGGTACAGCAAAAATGAGCGATGGGGGAGAGCAGACCTGGTATCTGTGAGGTGTGAGACTAGGTGAGGCGTGAGGCAGGCCGTGTGACTTAAACCAGCAAAACTAGAAGAGTGGTGTAGGCCAACAGACGTGCAACGGCAGTGAGGCAAGCCGTGTGACTTAAACCAACAAAACCAGAAGTGTGGTGTAAGCCAACAAATGTGCAACGGCAGACCAAAAGCGTGAGGTGAGACCATGAAAGCAGGAGTTGTGTTAGACAACGTAGAGAAGAAATTCAGCGAAGCATTGGAAAGAACTCAACGTATTTCCAGATTTCTTCAAAAGAGGTTAGAGAGCATTGCGATGAACTTCTAAGCGGTAGTGGAGCAGCCTTTCAATTCAACAGAGGCAAGACAAGCTAGAAGGAGGGTAGACACAGTAAGTGACACTCTTTGTATTGTACTTGCTTAGTAATTGTAATAGTGAAAGGAGCAGATGATTAAGACATCCATTGTAACTGGAATTCTCAAGTATAATGGATAGTCTCAGTAAGGGAGAGTCCCTACCACTGTGGATGTACGTCACGTTGACGAAACCACGTAAATCTTGTGTGTCCTTAATTTGCTTTATGTTCTGTGTTTCGAATTGAGTTGTGAACATAGCTAAAGTATTAGCCAACCCATAACCTAATGAATACTTAAACAAGAACATTCGAATTGTCTATTAGGCAAGGTGTTTGAAAGGTGACTTTGGGGACTATTGTAATTAGTAGGTAGCAATAGATCTATCTTAGTCGAGTTTGAGAAAGAGTTCGCTTTTAAGAAGAGGTTGAAGTTGTTCACTTACCTGTGAATTGCGAATTGTGGTGATATTGATTCACCCCCTCTCTCAGTATCACAAACTAGTAGATCTTAGGGAGAAGTTGGGAACTTCAACATTCAAAACATCAAATCAACACAAACAACTGTATGGGATGCATTGACAATAAATCCAACATTAGCCATCAAAGGTGGGCCCAACACAGAAGAGAAAAGAAAGCTGCAAAAATGTGTCTTATAGAAGAGGAAAGGGAGTTGTAAAGATGTGTCTTGCAAAAAAAGAACCGAGAGCTACAAAAACATGTCTTGCAAAAAAGAAATGGGAGCTACAAAAACATGAGCTGCAAAAAAGAGTGTGCAGCAGCATCTAGGACGAAAGACAACAATAGCATTTAGGAGGAGAGAGTGCAGGGGCATCCTAGAGGAGAGACCTTTGACCCAAGGAGTTTGTCATCCATAATGACCATAAATCTTTAAAGCACTTAAAGGGACAAGGAAAGTTGAACAAAAGACATGCCAAGTAGATTGAATTCATTGAGACCTTTCCTTACATCATCAAATATAAACAAGGTAAGGAAAATGTGGTGGCTGATGCATTATCTCACAGGAATGCCTTTATCTCTATACTTACTACAAACTTATTAGGATTTGAACATATTAAGGATTTATATGTGAATAATTTAGACTTTGTTAATGTGCATGGAGCATATGAGACATCAGCCTTTGAGAAGTTTTATAGGCATGAGGGTTTCTTATTTAGGGAAAATCATTTATGCATGCTTATGAGTTCTTTAAGGGAGTTGGTTGTAAGAGAAGCTCATGCGGGTGGTCTAATGGGTCATTTCGGAGTTAGAAAAACCCTAGATGTCCCAAATGATTATTTCTTTTGGCCACATATGAAACGAAATGTTAAGAGGATATGTAAGAAATGCATAACATGCAAACAGGTTAAATCTAGAGTTTTATCCCATGGCTTGTATACCCCTTTACCCATACCTAGTCATCCCTGGGTTGATTTATCTATGGACTTCATACTAGGATTGCCACGAGCAAAAAAGGGTAGGGATTCTATATTTGTTGTTGTTGATAGATTTTCAAAGATGACACACTTCATCCTATGCCATAAAACTGATGATGCAAACAATGTGGTTGACTTATTCTTTAGAAAAGTAGTACATTTGCATGGCATGCCACGAAGCATTGTTTTAAACTGAGATACAAAGTTCTTAATCTACTTCTAGAAGACTTTGTGGGGTAAGTTATATACTATGCTATTGTTTTCAAGTACTTGTCATCTATAAACTGATGAGCAAATTGAGGTAGTTAATTGAACTCTTTTTACTCTTTTGTGGGCTAATATTCAAACAAATTTGAAAACATGGGAAGATTGTTTACCACATATGATGAGAACCGTAGAGATGATGGGTGAAAGGCTTTAATAGATGCAAAAGGTCCATTGTACATTCCAGAAGGCCCAATAATATGAGCTAGAGTTTCAATGGACCATCGCACATTCCAGAAGGCCCAATAACACCAGCTAGAGCTTTAATGGATGCAAGAGGTCCATTGCGCATTTGAGAAGGGCCAATAACACAAGTTAGAGCCAAAATGATTGAAGAAGCACTAAATCGATTGATTGAGGACATTCAGGCCAACCAAGCTTCAAATTGTGCAAATTTAAGTTTGACAAAGAGTCTAGGCCTAATTAATATAATTGGAATACTTAATGGTCAGACTAAGTAATAGCATTCACTCCTAAATAGGACTTTATTGTCTATGTTGGAATTTGTCCATAGTTAGGAATTCCTCCAAAATAAGGATTTTTCCTAAGTAGGAATTTATGCCTCTTTAGGATTGCTATCTTAACCTATATAAATAGGCATCCCTTGTGAGCTCTGGAAAATCAGACAACTTTGAGTAAAATAGAAAGCAAGGTTTTTTCTCCCTCAGTTCTTTTAAGGACTAAAGAACTTATCAAGAAGTACTTCTTCTTGTGCATTCCAATCAACTTATCACTCCCAATTCCTTTCTTTTCTGGAGTGTGGCGTTCATATCCTTCTTTAATACCCTAGGTTCATGTTCCTTTGAATGGTGGGTCTAGGGTTTATGTTATTAAACTCTAATTTAGCTTTCCTGGTTGTTCTTTGATTCCTTGTGTGCGTTAGGTCCCTAAGCCATGTCTTTTTGGGTCTTTTCGCATCAGTTGGTATCAAAACCTGGTTCTAAATCAGGTTGATTCCACTTACTTTTCAATTTTCTACCTTGTGATTTATTTATTTTTGTTTAGTTTGTCTATTATTTGCATTATCATTCAAATGCACAAATCTATTTATTTGAAATCATGCTTTCTTTGCTTGTTTGTTTAAGCTCATAAACGTGCTAATTTTAATTCCAATTGTTGTATCTAAGTATTCTATTGTTGTTTTTTGTTTAAAAAAAAAAGAAAAAAAAACAAGAAGAAGAACAAAAGAAAGAGAACATTAAATTCAAGTTATTGTAAGGTTAACATTTTGGTTATATTGGCCACAATAATAATAAATTTTTTTTTGCTCAACTTCAATTCTACCATCTATTTTCTTATTTTGTTACCCAAGTTTGTTCTCTAGGTTGTATTACCCCTGTCTTGATTTTATGAGTTTAGTTCATTAAATTCATTTACCTTGATATCCTTTTTCCTTTTTGATTCCTTGTTCTCCAATTTGTTCAATTCTATGCCATTTATCTTATTTTGTTCAAAATCAATGCCCTTGATTTACATTGTTTAGTTCTTTATAAAGTTGAAAGGGGAAATTCAAGTGGTAAAAGGTAAAAGTGAAAGTTCATATAAAGAAAAAGCCATAAAGAGTGTAAACATGAGGGAGTGTGACACCATATTTTTGAGTGACACACATGAGGGAGTGTTTTGTGAGGTATTCTAATTATTTTGTATAGAAGTAATACTATGACGTCCAAAGATAAAGGTGCAGCTAAAAAGGGAGTTAGTGATGTGTCCTTTAGGATCAAAGCTATGCAACAACAATTTGAATGCATGAATACCAGATTTAATGATATAAGGGAGAGGATAGAGGAGCAAGCTAATACAATAACAGAGTTGCAAAGGAGATATGGGGAATATGAGGCTCCTAAAGCAAGAAGGCAATTGAGATGTGCCTATGACCATGAAGATGATGTAGAAGATGATGAATTTGGCGATCAAATTACTGTGGTTAGAACTGTTAACAATAAAAGGGATCGAAGAGAATTTGGGAGGCAAGGCACCTATGACCATAATTTGGGCAGTATTAAAATGACAATTCCTTCATTCCAAGGTAAGAATGATCCTGATGCATACCTAGAATAGGAGAAGAAGGTTGAATTGGTCTTTGATTGCCACAACTATTCCGAAGAGAAAAAGGTAAAGCTTGTTACAGTTGAATTTACTGATTATGCTATTATTTGGTGGGATCAACTTGTTTTGACTAGGAGAAGGAATCATGAGTGGCCTATTGATACATGGGAAGAGATGAAGGCTATGATGAGGAGGAGGTTTGTCCTTAATCACTATTACAGGGAGTTGTACCAAAGATTACAAGGGCTCACTTAAGGCACCAAAAGTGTGGAGGACTACCACAAGAAGATGGAGATTACCATGATTAGGGCAAATGTAGAAGAAGATATAGAGGCAACTATGGCTCGATTTCTACAAGGGCTAAATAGGGACATAGCAAACGTGGTTGAATTGCAACAATATATGGAATTAGAAGACATGGTGCACATGGTAATGAAAGTTGAAAGGCAACTTAAACGAAAGGGCTCCACACGATTTGGGCAGAATTTGGGTTTTACCTCATCTTGGAAGCCAAATTAGAGTAAAAGGGACAAGATGGCCAATTACAAGTCCAAAGCTGAGCTACCCAAGCACAAGAATGTGGGTTCTAGCAAAGAGACAAGTAATTTTGAACCCCAACCAAGTAAAAATAGAGATGTTAAATGTTTTAAGTGTTTGGGCAGGGGTCACATTGCATCTTAATGTCTAAATAAGCGTGCAATGATCTTGAGAAGTAATGGTGATGTTGAAATTAAAAGTGAATCAGATGATGATTTTGTACCATCATCAGAGGGTGAAAGTGATGGAAAGGAGTATTTGGTTAACGGAGTAGCTCTCATTACAAAGCGAGCATTGAATGAGCAAGTAAAGGAAGAAAATGAGGTGCAACGAGATACATCTTTCAGACAAGGTATCTTATCAAAGATAGGGTATGTAGTATGATTATTGATGGTGGGAGTTGCACTAATATTGCTAGTACAACTATGGTTAAGAAACTGGATTTACCTACTATGAAGCATCCTAGGCCATATAAGCTTCAATGGTTGAATGAGAATGGTAAAGTCAAGGTAAATAAGCAAGTATTATATCATTTTCTATTAGAAGGTACCATGATGAAGTTTTATGTGATGTTGTACCTATGCATGTAAGCCATATGCTATTAAGAAGACCATGGCAATTTGACAGGCGAGTTATGCATGATGGCTTCAAGAATCGATATTCCTTTGTAATGAATGAAAATCCTGTCACTCTTGTACCATTATCACTTCAACAAGCTTATAAGGATCAATTGAGGATTAAAAATAAGAGTGAACAGAAAAGAGAGATTGTTGTTGAATCATTGTGGGAATAATGACATTAACAAATAATAAGGTCGAATCATCATTACTTGATTATTGACTCCAAGAAAATCAACAAATATAAGAGGTAAAGAATTAGTAAGATCCTCAAACTCATGGGTTATGGGTTTAGCTTTTGAGTTGACAAAATCTAAATTAATCTTTTTGCCATCACAATCTTTAAATTTATCGATATCTCCTTTAGAAGACAAAAAATCAACTTGTTCAATTATGTTGTGAACAATAATTAGTATTTTGTCTCCATTGTAAGCAAACATATTATCATGCAATTTATCAGTTGGTAAGAAATAAGAATTAAATTTCTTTTTATATTAATCCTAAATTTTCTTAAATTTATTGTCACCATAAAATTCAATGACCAATAAATTTCTTATCTTTACCTGTGATTGAATTTTAAACTTACCACATCTTAATAAAAAATATTGAATATGTTCCTACCATTCAGTTGTGTCATCTTGAAGTTTGTAATATGCAAGTCTTATTTTCTTCTCGTTACAAATGTTATTGTATTTGAAATAGGTATTAACTTGGCATTAAAGGAATGATAAGAATGGAGCTCCATTGATCATCGAAAGTGATTCCTAAATAGCAGTAACATAGATAAACAAAAGAGAAGGCAAACCTTGGAGACTTTTATTTGTAATTAATGATATAAATAATGTAGTCAGAAACTAAGTTTAATTTGTTTTCCAAACCCTAAAATGCAATCATTTTACAACAAATCGTGTCATAAAGATAATTGTTGACCTTAAAACTTGTCAAAAACATTCACTTGGACTTCAAAATTTTGATTGTGTTCGATTAACTATGTTTTATTTTGGTAGCCATTGACTAATTCATCACCTCATTAGTTGTATAATGATCACATCATAAGATGCCTCACTGGAGCCTTATGCAAATTAAACACATGGATTAATGAACAAATCTTAAAACTAACTTGTAAAATAATCTCTTGTCTTCCCCATCTTCTTTGTTTTATATCAATCACCAAGATGCTGAATATAACAAACATGGCTAATTGATAATATGTCATTGTGGAACACTGAAGTTCCCAACTTCACCCTAGGATCTACTAGTTTGTGATACTGAGAGAGGGGGTGAATCAGTATCACACCCCTTAAAAACACACTCTGATAATTTAAACCAAAGTATTCTACTTATTTAATACTCTAGCTCTCATCAATATGCAGCTATATGAATAATTTCAAACTCTTCTCAAAAGCAAACTCTTTCTCAGATTCGACTAAAGTGGATCTATTGTTACCTACTAATCACAATAGTCCCCAAAGTCACCTTTTAGACACCTTGCCTATTAGACAGATCGGATGTTCTTGATTAGCTCTTCTTTAGGTTATGGGTTCGATGATACTTTAGTTGCGTTCACAACTCAATTCAAAACACAGAATGTAAATCAAAGTAAGGACACAAGAGATTTACGTGGTTCCGTCAATGTAACATACGTCCACAATGGTAGGGACTCTTCCTCTACCGAAACAATCCACTATACTTGAGAATACCAGTGTGGTACTCCCGATATTCATAATGTAGTTACAATGGATGTCTTAATCCTTTGTTCCTTTCACTATTGCAAATACAAAGCAAGTATAATACAAAGAGTGTCACTTACTGTGTCTACCCTTCTTTTAGCTTGTCTTGCCTCTGTGGAATTGAATAGGCTGCTTCATTGCCGCTTAGAAGTCCACCACAACACTCTCTAACCTCTCTTGAAGAAATCTGGAAATACATTGAATTCTTTCCAATGCTTCACCGAATTTCTTCTCTAGGTTGTTTCATACAACTCCTGCTTTCACCGTCTCACGGCTTCATGGCTTGCACTCACGCTTCTGGTCTACCATTTCACGTCTCACGGCCTACCCCACTCTTCTGATCAGTCATGCCGTTGCACGTTCTAGTCTCACGCCATCGCATGTTCTGGTCTCACGCCGTCACACATTCTGGTCTCACGCCGACGCACGTTCTGGTCTCACGCCAATGCATGTTTTGGTCTCACGTTTTAGATCTGCACTCGCTTCGCTATTCTCAAGCCTCATGGATACCAGATCTACTTTCCTCGTCCGTTGTTCACCCTTGTTTCGCCATCCACCCTGTTTTCCCGTCCACTCTATTTTGTCGTTGTCCCTGTTTTTCGTCCACTCTGTTTTGCCATCAACTCGTCTGTTTCTCTCCTAGTGGTTATACGTCTCTCACAGGCCGCGTTTTCTCTCTCACCTTCTGGCCGTGTACCCCTGTTCTGCCATTTTGCTCTCCCAGTGGTGTATTTGCCGTTTTGCTTTCTCGATGGTGTATGTGCCATTTTTTTTTTCTCCTTTGGCCGTCTTCACTTATTTTGCTGTATTGGGTTTTTCTCTTTTCTCCCGTGTAGGTTTTCTCTCTTGCAAGGGTGTGGTTTTACTTTCTTGCCCCTCTATGTAGCTTCAAATTACTCTCTTACTCCTCCATGTCAAATTACTTGCACACTTAAATCTAGTTGACAACAATTACAACCCATACAAGGTTGTGAGAACAACAATCTCCCCCTTTGTAATTATTGGCAACACTCATAATAAAAACCATTATGCAGCAATTACAACTCCCCCTAAATATGCACTCCCTCTTTCTTAACAACTCCCCCTGCACTGTTGCTTCTCTCCCCTTTTGCCAATCAATTACAAAAAAGCTCGCAAAGTAGAGATGGAGGATTCACTTGGACTTTAAGCTTGAGGAGGCATTTGCATAGATAGACTCATTATGTGCTTTTCAAACAACTTTGTGGATAGAGGTTTAATTAGAATATCTGAAATTTGATCTTTAGTGCCAACATACTCTAACTGAATTGTATCCTATTCCACTTGATCTTTGATGAAGTGATACCGGATGTCAATATACTTGCTCCTCGAATGTTGAACCAGATTCTTGCTGAGATCAATAGCACTTTAATTATCACAAAGTACACTCACTGGTAACTTCACTTCAACACCCAAGTCTGCCAATTGTCTTTGCATCCATATCACCTGAGTACATGCTTCATAAGTAGCCATATACTCAGCCTCAGTTGTGCTCAAAGCAACATTGTTTTGCTTTTTACTTAACCATGCAACACACTTTGAACCCAAGTAAAAGCTGCAGCCGCTGGTTGATTTTCTGTCATCTATACTTCCTGCTCAGTTTGCATCAGTGTATGCTCGTAGTTTTATAGAATCCATGGCCGAATACCATAAACCCATTTCCAGTGTCCCTTTGAGGTATCTTAAGATTCTTTTCACTACCAACACATGAGATTCCTTAGGATCAGCTTAGAATCTGCTGGCAACGCATATAGCTTGCATAAGATCAGGCCTTAATGCTGTAAGGTACAGAAGGCTCCTTATCATCTTCCTGTACTCTGTAGGGCTTGTACTCCTTTCCTCCTGATCTTTTGTTAACTTGCAGCCCACTGTCACAAGAGTACTGATAGGTCTGCTATCCTCCATGCCAAACTTTTTCAGCATCTCTTTTTCATATTTCATCTGAGAAATAAAAATACCTTCTTCACATTATTTTATCTGTAATCCAAGAAAGTAATTAATTTCTCCAATCAATAACATCTCAAATTCCTCACACATCTTCTGTGTAAAATCTTGGTATAGCTCAGAGTGATCCCCTTCAAAGATGGTGTCATCTACATATACTATGGTTATCAGCTGGCCTTTCTCTGAGTTGAACACATATAGGTTATTATCAACTGTTCCTCTTCTAAAGTTCAACCTTCTCAAGTACGCATCTAGCCTGCTGTACCATGCTCTTGGGGCTTGTTTAAGGCCATACAAGGCTTTTTTCAGCTTGCACACGTGTGTCTCATCCTAACTGATTTGTACTCCATCAAGTTATTCAATATACACTTCTTCTTTCAGGAGCCCATTTAGAAAGGCTGATTTCATATCTATCTGATAAACTTTATACCTCTTATGTGCTGCCAAAGCTAGGAACATTCTAATGGTTTCTAACCTTGCCACTGGTGCAAAAGTTTCATCAACATCTACTCTTTTTATTTGAGTGTAGCCTTTGCAAACCAGCCTAGCCTTGTTCCTCACTACCTTGCCATCTTTATTGTGTTTATTCCTAAACACCCATTTTGTTCCTATGACATTCTTGTTAGTAGGTCTTGGAACTAGCTCCCATGTATCATTCTTCTCAATTTGATCCAGTTCCTCATTGATAGCTTTGACCCAGGCTTTGTCTTGTGTAGCCTCTTTAACATATTTAGGTTCAACTTGTAAAAGTAAAGCAGTAGCTCTCACAATTCTTCTTCTTGTTGTAACTCCTGCTGATGGGTCACCTATGATCTGATTTCCTTGGTGAGCACTGGTCCATGTCTTTTTTGTCCTTCTTTCTTATACAGTCTTAGTTGCAAGAGGATCTCTTTCTTCATCTTCAAACTCACTCTTCTCCGAGTCTGAACTTACTTCTTGTTCCTTTTCTTCAAGTTGGTCTGATTCTTCATCTACATTGAAGTCATCTTCTTCATTGTCCTCAGCTTTTCCATTATGCATTGTTTTCCAGTTCTCATCTATTCTCACATCACTGGACATGATCACTTTTCCCAGCTTATGCAGGAAAAGTCTGTAACCTTTTGTCTTTGTTGAGTATCCCACAAAGATGCCTTTATTAGACCTAGAATTGAATTTTCCCAAGTTTTGCTCCTTGTTCTTCACAAAACATAGGTTGCCAAAGATTCTGAGATACTTGGCTGTTGTCTTCTTCCCACTCCATAGCTCATTTGGAGTCTTATCAGTATTGGGCCTTAGTAAGACTCTATTCATTAGATGTATAGCTATAAATGTTGCTTCTGTCCAAAATCTTATGTGAAGCTTGGATTCCAGCAGTAGAGTTCTTACCATTTCAACCATAGCTCTATTTTTCCTCTCTACCACCTCGTTCTGTTGAGGTGTTCTTGCTGTTGCCATCTGAAGGTGAATACCATGCTTCTCAAGGTAATCTTCAAAAGCTTCATTTGTAAATTCAGTGCCTTGATATGACCTCAATACTTTGATCTTTATTCCACTCTCATTTTTAGCCAATCTTCTGTATCTCTTGAAGCATTTCAAAACTTCTGACTTGTATTTGAGGTGCATGATGCAAGTCCTTCTGGAATAATCATCAACAAACAAGATGAAGTACCTTTCACCATTCAACCCTTTTGTTCTCATCGGCCCACACAAATCAGTATGTACAATGTCAAGCACTGCTTCAGAATTAAACTCTTTGGTCTTATACTGCTTTCTGACCTATTTTCCTTTAGAGCATGCTGAGCAGACATACTCCCTCTCTCTTTTGAGGTCTGGAATGTCTCTGATTGCATAAGTAGTGGTCAACTTCCTCATGTTCTTATGTGTTAAGTGTCCCAGCCTCCTATGCCAGAGTTAATTTTCTTCTTCTTTTGTAAGTAAACAGCTGCTTGTCTTGTCCTCATCAATCACATATAAATTTCCAGCTATTCTCTTCCCGGCTACAACAGTATTGCCTTCTTTACTCTTTACTTGGCAACCTGTTTTTGTGAATATCACTTTATGGTCTTCATTACATAGTTGGCTGACAGATGCTAGATTATATTTGAGTCCTTTAACATGCAAAATATCTTTCAGCTTTCCTTTTCCAATATTTACTAACCCCTGACCACTGATGTTGAGTAAATCATCATTGCCAAACTTGACTCTGCCTTCTCTTGACTTATTTAGCTTTGATAATTTACTCTTATCTCCTGTCACGTGTGAAGTGCATCCACTATCAAGGATCCACTACTTATCCTTGTAATCAGCCTTTAGTGCAATTTTAGCTATATTAGCTACCTCCCTTTTTGCTTTATATTCTTTCTTTTGAACTGGTTTGAAGATAGCTTTCTCCTTTTTCTCAGCTTTGACTGCACCAATTGATTTTACTGTGCCATCGAGTGCCTTCTCTTACTCAGGGAGAAGTGTCATACATCTCTTGGCATTATGGCCATCCTGTCCGCACCTTTCACACTGCTCCAAGTCTGCCAATACAGCAAACTTGTTCTTTGAAACCACTGGTTTGGGCTTCCACCAACACTCCTTGTCAGTGTGTCCTTGCTTTTTACAGTATGTGCAAGAATTCACAACAAGTGTTCTCCTCTGAGTTTTGTATTGTCTCCCCCTGTATACAGCATCGTATCTTCTCAAGTTGGAGATATATACTAGCCTTCTCCACCAGTAGTTACTCGCCTTATGACCCCAAACTCCATAATAAAGACAGTGACCTTCAAATTGCCTCTTCTTAGGTCGAATCGCAGCTAGTTTTCTTTTGTTCATTACTTGCTGTGTAGGCAACATAGCTGGCCTCTTTGCTTGTGTGACTTTTATTTCAATCACCTTCTTCTCCTTCTTCTGTTCAGCCGTAGCCCTTTACTGGCTGACCTTTTTTTCTTCATTTTTGTTTGCCACCCTAGGTTGCTTTTTCAAATCCTTTTTATTCTCAGCTATCTTCTCCTGAGTCACAACCTTCTCTTTTAACTTCTGTGGCACATTCTTATTATCTTTAAGCAATGCAGCCTTAAATTGCTGCACTTTCTCTTCATTCTTCTTTTCTCTTGCAGAACTTGTTTCTCTTATCATTTCAAGATTCTGCACGTTCTCTTCACTCCTTTTGAGTTATTGTTGAAGTCTCAGCAACTCTTTCTCCATTCCTTAAGTCGATGCCATAAAGGCATGCTCATCTAATAAGTCTTCATCTTCCTCCTCATCAGCTTCATTTGTTTGACTCACATAACTCTTGAATGAACCTCTCTTCTTCTTCTGTGGGTTGACAATCTTCTTGCTGGACTTCTTTGATTTGAACAATGGTCTTCTCCATTTTGAATTCTGCTCATCATCACCATCCTCATCTTCATCATCAAGTTTCACTTTGCACTGAGAAGCAAAGTGTCCAGTCTGCCCACAACGATAACATCTCAAGGACAACTGTCCTTTTCCCTTCTTAGACCCCCTTTTGAACTTCCTTGTGAAGTATGCCAACACTTCACCTTCACTTTCTTCCTCATCATCATCCTCATTAGATGATTCTTCCTCTTCTTTTATCTTTAAGTGTTTCATAGCTTTGAAAGCTGCCTCCTTTGATACCTTTGACGTTGAGGAGCTCTCAGTTGACTTTATTCTCATCTCATATACAATGAGATTGCACTGGAGATCATGCAAAGACATAGAATTGAGATCTCTACTCTCCTCTATGGCTGCCACCTTTGAGGCAAACCTCTCAGGCAAAATTCTCAGAATTTTCTTCACAATAGATGAGTCCTTCTTGTTCTTCCCATGACTTCTAAGGTAGTTTACAGCATCAATAAGCCTAGTGAAGAACTCTTGGACTGTCTCATTCTTCTGCATTCTAAGGGATTCATATCTCTCCTTGAAAACTTAAAGCTTGGCCTCCTTCATTCTACCATCACCTTCATAGACCTTCTGCAATTTGTCCCATATCTCCTTAGCAGATTTGTAGTCCATAACTTTAACATATTCAGCATCTATCAATGCTGAAATGATGACATTTGAGGCCTTCCCATTGATCTCAAACTGCCTTAATTTCTCTGGGGTTGGATCTTTACCTTCTTTTGGTGGCTCAAAACCCTCCTGTACAAATTTCACCACGTTCATGCCCATGGTTACAAATACCACCTACATTCTCACTCTCCACATATGATAGTTGGTTCCATTAAAGATTAGAACCTTCTTGCTATAAGTAATGCTGGTGCTGGTACCGGCATCCATTTCTCAGTATGCTGAACAAGTTAAAACTTCTGAAACCCTTCAAACTAATACACCAAGCTGTTAAACTTTAAACTAGTGAACTTGTGCTCTGATACCAATTAAAGTTCCTAACTTCACCCTAGGATCTACTAGTTTGTGATACTGAGAGGGGGGGTGAATCAGTATCACACCCCTTAAAAACACACTTTGATAATTTAAGCCAAAGTATTCTACTTATTTAATACTCTAGCTCTCGTTAATACACAGGTATGTGAACAATTTTAAACTCTTCTCAAATGCGAAATCTTTCTCATATTCGATTAAGGTAGATCTATTGTTACCTACTAATCACAACAGTCCTTAAAGTCACCTTTTAGACACCTTGCCTATTAGATAGATCGGATGTTCTTGATTAGGTCTTCTTTAGGTTATGGGTTCAATGATACTTTGGTTACGTTCACAACTTAATTCAAAACACAGAATGTAAATCAAAGTAAAGACACAAGAGATTTACGTGGTTTTATCAATGTGACGTATGTCCACGGTGGTAGGGACTCTTCCTCTACTGAGACAATCCACTATACTTGAGAATACTAGTGTGGTACTCCTGATGTTCACAATGTAGTTACAATGGATGTCTTAATCTTCTGTTCCTTTCACTATTGCAAATACAAAGCAAGTACAATACAAACAGTTTTACTTACTGTGTCTACCCTTCTTCTAGCTTGTCTTGCCTCTATTAAATTGAATAGGCTGCTTCACTGCCACTTAGAAGTCCACCACGACACTCTCTAACCTCTCTTGAAGAAATCTGGAAATATGTTGAGTTCTTTCCAATACTTCACCGAATTCCTTCTCTAGGTTGTTTCACACAACTCCTGCTTTCACCATCTCTTGGCTTCACGGCTTGCACTCACGCTTCTGGTCTGCCGTTTCACGTCTCACGGCTTGCCCCACTCTTCTGATCAGTCACGTCGTTGCATGTTCTGGTCTCACACTGTTGCACGTTCTAGTCTCACGCCAATACACGTTTGGTCTCACATCGACGCACATTCTGGTCTCACGTTTCAGATCTACACCCGCTTCGCTGTTCTCAAGCCTCATAGATACCAGATCTGCTCTCCTCATCCGTTGTTCACCCTTATTTTGCCGTCCACCTTATTTTTCTGTCCACTTTGTTTTGTCGTTGTCCCTGTTTTTCATCCACTCTATTTTGTCGTCGACTTGTCCGTTTCTCTCCCGATGGTTGTACGTCTCTCACGGGTTTTCTCTCTCACCGTCCAGCCATGTTTTCTCTCTCACCGTCTGACTGTGTACCCTTGTTCTACCGTTTTGCTCTCCTGGTGGTTATTTGCCGTTTTGCTCTCCCGGTGATGTATGTGCCGTTTTTTTCTCCTTTGGCCATCTTCACCTATTTTGCCATATCGGGTTTTTCTCTTTTCTCCCGTGTAGGTTTTCTCTCTTGCAAAGGTGTGGTTTTACTTTCTTACCTCTCCATGTAGCTTTAAATTACTCTTTTGCCCCTCCATGTGGCTTTACTTTCTTGCACCTCCATGTCAAATTACTTGCACACTTAAATCTAGTTGACAACAATTACAACTCATACATAGCTGTAGAAACAACAAACACAATGAAAGTAACAAATTAAGTTGGACTCTATACTGTTATGAATTGAATCTTTTGTTTTCAAAAATAGAAGTGTGAAAGTCTAGTGTAAAATAAAATTCTGGGACCTGGCAAGTTATGAGTTTTATGTCAATTCTTTCTATATAGGTGATGCTTGGCATCTTATGTTGCAACAACTATGTGCACTGTAAGCATTGTGGCAGAAAAAATGCTGCTACAGTGCACATTCCAAGCATTTTCTTTGCTCTATATTATCATCCCATATATAGTTTTGTTGATGTTGTCAGTCAAGCATTCATTTTCTTTCTACTTTCTAATTCTATTATTACGTTCCTTTTTTGGTATTGTTGGTTCCTGTTTATGTTTATTAACACCTTAATAATTGCCATCTGTCAAATAAAACCCATCTCATGGATAGTTGGAATCATTGAAGAGACATCATCCATCTTCTAGTGAAGAGGGAATGCAAGAAAGGCTATCCTGGAGTGCTCTGACAAGACTGATGCTATTGCTACAAGCGAAGTACTTTCCTGATTCTTGCTTTTCATAGTTATTTTTTTGTGTCCAAGCATTTACATTGGACATATTGTGTGTTTTTACACGCATTATTCACAATTGGCTAACAGGCATTGTGTATCTTATTGCCTTGTTTTTCCTAGTTAAGGAAATACATTTCAGCAACTGTATTTTTTGAAGGCAGGTTGGGGGTTGGGGGTGGGGAAGCAAGAGTTTCAATTCTAAAAATATAATTTTAAAGGCTATGAAATGGAATTACTCGTTTATTTATTTATCTATTTATCCGTTGATTTCTTAAATGGAAGAGATTCCTCACCACTCTTACATTACATGATGCAAATGATTAAAAAAGACAATTGAAGTTGATTATCAGGGACTTTATCTATTTTTGAAATTCTTCTTTTTCCTATTTAAGATTTCAATTAATTGAATGTCAAATTATTATGGGAAACTATTTGTGTTTTTTTGAGTAATAATAGTAGATTTCGATCGTTGCTAAGAGTTTTGACTCTCAATCCAATTTGTATAAGATTTTTCTATTCAGCTGATATTTGCAGGACTTTTTAATGTATTCTTCATGAGTAACTCACTTTGAATGGCAATTTTGCTTGGTGTTCTCTCTATTTTGTTTTTTTTTTTTTGGCCAAATCTTAAAGATGTGTTTTCTTTTCTTTACTTGTTAATTCTATAATTTCTTTCAACCAAATTAAAATATTCTCTTGTTTTTCCTATCTAAATTGTTGCATTTCCAATTATGGAGCGATTGTTAGCTACAATAACAAGATTAGAGGTCTTTTCCCCCGTAAAACAAAAATCAAGGTTAAAGTTTTTACAAGAAGAACATGACTTGCATCAATGAAAAAGATTCTAAACATTTCCCCCATAATTTGTCAAATGCTCTTCTTTTAAGTATTGTTTGCTAACCCTGAGCATGCTTGAAGGCCGAAAAGTTGTCAATGGTATATGCGGTCTACTTTGAAGAGCATGAAGCTATAAAGAGGGCTTTTGGGATGCTTCAGGATAAGATACAAACATTGGAGGGTGCTTTGGCTGGGATGAAGCAACAGGTTTCAGATCTTTTCATTTTAAAGAAACATGCTGAATCAACCTTTGTCAGCAAATTATATCCAGTTGAGGTTTGTCCTCTGTGATGCCCTCATTGTTGAGCTCCACGCTTCGAGGAGCTAGCCTTGGTCTGTCTCTTTCTCTGCAGAACCCACCATATTTTGATCTAGTATGTTATTCTCCATGCCAAAAGGTACAATCACGGAATGCTTGATAAGTACATCATGACTTTGCAACTTCAATTTTTTCTTGTGAGTCTTTGAACAGAGTTAGAGTTATCTGTTCATGAAATTATTTAGGCCGTGCATTGGTACATTTTCTTCTTAGTGCCTCATCTGTGTACTTGTCAGTATGTCACATTTTTAAATGGTGCTCCAAATTTTGTACTTCCTCTTTATCTAAATGACTTAATTATTTGATTGTATTATTTATTGGAAAAAATTTACGATCTTTATAATTGTTGAATCTTTTTACACCGCTTCATAATCAAATTTAGATGTTTTGGAAGGATGGCAAACTAGAATAAATAAATAAATAAATAACAATAATATAGGGCCTGGAGGATTGTCAAATGTACGTAAAGTAAAGATTATCAGATTCTTTAATTTACTTAGCCAGAGTTTATTTACTTCTAATAAGAAAGGAATTGGCCAATCTAAGAAAGCAAACAAATGGTTATAATTTCCTATGCATTTATTGTTTGGAATTGTCAGATATGTGCACATTTGTCCACTGTTTGAAAAATGACTCACATCCCTTGGTATTGATGTTAATTTGAATCTGTGAGTTTTAGGTGACAAAAACCTCTTGATTCTTTGAGAAATCAACGTTCTTTTATTCAGTAGGCATGTTTCGTCTCTCTTTTTCTTTCATTAGTACTGTAGTATGGATTCTACAGTAACATGATAGGGATAGAGGGAGTTTATATCAAGGTTGGCTATCTTATGCATCTCCTTTTTTTTTTTTTTCTTTTAAGGTTGTCTTGGGGCAGACACCAACATCCTGACAGAATCTACAATATAATGGCTTTCTTGGAAACAAGGAAAAGTTGGACATCTCTGAGGAGATTGATGATATTATCAATGTGTGCAGGAATTATGTCGTTTAACAACAGCAAAGAAAATGTCTTAAAGCATCATCTGCAATCCATGCAGCAACAACTGTCCCAAATTCCTCAAGTGCACCCTTAAGTGTCAATTGAACCCTGGTTTTGACCACTGGTGCAGCTAACCCACTCTGGGGGTTCTTTATCTGCTTTGTTTGGCGATTATTCATTGCAGCAAAACCTGACACATCTATTGCTTCATGGTTCCAATTTTGATCCAAGACAAGAAAATTCGTTTAGCTCGCCGCAACAACTAGCCGTGGGACTGGAGTACCTGGCAGGTGACAAGCGTTGCCAATTGGATCAGTTATTTACCATATTCATTGTGAATAGTTTGGTAGACAGTGACAGCATATGACTGGCATCCCATTGTAGTCAGGGAAGTTATTTACCATAAAAAAAAAAACCGTCAATAAATGTGAATTATTTTGTTGATAATATTCTGCATGTCGCTTTCTTTCAAAAGTGCAACAGCAGAAAGCAGAAATGTATATAAAGAACATTGTAGATGTAAATAAAATTTCCTTGTTCTACTCCTTTTGTTTGTTAGTTTCGTGGCAAAAGAAAAAACAGGGAGAAATCATTGTTCGAATTCGAACCCAACCTCCTCACTCCAAAGAGTTAAAGCCAACTCAACTTAAGCCACAGGCGTCTCTATCCATAAAGCTTACGAGGCAAAGAGAAGGGATTCTTTTTAATTTTTCTTTTGTTTTTTTATTCATTGATGTTGATAATGGTAGTCCTAGGAACAACAGATGTTGCTTTTAACCTTTCGGAAGTGTTATTCTTTTAACTTTAGTTTCTATGAACCGATTTAATTAGCTTTTTATGTCAAGGCCGGACCAGCCTTTTGAGCTTTGTGTGTAAAATGTTATTATAATGAAAATAAACATTGGAGTTACATTGTAGTCCAATTTCTCTTGCAGTCAATTTTCTTTTTTTTTTTCTTTATGTGGTGAGACTTTTCTTAATTTTTTTATTTTATAAAATATAAAATAAATATAATTTTATAAACATATAAAATAAGATGTTACATTTTCGATATAAAATACAAATCTTTTAAAATATATTTATTTCCTGGAGTGAGCTATGTTTTTTACCTATGTACAGATGAGTTATTGTTAGTGACATTAGCTCTTGGTGTTCAAAAAGAATATATGTATATATACACACACTTATTTTCTAACGGTTTAAACTCTCCGAAGTTTACGTCTTATTGTATACGCCATGATTGGATTCGATGTGGACTGCAGCAAAGTTCGTTTGGCATATGTTCTTCCTGTACTTCGCATTTTGTACTCCACCTTCTGTGGAATGATGTGTGTCCCCGCATCACTAAACCACCACGTTGCATTTTATGATATCCGTCCGCTGCTTTCTCATACTTTATGGAACCTTTTTGGGGGTTCTACAATTCCTAGACCTGTAAATGTGTCATTGCGCTCAAATTCTATTAGCTGCCAGTTTTTGTAATCTATGATCACCCATCATACGGAGCATACAAAATCTAATTCCATCTTTCATATTTGTTATGACGGCAGATCCCTGTATGGTGGAGATAGTGCTAATGGATATGCTCAGTATCATGGAGTTTGTACGGCAGATATAACTAAAACTCTTGATAATGGGCTTACGTTGGAACTTTTCCTTAGAGATAACTATGGTTTCAGACTTCATTTTCTGGGACTAGTTGCAGTGGTGATTCTTGGGTTTACAGTGAAATATGGACGCTGTAGCATGTAGATTGGGAGATCATTATGACCCTCTAGCTAGAAGTATGGACGCATAAGCTTTAACAACAAAATGCAAATAACAGTAAGTGTAACGGAAACAGACTTTCGTAAAAGTTTCATTAGAACATCAAGCCCCAGACACTGGTGTCAACTGGACTCATGCATTGTCAAAAATAGCCTGGCAGCCTGCGGTAGAGACAATATTATCTTTTAAGCATTGCTTCTACATGAACATTTCAGGAAGCAGCAAAAAAACAAAATTTAAGGAAAGAAGGGTTACATGGAGATCGTTCCAATTATTCTGTGGATGAAGATACCAGATCTCCAATGTAAATTCTATAAAGAAAATGCATTATGTTACCAAATTCTAGTATAACATTCCCTTTTCAACCAACAGTAGTGCAATAGTCACACTCGTAGTGTTGGATGCTTGCTCCATAGATCATCTCATTTTCAGTTCTAATATTAATATATGGGCATGGAAGTATCACTTTTGTAACCCAATTGGGCTGCAAACCTGCGGAATGGTTTGCAGCGTCGAGTTAAAAGGTCTATCTAGGTGGTCCGGCCATGGTAGCCAAATCTTACCTTTAGGCTTCTGTTGAATAAAGAAATGGGGTTCCACACAATTTAAAATAATTCCCACTAGAGATTGATTGGTGGAGAATGTGCCGTGCCAACAGAATACAGAAGAGAGAGTTCTTTCACAAAGAAACATTCAACAACCTATTCCAGAGATGACCCTGCAAAATAAAGGACGCTCACGTCTCAGAAACCACAAAAAAAAAAAAGGAAAAGATAACAAAACAACGAAATCGTTGATTGGTAAACTGCAACAAAATGTGATAAGACAGTTTCGTGAAATTGTCATTGGAATGCCAATCTCCAATGCACTCACCAAGACTAAAGTACACACATGAAAAAAAAAAAAAAAAGAAAACATCTACCTTCTGCAATACATTGATTATTTTGAAGCAAACACAAAAAAAAAAAAAACAAAACAAAAGAACTTACAACATGAAATGATATCCGGTGTTTTCACATATTGGGTGGTTTCCTGAGTAACAAAAATTCAGGTCATTTCAATTAAAATATTGAATGATGAGTCATGGTGTAATGGGAATGTTATCCCATTGTCTTAGTGGTCATGAGTTTGAGTTTTAGAGATAAACTCTTTGCAAAATCAAAAGAAATGAAATCCTCGTGCAGTGGCAGACCCTTTGTTTTTTCTTTGTCATTTAAAATATTCATAGTTGAACACACAGTCTATTGGCAGGTGACTTGAACTAATCGTGTAAAATAACATAGAGTTGTTATAATCGTAGAATAATAAATTGAACTTACGGTTCTTACCTTTAATGCTTCTTGCCATTATGTGCAGTGAAAATCTTGGCATAAATTTCATGTTGAAAACGCTTGACATTACAAATTTCACAAACAAATCTTGTGGGGTCATGGTGTAGAGACAATCATGAAAATTCAAAAGATCAAGCTTGCTAGTCCGAGAAACTTGTTTATTGCCATTTTTTTTTTTTTGAGCAATTTCTTTAGTAATTGAACTGTACAATGGGTTAAAAGAGGTTGAAAAAGGAAATCAACGCTTAATAACAATTTTTCACCATTCAATTCATTATAAATTACAGATCTAGAATTAGCTAATAAATAAAATAGAAAATAACACAGAAGAATGAAAGAAAAGTAATAATTAAATTTTGGTATTTGTACATATAAATTTGCTATATGAAAAAAAAAAAAAAACCTTTACTATTTGTGTCCATGCAACTTCTCTACCAATTGTATTTTCCTTTTCTATTGCTTACAGCACAAAGTTAAGGAATTGGCTCTTATACAACATATGAATGTCTTCTAATCATATCATTAAATATTTTATTTAATTATTGATGTTGGACCAATTTTGGGCCTCTATAACTTTTTTTTTTTTCAAACTTTTGCTTTATTTTTGGAACAGATCTTAGCCATATAACTTCACTCAAAGTTTTATCTTTGTTTGGCAACAACCTAATGGATCTTTAGTTCTAAAAGGTAGTTATAAACACTTCATCGATACTCAAAAGTAGCAATGACTTTTCTACTTTTATGGAACATGCTCAATATTATATCATCTTTTGTTTTAGGTTTATGTGCACTGCAAGACCTTCAAGAATTAGATCTCCACAACAATAATATAAGTGGAATCATTCCATCTTGTGTTGGCCAATTGACATCTCTTAAATTTTTAGACTTGTCATCAAACAAGCTAGAAGGGGACATTTCATCATTTCCAATTGCTACTCTTAAGTCCCTCAAGTATCTTGATCTTAGAGATAATCTCTTTTGGAGCCAATTCTCCTTTTACTCAATTACCAATCACACAAACCTTAAAGTCCTGATGTTACCATACGATAACCCCAAGCTAGAGGTCTAAACACACTATTCACATAATTGGCAACCAATATTCCCGCTTAAGGTTCTATCAATGTCAAATTTTAGACTTAACAATATTCCCCAATTTCTTGCTCACCAAACTAACCTAAAAGCCTTCGACTTCTCCCACAATAACCTTAAAGGAACCTTCCCTATTTGGTTGCTTGAAAACAATACCCAATTGGAGTTTTTAAGTCTTAAAAATAACTCCTTTGTGGGTTCATTTCATTTATCCTCCAACTCTAACTTTGTCATAAGGTATATAAATATCTCAGACAATCACTTGCATGGAAAGCTTCAACAAAATATTTGCGATATTATTCTAGAAGTACAAATACTTAATCTTTCGGTGAATGCTTTTAATGGTAGCATTCCATTCTCTTTTGGAAACATGCCTTATTTGTTCTTTTTGATCTATCTAGTAATAAGTTTTTAGGAGAAATTCCAAGCACTTTGTCAACAAATTCCTCTAATTTGGAATTTTTTATGCTTTCAAACAATGAATTAAGTGGCCAAGTGTCAAAGACAAAGTCCAATCAAACTTCATTGCAATCCTTGCAACTAAGTGGAAATCAATTTATTGGTACTCTATCAAATTGGATTTCTCATTACCCAAGCCTACGTTTTCTGGATATAAGTGACAACTCCATATCAGGTGAAATTCCAAGCTTCATTTGGAATATGAGTTTACAATTGCTGAACATGGCAGACAATGCACTTAAAGGAACAATTTCGTGTCAATTTGAGTTATTCTTTCTTGATATTTCTCATAATAGTCTTTCAGGCAATCTTCCTTCTTGCTTAATAAGGTCATTACCTTTATTACATTTGAACCTAGAAGGGAACAAATTCATACGTACAATTCCAAAAACATTATTCAACTTTTCATCTTATATAGAGATATTGAATATTGGAAATAATTTTGTATCTGGTGAAATTCCAACATCAATTGGGAATTTTTCCCATCTAATAGTTCTTCTTTTATGAGGGAATAATTTAAGTGGTTTGCTATCATAAGAACTTTGCAAGTTGAATGAACTAAAAATATTGGATCTCTTACATAACTCATTTTCTGGACCAATACCAAGTTGTCTTAGTCACATCTCTTTCAGGAAAGAAAGCACATATGATATTGCACAATTTGGAGAATACTTTGGGGATTCTTTCGTGTTGTCCTACAATTTTCGGAGTACATTAAATAATAACCTGTATACAGTGGGAGAGACTTTTTTTTCCATGGGACAAAATGCTCAAGTTGATTTTGTGACAAAAGCTAGATCTAACATATATAAAGGTCAACCTCTTGAATTGATGTTTGGATTGGATTTGTCATATAACTAGCTAATAGGGAAAATACCAATAGAACTTGGAAATTTGTGTTAGAACTTTTCCAGAATTTCTCTTTATGAAATTCCTATTTCTATAATACAGGATCTTTCTTTATGCGAATACTAGCAATAAAACTGTAATTGAAATCAACATACCGTTGTCCATTATGCTGATGTCCCATAGCGAAGACGAGAATCCTCCCTTCTTCTATTCCTTAACGCTTCTCTCTTTTCTCCTACTCTTCCCTTTCTTTTCTTTACGTTTTCTCTCTGATGGTTGAGAATGCAGGAAAGGTCTGTAATAGCGTATATATATATATAGATACATGCCTTTCCTTTCCTGTAACCGTTACCTTAAATAAGAAGACCCTCCCTTTCTGTAACAGTTATCTTAAATGGGAGGATACTCCTCTTCCTGTAACAGTTGTTCTTAATAGGAAGATATTTCTCTTCCTGTAACGTTTATCCTTAATAGGGAGAGCGGAGGGATTTTAAACCCGATGATCCAAATTGCCATTATGCCTAACCGACCATCATATTAGGCCTTTTATTTTGGGTCATACTTTAAATAATATGGGCCACTCATGTTAATTAATTTAACAATCTCCCACTTGGCCCATATTATGACTTGATGAATCAATAATAGATAAGTGCGCACAATCCTTAAAATCATCAAATCACAATACTTAATTGAATTAAAATGATCGGATCATGGCGGTCACACATCTTTCATTCAGCGACATGATTCCTTCCATGTATCACATAATCATCATAATTCATAATAACCTTACTGAGGAACATTAAAACTTTAAATTATCATTCCTATATATGCCATTAGTTATCTCACAAACTATAATTGTATACAACTGAACAGAGATAACAAAGCACAAACAAAACCATAACCTTAATTGAATTCACGAGTGTCACAATAATATGAGCATCCTAAAATATTGGCTTTCAAGAGATTGAGGACCTGTCCATAATGCCCATCCGATCAACATGTCCAGTAAATGTTTTCGGTGGCAAACCTTTAGTTAACAGGTCCGCTATCATCAATTCAGTACCAATATGCTCAATAGACACTCTATGGTTTTGCACTTCTTCTTTAACAGATAGGTATTTTAAATCCATACGTTTCGCACCTTTAGAATACCTATCATTCTTAGAGAAGAAACTGCTGCGGAATATCACAATAAATTCTTAACGGCTTTTCTATAATGTCGACCAAACAAAGCCTTAAGATAAAATTCTGCAACCATAATGCATGAACAGTAGCCTCAAAGCATGCTACAAATTCAGCCTCCATAATGGAAGTAGCAATGACAGACTGCTTCCCACTTTTCCATGAAACTGCTCCTCCATTCAGCAGAAACATGTAACCAAATGTAGATTTCCTCAAGTCTACATATCCATTATAATCTGAATCCGAATAGCCTACTACTTCAAGATAACTTGATCTTTTATAAGTAAGCATATAATCTTTGATGCCTTGTAAGTACCTAAGTACTTCCTTTTCGGCTTTCCAATGATCTATTCCAGGATTACTTTGATATCGGCCTAACACTTTAACTGCGAAACTGATGTCCGGCCGAGTACATGTTTGTGCATACATCAGGCTTCCAACCAGTGATGCATAGGGAATTGATTCCATTGCTTTCCGTTCCAAATCATTCTTTGGACATTGCAATTCACTAAACTTGTCCCCTTTCTAAATTGGAACTATTCCTATTGAGCAATTTTCCATTCTAAATCTCTCTAATACTTTATCGATATAACCTTTCTGAGACATTCCTAACAATTCTTGTGATCTATCATGGAATATCTTTATTCCTATCACATAGGATGCCTCATTCATATCTTTCATTTCAAAAGTATCAGAGAGAAATTTCTTTACATCATGTAACAAACCCATGTCATTAGCAGCCAAAAGAATGTCATCGACATATAGGACTAATGTAATGAACTTGCTCCCACTGACCTTCATATAGATACACCGATCAACAGTGTTCTCTACAAAACCGTATGACGTAATGGTATTATTGAACTTAATATACCATTGTCGGGAGGTTTGTTTCAGTCCACATATCGATTTCTTTAAATTACACACCAAATTTTCTTGCCCGGTGGTGGTGAAACCTTCAAGTTGGTCCATATACACTTTTAAGTCACCATTCAGAAAGGCGGTCTTTACATCCATTTGGTGAAACTCTAGATCATTATGAGCCACCAAAGCCATAATAATTCTTAAGGAGTCTTTCTTAGAAACTGGAGAGAAAGTCTCCTTATAGTCAATGTCATCCCTTTGAGTGAAACCTTTGGCAACAAGTCTGGCCTTATACCTTTCGATGTTACCTTTCGAGTTTCGCTTGGTCTTGAAGACCCACTTACAGCCAACTCGTTTTGATCCTTTAGGTAACTCTACTAGTTCCCAGACTTGGTTTACATCCATCGATTTCATCTCTTCCTTCATGGCATTGAACCACCTTTCAGAATTATTACATTCCATGGCTTGTTCAAATGAGACTGGATCTTTATCAATGCTCAATTCCGATTCATGCTCAAGTGAGTAAACCACATAATCATTTGAAACAGCTGGCCTTTTCTGTCTTGTAGACCTCCGTAATGCCATTTCTTGTGGTATCACTTGTTCACTTGTAAATTGAACATCGTCACTTGGTTCATCTCTTATATGTTCACTTTGCATGTTTCGTGTATCAATTTGTTGTCCTTGTATGTCACGTGACTGTGATGCAACATAAGGAACAACAATTTGAGTAGAAACACTGGGTGTGGGGATACCAACCTGAGTAGGAGTACTCACTGTGGATCTTTCGTTTTGTAATACTTTAATATCCACCTTTCGTGATTCCCCACTCCCACTAAACTGGCTACTTTCAATGAACCGAGCATTACCAGACTCAACTATTTTAGTACTATGGTTAGGACAATAGAACCTGTACCCTTTCGACTTTTCAGGATAACCAATGAAATAACCACTTATGGTTCTTTCATCAAGCTTTCCTTCATGTGGATTATATATCCTTACTTCTGCTGAACAACCCCAAACATGAAGGTGTCTCAAACTGGGTTTCCTTCCTGTCCATAACTCGTAAGGAGTTTTGGGGATAGCCTTACTAGGAACCCTGTTCAGCAGATATGCAGCGGTCCTTAATGCATGCATCCACAAGGATAAAGGTACAATACTATAATTTAACATGCTCCTAACCATATCCATAAGCGTGCGATTCCGCCTTTCCGCTACACCATTTTGTTGTAGTGTACCAGGCATTGTATACTGTGCACATATGCCTCGAATTTCAAGAAGTTTCGCAAATGGACCAGGACATTGTCCTCTTTCATCGAATTTTCCATAATATTCACCACCCCTGTCTGACTTAATCACTTTTACCTTTCTATCTAACTGCCTTTCCACTTCGTTAATAAACACCTCTAGGATGTTTACTGACTGAGACTTTTCATGCAGTAGATACAAGTGACAATACCATGAATAGTCATCTATAAAGGTGATGAAATATTTCTCACCACCCCATGTCGGGATATTAAATGGGCCACAAATATCGGTGTGTATCAATTCTAAAGGCTCATTACTCCTCATGGCTGGATTCTTTGATGTATGTCTTATTTGTTTTCCTTTTATACAATCAATACATACATCCCAATCAGTAAAATCCAATTGAGGCAGGACATCACCTTTCACCAACCTCAATATCCTTTTTTTTGGATATATGACCCAATCTTTGATGCCATAAGAAGGCGAAACTTTCATCATGCACATTACGTTTGTTACCTATACTATGCTCAACAAGAAATATGGAATCAGCATATATAGCATCAAGATTAAAACGGTACAAATCATCAATTAAAGTACCAGATCCATAATAGTACGAATGTCTATACAATGAAAATGCACCATTTCCAATCTTAAAATTAAATCCCACTTCATCCAACTTTGCAACAGAAACTAAATTTCTAGCACATTCAGGAACATAGAGACACTTTTCGAGATCCAGATGACACTTAGTGTCCAAGATCAATCTGTACGTCCCAATTCCTTCTATTCGTGCCTTCATTCTGTTTCCCATATAGAGGAACTTCTCAGTTCCTGTTATGGGCTGGATTGAAAGGAATCCCTGCATAATATGTGACACATGAATAGTAGCTCCAGAGTCTAACCACCAAGTATTATTGGACACTTCAATTATGTTTGATTCAAAACATACTGATATACAGTACATACCTTTCTTTTCGAACCAAGCCTTCCTTTTTGGGCAATCATTCTTGAAGTGACCCATCCTTTTACAGAAGAAGCATTTCTGATCCTTTTTGGATCTGACCTCCAGTGACTTTTATAGAGGCTTTATCCTTCTTCTTATTTTCCTTATGTGGTTTAGACTTGCTACCACTAGCATCATTACGAACGATGGGATGAATGAAGTGATCCTTCATCTTCTTTAATCTCCCTTCCTTCTGAACTAACATGACCTTAATTTCCTGAAAGTTCCATTTTTCTTTAATAGTGTTATAATTCACTTGGAACTGACCAAATTCAGAAGGTAGTGAGTTTATGATGAATTGAACCAAAATTGAATCACTCACATCCATGCCCATTGTGTTCAACCTTACTGCTAGATTAGTCATACTAGTCACATGATCATGAATGGGCTGTGACCAATTAACTTTCTTGGTCATCAACTCACTCATTAGGGTTCCTACGATGGATTTATCAGTTATATCTGATTGAGAGTATTCTTTAATTCTCATCAGAAATTCCCTTGCATTTTCCGTCTTAGGCATCGATGGCTTTACATTTTCAGCTATCGTCATCCACATCAAATTCAAACTCAGCCTATTGGACTGTACCCAAGTCTCATAAAAAGACTTATCAGATTATGTACTGGTCCCTGTAATGGCTGCAGGCTTTTCATCCGAAATGACTGCTAAGTCCAAGCCCAATATACCTAAATGAAACTGAATATGCTCAAACCATTCTGCATAGTTCAGCCCATTGAATTTGATCATCGAATTGCCTAAGGCGAATACATTACTGGAAGCTGCAAACATAATCCAATTTACACTTTAATGCTTTGAGTAAACCTAAATGGATTCAGATACACTACAAACTTTAATCATGTATTTAAGTTCACCTTTGGGTGATCCTTAAATACATAACTTTAATTAATAATGATGCTAATTTAAATATACTTTAATGGATTAATCAATTATACTAGAGTTAACATAAATGTTATCTTTGGATATACAATCATGTTTACCCAGTATATCAATTAATTCCCTTTAATGTCATTAATTACAAGCAATGATCCATTTTTGGATGATCTCCTAGCTTTATAATTAATAATCACAATTGTTCATTTCAAAACATTTCGTTAGCATCCAAAAAAATGAACAATTAAAATTTACAATCAACTGTTCAAATCCTTTGAAAGCCAGGCCATTTTGATGACTAACAAGCTTTCAATATTTGACTCATATTCATATAAATTCAATAAACTTTAAAAAATCTTCAATTATGAAGACTTAAATTATCTTTTACGTGGGAATTTTCCAATAATCGGTTCCTTTTCACGTGGTATCCATTTGAACCCGAGCACCACCGGTCAAACAGTGGCAGCACCGCCTTACTGCCGCCTCCGGCCGATCGACCCACGGTGGCGGTACCACCTTGCTGCGGGCGTCGCCCGCAGCACGCTCTACGGCCGATCGACCCTCCGCCTTCGATCGAGCGACCCCCGCTGGCAGCATCACGGTTCTGCGGGCGTCGCCCGCGTGCTGCCTCCGAGTGTCACCCCTATTCGACCACCGGCGCCGAATCCAGACCAGCGTCGCAGTCCAGACCGGCACCCAATCCGGTCATTCGAAGGGGTCTCCGTCAGTAACCAACCCCGTTCGTCGGTTCTCCCCGACGTTGCCT
Source organism: Ceriops tagal (assembly GCA_021533255.1). Classification (NCBI taxonomy): domain Eukaryota; kingdom Viridiplantae; phylum Streptophyta; class Magnoliopsida; order Malpighiales; family Rhizophoraceae; genus Ceriops; species Ceriops tagal. The sequence continues at coordinate 983,339 of CM038611.1, read as the reverse complement.
CTGACGGACGAACGTGGGGCGAACCAACCCGTTCGGGTCGGATCTCCGAAGCAATCTGGGTCCGCAGCAACACCCGGAATCGCGATTCCGGGAGACCATTCCGCCGCACCTATCCGACCGACCTGGATCCCGTCGCCACCCGGAAGAACGCTCTTCCCCTTTCTGCCGTGCCCAATCCGTTCGGGTCGGCGGTGAACCCGGAAACACGAGGCCGATCCGCCATACCCAGATCCGTTCGGGTCTGGCGGCGTACCGTCCTCGTGCCGGCTTTCCCTTTTCCTTTCGACGCCGGCCGTTTCGCCGGTGCTTACTCTCCATCGCCGGCGTTTCCCCTTTCCTTTCGACGCCGGCCGTTGGCCGGCGTTTCTCCTTTCAACGCCGGCCATTTCGTGCAGTAAAAAGAGACCAAAAAATTATTTTTGCGTGCGTTATCGTTTTACATTATACGCAAAAATAAATAAATCAAAATACAACACAAATAGACAAAGGAAAATAAATTGCAGTATTCGCAAACCCGCTCTGATACCAATTGTTAGAACTTTTCCAGAATTTCTCTTTATGAAATTCCTATTTCTATAATACAGGATTTTTCTTTATGCGAATACTAGCAATAAAACTGTAATTGAAATCAACATACCGTTGTCCATTATGCTGATGTCCCATAGCGAAGACGAGAATCCTCCCTTCTTCTATTCCTTAACGCTTCTCTCTTTTCTCCTACTCTTCCCTTTCTTTTCTTTACGTTTTCTGATGGTTGAGAATGCAGGAAAGGTGCGTATATATATATATATAGATACACGCCTTTCCTTTCATGTAACCGTTACCTTAAATAAGAAGACTCTCCCTTTCTGTAATAGTTATCTTAAATGGGAGGATACTCCTCTTCCTGTAACGGTTGTTCTTAATAGGAAGATATTTCTCTTCCTGTAACGTTTAGAGCGGAGGGATTTTAAACCCGATGATCCAAATTGTCATTATGCCTAACCGACCATCATATTAGGCCTTTTATTTTGGGTCATACTTTAAATAATATGGGCCACTCATGTTAATTAATTTAACAATTTGAGCTTGGTAAGGGCATTGAACTTGTCTCATAATCAATTAACTAGCTCAATTCCAAGAATTTTGGAAAATTTTGGGCAAATGGAGAGTCTAGACCTTTCCCACAACAAATTGAGTGGAGAAATCCCATCAGAATTAATTAATCTGCACTTTCTAGTGGTTTTCAATATGGCCTACAACAACTTATTAGGTAGGCTTCCAGACATAAAGGGACAATTTGCCACATTCAATTACACATACTATGAAGGAAATTCATTTCTTTGTGGATCTCCATTAGTTACAAGTTGCAAAATTGACTTACCAAAATTGCCACCATCTTCTGATCCAAGTAATGGAAAATGGCATGACATTGTTGATCCTTGTGTCCTTTTTAGTATCTTTCATGGCAACCTATCTCGTATACATGTTGGCTTTTGTGGTTGTTCTCTATGTCAACCCTTATTGGCGAAGAAGTTGGTTCATGTTTATTGAGAATTTCATAAACAATTGTCATTTCATGGTTTCTTATACTATTCCCAAATTTTTTTTCTAGAGTAGTTAGGAAGCTATATTTTTCTTGATTATTTTGCTAAATTATGTATTTATGTAGGTAGCAATACATTAAGTGGTAGTATTAGACATGTTGTTCTTGAATTCACTTATTGTCTTCATGTTGTATTGTATGTCATGTTTCTATGAATATTGGATGTTGGAAAAAAGTTGGATTCCAAATAAAAATATTACTTAGATGTAGATTAAATTTGATACATTATAGACTAAATGTGTATTAAGTTTTTTGTAACTTGGAATATTGCAATTGAAACACCATATATACATGAACAATAAACAATAAATAAATATTGCATTAATCGCCAAATATACATAAGAAATAAATTTTGTAATGAAACACCTTGCCTCATTAATAATAGTTAAGGCAACAGTCTCGAAGTAAATACAAATTTTTCTTTTTCTATAACAGCATCAAATGTAATTATCTTTTCTAATTATGCTTATGCTTCCTATCAGCAAAACATTCCTTATTCATCATCTAATTATGTTATTTGATAGCATAATGAATTTAATTTATAATTAAAATGGCAAGCCTTTTTCCAATGGTTTTGAAGTTGCAGAGTGTCTCCAATTTCTGAATAATAGCAAGATCATCATCAAGAACCAAGAATTGATTAACTCCATTTGAAACAATATATTCACCAATTTGTGCAGGAAAAGTGCCACTGTTGAGCCGGATGTCATTTGCTAGTATTTTCCTTTCCTTGGATTGGCATACACTGAGGTCATTCATCCAATAAACATTTAGCTGTTGGTAAGGATGCAATAGAATGCAACTTTGATTGTTAATATATCTTGGAAACAGGGGATTTAAGCCGGTTTTTGTGATTCCACATGAGAAAGAAAGGGTCAATGTGGAGGAAATAGTTGGAGAGAATGCCAGCATTGTTTTCATCACTTCTCCTGGACAGGTATTCTTATTCTTCTACTCGTTTCCAGTTGTCAAAATGTTGCCACACTCAAACCCCGTCCCCGCTCACACCCCCCAAAAATCCCCTCCCCTGGATGAAATTCTGACTGCCAAAAGAAGGAAACAAAGACAGACATAGAAACAATATTTGTCACAGGGCCAGAACTTTCAACCAAAAATTCGGACCTTGTGATG
>CM038611.1:969333-980613 GCA_021533255.1 Ceriops tagal | reverse complement strand
ACCAATTTTCTTGCATGCTTAAGCCAACACGCTTAAGGGACTAACAATATTTGTATACATGAAATTCACGTGAAAAGAAACTATTTTGATGTTACACTGCTGTGTGCATGCAATTGAATTCATCAAAGCAACAAATGTGCACGCATGACAGTGGAAGACTATTGATTCATGCTAAGAGTACACTAGGGAATTGTTTCAAATGCTAATATTTGCAGCCTACTTGTCACTAATTGGACATTTATTTGTTTTAGCTGGCAGATCTTATAAATGATTCAGCTGGTGTAATAGCTACAAACACAGCAGCCAACACTAAGCTTCCAGGTAATGGCAAACTCCAGCTCTGTCAGGAAATTTATTTGTTTTATCATTTTTGTCTTATGTTATAGTTTTTGCATTTTTTCCAAGTACACAGCAAGATAGGCCTGTCCTGTTTATCTGAGAACAAGATTTAAAAGTTTTGCTTTGCTCTAACAATTATTCTTTTTCCCATTTTGCAGCATTGCTTTATTTTCTTCTGAAGAGGCCAGTGCAAAGGAGAAGATATGCACCATTGTCTCTTCTAAGATGGAGAAACTAGAAGATATTGATATTGGATCTATAAAACAGGCAATGCAAATATTTGATCTGTCCCTAGCTTTAGCCTAGAACGGAAAAGGTTCCGTCTCCTCAATCTCTGTTCCTCATTTTTTTTTTTATTTTTCCTTCTTTGTTTTTTTTTTTTTAAATTTTTTGAGCTCATCAATTTTTTATTTTCCGACCCACTATCGGAAGGTGTGAAATAGTGAAACAGAACCTGGGACATTCGATCAACAAAACAAGTGATTATTCATGTTTAAATTACTTCAGCTTTTACAATTAATTGTAACCTTAGGTGTCAGAATGTATGGACATGCTTTTGCTTCCAAAATTCAGTCATATACATAGGCATTCAAGCTCTTCAACAAAGGCAATTTTTTGCCACATATTTGCAGATTTGATGCACACAGCTAATTCTTATGGTTTATGAATGTATATGAAAATGCGGGGAGAAGAAAGGATAACCTGCTTCTGTTATTATTATGTTAACATGAGGTACCTGCATTACAAACTAACAAGCAAAATTCGGATCAACAAAACAGAAAAAAGGGGTGATCCTTTAACTACAGCTAAAAGTTTGAAGAAGCATCCAACATATTGAGGATCATTTATCCCGCCAAATGGGAATCCTGTCACCCACCGTGAAACAGATATAGATGGAGGCAACACATTTCCAATGTTCTACCCAAAAAAATGTTTTCGGAAGGTAGGCGGCTGAAGCCCATGTCAAAGCAACAAAATGCCTCAGGGTGTTTTCAACATTGAAAGCAGTTTAAGAAACTCCACTGCTTGTAAATAGAATAGAGAGAACAGAACTCAACGTTAAATGATTCCAAGATTTGCCTGAATGCAAACTAAGAACATCTTCACCTTGCATGCCACACCGTACCATTGCCACTTCACGAAACAGCTATAAAGTTTTACAAACGCATCTTCTCAATTAGTAACATCAAGGGATTTTTTTTAATATCAATGATTTATCTTCATCTTATCTGTGATTAATTTAAAGAGCACGAGTAAGAGAATACAAAGGCAGAAAATAGTAGGAAAATTGATTTAAAATGAGGACAGAACGGAAAGTGAGTGAGCGGTCTAGATGTCAACCCAAGAATTCTTTATAGTTGCTTTCCCTACTCTCCCATTGGCCCCAAAAAATTTGAAAAATAGAAAGATTTCGGGCTAACAGTATGTTTTTTCAACAACCAATTGGTTCCCTAATGACCTCTGTCCACTATTTATTTTCGTCACTTTTACAACAGCCATTACCTCTCAGTTTATTCTGCCTAACCAGAACCAATCCTAGAGTACCGGACCCTACATTCAAGGCATTAATAGGAAATCACAAACTATTAAAGTTACTTACTAACCAAAAATAGAGTTTGTAAGAGTTTTGAGTAAATCTATAGTTTGAGATGTTGCAAGAGTTTGCGATGAAAAACAAGAGCAAGTGATGAGAAGAGAAGTTTGTTGGGCCCAGGCAACCATCCCACCGAAAAAAAGTCAGCTACCTCCTTCAGTTTCAACATCAAGGAGGAGTGTTGAGAGATGATGCAGAATAAGTAGCACCGAAATCTCAGCAAATATATGATAGTGCTAGAATGGAGGGTCCAACTATAATAGAAAGTCGTAAAAAATAGAACAAAAGTTTCTAAAAGTAGTTGAAGTCTAAATTGAAAATATTTTGAAATTCTAAGTTTAAATTTTAAGTTTTCATTAGATTAGACTTAAATTAGAAATTTAAAAAATGTATATTTAGAATTATTTAGAGTATTCTAATAATTTTTTGAAGTAACTTTTGTGTTGTATAAATACTCCTTTGATTAATAAAAAAATATGGGTGATTTGTACTCCATTAGATTTGGGCCACTGAACCCACTCTTTCAATATTTGAGATTTTGATAAAAGTCAAGTTTAGATCACTAAACCCAAAGATTTAAATGTTGAGTTTTAAATCCCTAATGATACATCCTAGCTTAGGGGTTGTGACTAATGCAACTATCCTATCCTGAATAGGGCTTCTACCCTAAGGTACCTATAAGCCTGGAATCAAGGAATCAAGAGATAATTCAAATACATGTGATATAATATAAATTTATAATATTAAGTCTAAAGCTTAACTAGTTAACTAACCTTAGTAACAGAAACTCAATTATTTACATGAATAAAAGGAAATAACCATATTAGTGGAGTTTTTTTTTTTTTAGGAAAAACTAAGGTACATAATCACAAGGAAATACCATCGATAATTTGTAGGAATCCTCTAATTGATTACTAGGAAGTTAAGTCATAGAACCCAAAACTCTTTAAAAAAAAACAGAGATAAAATACATGTATTAATATGTATAATATGAAAAAATGACTATACAGGTTATATTTAAGACAAGTTAAATATAAATAAATATAATAGTCAAATAAACTTATATATATATATATATATATATATATACACACACACATATATTACAAGTCAAAAAATATCAATCATCAAACATAAATGGAGATTAGGGCAATTAGCATAACAAGAAAAAAATTTAATAAATAATAATAACAAAAACAGTGTGCACACATGCTATTGTTTCCATTGGTAACTAACTACCAAGGAACTTGTTTTCATCCAAGTATGTTCATGTATATCAAAAATAGAGTTTAAATAAACTTTAATATCAAGAACAAGATATTTAAAACAAGAATAGATAATATACTAAAGAACTAGTGATAGCAAATCAATCTTCTCTACTTAAAGATACTAACTTTTTTTATGAAGTTTTTTTCATTTTCTTTGTCCTTTTTTTAATTATTAGACTACCGATTCCTTACCAAAGATATTAGAAGTACTTGTTTTGTTATACTTGTTCAACACCTTATTTTCCATCGCAATGTCGACGATTGTTGTGTGGCTTTCGGCATCCCTAAATCAAACCAAACGTATCTTAAGTCAAGTTAGTTTTTGAGCCAAGATTCACAATTTTATTCCTACAGATTCTAGTCAATTTCATTCCCCAATCTCTTGTCCTTATATTTTCAGCTTCTTAACCATCAAAACTCATAGTTCCCTAATACAACTAAGCTATAGTTTTAGCGTAACACACATAAACCTACCACCAAATGACACCTAAGCTCTATGCTTTAATGAAGATAAGTCTTGTTTAGATGTAGTAGTTCAATTGTTATTTACAAAAGAAAGGTTTAACTAAAAAAGGGCAAGCTTTGGCAAAATCATGGACATCTGATTGTTACAACTTTAGGCTTGTTTATATATATCAACAAGAAAGACACACGATTTTGGAAATATAAAAGCCAACACCTAAGAGCTGTGCAGTTAAGGATAATAATGGGGTGGCAATTAGCTTATATATACATTGTCCATGTGTTGTGTGTGTATTTGCAAACAAGAGTTTTGGTAGCTGAATAGAATTATAATTCCACAAATAGGATTAGTTGTATGGCGAAGATGAATTGTCATTCTTAGAATTAAGAAATATATAAGATAGAGAATAAAAAGGACATGTGAACTAGATAAAGTCTTAGGTGTTTTCTTAAAACATAGTATAGTTACATGTGTATGTGTGTTATAATGGAAAGAAAATGAGTCATATGTTGTAAGCTAGGGGTTTTCACATAACTAACTTCCTAGTTGTTACATCTAAAAATCCAATAATAATTTTGGAGCCTCTCTCTTCAAAATCCCAACAAAATATAAAAGTCTTTTATCTACACAATGTGTGAATTTCATCAATTTTTTTATTAATTAATGAAGATTAATATATATAAATGTAAAAAAATAATGTAAATATGTACAAGAAATGAAGCAGTAACCATTTATATAAACATTTAGAGTTTCAACTATTTCTATTAAATAAATAGATAATTGAAAAAAAAATACTTGTTATACTTTTTCATTTTTTAGTGAGTATAACAAATTCATTATTTTTAATTACACATTTTTTGTTTATTTTAGTTGAGTTATGCTTAAATTTTTTATTTTTATGCTCATTAAGTTAACTCACCTTTTTAGGCGGATAAAATTGGGAGTAGAAACACGAGGGACAGAACTTCAACGGCCTTCAATAAATGAACTTTGTTGAAGCAGTTTGGAGCATTCGACAAGGCTAATTCTTTCACCAAATTAGAAATTTCTGCAAGTCTTTGTATGTCCACAAATTAAAGAAACAATCAGTGTGGACAATTGCATGAAGTTCAAGACGTGGAAAGAAATTGAAACCTACTTGGTAAACTTGAATTTCTCATATGAAAGGTGAAGCTTTGCCATTTTCATCCCTCGAGAGAATTCAAGTCAAGTGTTGCCCAAACCTAAAGAAGCTTCCATTGAGCTCCAACGGTAGAAAGGATTGTAAAGTTGTCATTAACGCACAAAACAGTTGATGGAATGATATTGAGTGGGATGAAAGTTGGATTTTAATGAAATTAAGGAGAAGATGTATGGTGAATTTTAAATTTGTACAGTATAATTATGTTTAGAGCTATTAAGACTTCTTTTTGTTAAAGAACTGAAATTAAAACATTATAAAAATAATACTTGATTTGAGTTCATAGAAAAGATCATTAATATCTTTATGATTTTTTTCTAATAATTACATTTATTTTAGAATATTAATATTTACAATATAAATCTATCAAAAGTACAATAAAAAATTAATTTTATAAAATATTTTAAATTTACATTTTCTTTTATATGACTTATAAATACAATTTTGAAAATTTTTTGACTTCCATAAAATATTTTTTTTTACATTTTCTAAATTTTTTAGATAATTCAACACAAAATATTTTGTAATTTGTTTTTTATTAAATCTGGATATTCATTTATTATTATTACATTTAATTTTTTCAACTTTGTATATTCTTATAACTAAAAGTTATTCTTTAATCATAAATATAGGATTTACAATAGTAATTAAATCTTAAAAATATTAATATAGATAAATATAAGGTAAATAATTGTAAATTAATGACAATAATTATTAATATACAAAAATGAAACTTTTGTGAAATAAAAAAATTTAAAGATGTAATTATTGGTCAAAAAAAGTGAATTTTATGATCTTTTTTTCAATAATTTCTTTTTCACAAATTTTAAAGGTAGAACAAAATTTGAATCCTACCTTCCTCCAACAAACTCTAGGATTTAGAAAATTCTCAGAATAACATGAAAATCATAAGTTTATTCTGCTAAATATCGTTTCTCTTCCATTTAAAAAAAAAAGTTGTTATCTTTACTGAAAAAAATATTTTTTCACCTCACTTAATTTTAAAAATAAAGATGAAAAGAATTTTCTTTGATAGATAAAAATAATTTATAAAAATTTTATAAACTCAAATTTTTTAATCTTCTCTTTATCAATTTATATAAAATATTTATCATATAATTTTTGAGCTAAATTATTTATCTTATTGTCAAATATCTAAAATAAAATATATATTCATGACACTATGATTTCTTTTGAATTTATTTAGTTAACTAAAAATATAATAAAACTATTTTAAAATATATTTTATATTTAATATTTTTAATATGAGAAATTTTAATTTAGCATTCCCTAGTTTACTTTTTTTAACAATTCACATCTTATATTTTAAAATATAATATAACTTATACTAACATTTGATCTAATAATAATGATAATCTCCTTTGCTAAATATGCGTTAAGAAAATTTTAAACTAATTACTACAATGCTATTATTTATATTATTAAGAAATTAAATTATCTTTAATTTATTAAGAACAAGATTCATTTTGGAGCTAAATTATAAGATTGAATTATTTATTCTATTAATTTTTTAAATAGTAGCATTCATATTAAAAATTTGAGAAAAATAATTTTTATGTCTTCCTTTTTGCATTTTGTTAACTGTCAGAATAATATTTTTTAAAACAAATAATACAAACTTTGTTAAAAGAAAATAGAAGATATATTTTTTCACTATTTTTAAATTTTTTAATTAACAATCCTTTTCATTATATTTTAAATAACAAGTGTAAATCTTTAGTATATCCAAATTAATTTTTTAAAAAAATTTCATCATGATTTTATTTTTAAATTAAAAAAACAACAAACTATTTTAAATTAAAGCATAAATCAAATTACATAATTTTTAGTACATTTATTTATTTTTAAAATAATAAGATAAATCTTTTTATAACATAAATGCATTTTAAAATAAATATATTATATTTTATTTCATGAACAATATATTTTAATTATTAAAAGAATGACTTATATTAACTCGATGTACACCCCTGATCTCGCCGCACGTCCTCCCAAACGTTTTCTCTAACAAATTATGCCACTTATTTTGCTTTTCGTAGCAAAGCAAATGCTTTTTTTAAAAAAAAAAAATGTTTTTCCCACACTCATATACATTCATTACATACATATTATGCATGTACAAAACAAATAAAATCATTCTAACTAATGGGCATGGCTATTAATTTTTTTTTTTGTCAAACAAGAAAAAATAAAATATAAAAGAGGTACATTGATGATGCCAATTTAAGAAAGGTTCTCCTAACCTGCTCCAACTTTTTTACACTAAGATATTCACCTGATTTGTTTGTCGGTTTCTTTGAATTGATTGAAAGTTTTAGAACTACTCTAATTTTTCAATACTTTCATGTCTATGTTGTTAAAAATTTGTAGGAGTCTTATTCAAAAGTTAAAAGCATGAGAAAGACTCTTCAACTACTTAAGGCATGAGTGAAATAGTGCGTTGTGTATTTGGTATATAGAATTATGATATACAAATGAATTTTGATATATCTAATTAAATTATAACAAATATTGATTAGATATATTTATTAAACATAGTGTTACACATTAAATGTTTATTACATTTATAAACTTTATTTCTATTTAAAATATAGCTAAATGTCAAGAACTTTTTTTTTTTAAAAAAAAAATAGTCTGTTAGGATGTATAATGCCCAAATTTATAAGTAAGTTTTTAATATATTTAATTAAAATATAATAAATATTAATTAGATATATTCATTAAATATAGTGTTACATATTAAATGTTTATTACATTTATAAACTTTATTTTTATTCAAATTATAACTAAATGTGTACAATATTTACATTTATAAGATCCAACACCTTTCTTTTTTTATTAGACATAGAATTCTGTTACTTAAAGTTTTTAATTTGGAGCAAAATTTAATTGGATCAAAATTAATACAAATGGGGCTGCAAGTGGCAAGCCGAGTAGGCCTTCAACGGGGGAGTTCTCAGAGACTTCTTAAGAGCAAATTGGTTGGGAGGATTTTGTGTACCAGGTTGGATTCTATTCTGCCTTGATAGCCTAACTTTGGGTCTTTACCTAGGCCTTACTTGTACATGGGAAGATGGCTCTTCAAGGATGGCATTAGAGGTTGACCCTTTGGCAGTAATAATCATCGATAAATTTTTAATTAAATTAAAAATTAAAAATTTTAGATTGTATTTAAATTAAAATAAAGAAAAAAAAATACAAATAAATTTATTTAAAAATAAAATAAAATATATATATATTATCGTTCGTTTTCCTTAAAAATAACTTAGAAAAATAACAATTGAAATTTCAGAAATTAAACAATAATAATTTCTAAATTACAGCATTCATTCCTTGAGCCCACCAACAACAAATTCCCCGGTGTATATAAATAGTACCTTCACTAAATTGACAGTAAAATTTGCCAAATACCCCCCGATCAGTCCAAACACAAGAGAAAAGCAAAGCAAATGTCCCTTTTCTTTTCTTTCTTTTCTTTTTTTTTTTTGTATGTTTTCCCACACTTTTTTGATTATCGACAAAGGTTTTCAATTTTTTTTTTTCTTTTGTGTACTCTATCAGTAGTCGAAGTCAGCGCATTTACAATCCTCCTCATCGTTTCCCAATCCAATGCCCACTAATCACTCCCTCTGTCTCCTCTCTCTCCCGACACCCACTTGAGAACCCATTATCATTTCAACAACCCAAAGATCCCGGAACAACTTTCTGTAATGGCCGCAGCTGCCCCTATTGCCACAACTACTCCAACGACTGCCACGGTTGTTCCGGCGGTGATTGTTGGCGCCGGACGAGTGGGAAGGGCGTTGCAAGAAATGGGTAGTGGCCAAGATTTGTTGGTGGAGAGAGGGGACTCCTTGCTGCTTGATTTTGAAGGGCCTATTTTGGTTTGTACTAGGAGGAACGATGATCTTGATGCTGTTCTTGAACCCATTCCCAAGTGCAGATGGAAGGGTACGTATTCCCAATAATTTTGGATTTGTTTTGAGCAATTGAGGTGAAAAGATATAAACTTTACTGATAGTTGAATCATCATTCATTAGCAGGAAACAAGAAAAATTGAACTAGAGCAGATGAACATCTGCTCACAAGTTGTAAAATGTTCAGCTACCAGTATAATGAAGAAAAATGATCTACTGCCTATTGACTAAGCTAGCCAAGGAATATGAAGAATACCATAAATTGGGGTTCAGATATTGCTGTGGTTGCTGCATTTTGTGAGCCTATGCAAGTATTTGCTTCTGTATCATGTGCAGTGATTACGATTCACTGAAAGTGTAGTGTCGGTTGTGACCTACCATTTGAAATAATTTTCTTTCTGATTGCTGAACTTGCGATGGAAATGATTGTGCCTTCTCTGTTTAGAAGTTTGTGCAATACCTTTTTGGGCTCTGATAGGTGGATGTTAACAATCTAGCAGATTTGGTTTTTTTCCAGAATGGCATTCTCCAATCATGGTTTCAAAGTAAAGGTCTTGGTGATGCAGACCAAATGCTAGCATATTTTGCTGTTTCAAAGCTTGGTGAACCTCCTGTTGATGGTAAGAGCTTGAATGCTGCATAGGGAAAATGGGCATCTGCAGTAGGAGTACGTGCTGGAGGGCTTTCTTGCAAGGTAAACTAAGCCTCTCTTTCTTTTTATTGTTCTTGAAGGTAGTTTTAGGCATTCTTTAAGCTGACATGCTTTCATTCCTGCAACTTTATTTTGTAACTTAAGCTTTCAATTTGATAGGGATCTCGTGGGCTTTAAATATTTGTCAAAGGATTCAACCATCATGTTTGGGCTAAATATTAGTCATTGTGGACTTTAAACTATGTCTTTGGAAGCATTAAGAACTGCAATTTTGGATTAACCATGTTAAAAATTCAGAAGATATCTCACCTCTTTGATGTGTGTGGGTGCTGTGGGGGATCTCGGCTTGCCTGTATGACCCTAAAGCTTGAAGTAATTACTTTTGCAAGTATACTACGCTTGAAACTCTGACAGAGTTATGAATGCAGTGGAGGAAATCTATAATTTTGTTCATGTTATCAGGTTCTTGCCCATGAAGCTTTCCTGCAGCAAATGTTGGAAAATTTGAGTGTGCATCAATGAGTCTACTCAGTGGCAAGATGGGATCTCTTTTGCTCTCTGCACTGCTTATGCTCTCGTCTCTGCTGTCACTCTGCTCTCTCTCTCTCTCTCTCTCTCTCTCTGAATGTGTGCTTTTTTTGTTCTTTTCAATTGCAAAGTGTTGAATGTTTGATGAGGTATTGATACAATCTGTTAAGGGGTGCATTTAATGAGTTGAAAACTCAAGTTTTATTGCCTTTTTTTTTCTTTTTGACAAAAAAGAAAAATTTTGACCATTTTGTTCATTACAAGTGTCTTCTAGTTTCTGGGATCTTCAGCTTTTCAGATGGTTTACCATGTTCTCTGTTCAGTAATTTTTGTATGTTTATGCCTGCTAATTTGTGTGATTTTGTGTTCCTTGGTTCTGTTCTGGTATCTAGCTGATTGGTCAACTAATCTTTTTATTTTTTTTTTGTTAATAATGTTCCACATTTGTGCTTTGATTTGCAGATTCAATTGATATGGATAGAATTGAGAGTGCCCAAGTATGGATGGAAGATGCAGAAAGTTTTCCATCTCACGAACTTCATTGTTAATGGAGGTGAATCTTGAAGTCCTAGTGGAGTCCGGGTTCTTGTTTATATTTTTGTAACTTGGGATTTAATTTGAACTTTTTGGGTTTATATTTTGCAGTTCGTGCAATTGTGTTTGGATTTCACAGACAAGTGTTTGATTTGCATCCAAAGGTTAGTTTTTATAGCTTCATAAAGTGTTATCTTTCATTGATTCCCATTCCTGTCATTTGACTTGCTTCTTGACTGAGAGTTGCTGCAAAGAAATGCATGCATAAAGTTGGATTTGAATGTAGGAAGTGGTCTTGATTAGATGAAACTGCTTCATTAAATGGAATTACTAATGTTTTAGCCATTTACATACTAAGTTGGAGCCACCATCTATGGCACCAGGTACTAATGTTGGTAGTATAGGATCTCCCTGGACTGCTGTTTTCCTCGATATACACGCTGCTTGTCCTATTTTGGGCAGATATATATCATCAGGCAAGTATACATGCAAATTAGTGCTTCACGAGGAGTAAAATAGTTGCTTGTGCATTTTCCCTGTTTATGGTTTTCTGCTATGAATTCATGGTGTAAAGAATTCTTATATTGTTCAATTTGAATTAAACAGGCAAGAAGTTTGCTGACTGATAAGCTCCGGATTGTCTACATTTCAGTCAATGGTGCAATTTATTTCATACAGGTGGGGCTATTGTTAAAATATCAGACACTAGAAAGCGATGTTTCCAGCTTAGCATCATTATAAGCAGTTGTGAGGGAAGACAAATTAGAATGTTAAAAGAATGACC
>CM038611.1:948689-959153 GCA_021533255.1 Ceriops tagal | reverse complement strand
TATGATCATATATGGGTTCAAATGTTTCTAATATTAACCTGTCATCATTGTAAATGTTTGAATAAAAACATGGTTATTGTTAATAGCAAAATCATAATCATTTTGCAACAATTTAAGTAATTTATTGTCTAACCAAGAAAATTGTTTTTGCAGGTTTTGAGAAGATTTCTAGTTTGAAGAAATTGGAAGTCCTAGATCTTTCATACAACTCCTTCCAAAACAATATCCTACCATCTCTAAGTGAAATCACATTTTTGAGGATTCTAAACATGAGTCACAATAGTTTTGAAGGATCTTTTCCAACTAAAGGTACTAAAAAATGTATATAGCATTGTCTTTCATGAAACCCTTTTTCTCTAAAAGAAAATTTTATTTAATTCTTCAAGTTATTCATCTTTTTTAATTTTAAATTATAATTTTCTTGAGAAAAAATGTTTTTAAGTAGATTTTGAAAAAGAATTTGTACTAAAGTATTTTGTGATCCAAAAAGTTAAACCAAACACCTTTTAGAGGTATCTTACAGTTGTGTCTCAAATAATTCACGAATCCCCTCTCTTGGTGACTAAAAATAAAGTTTGCATATGATTAAATATGATTATAAATTTTTTTAGGTCATTCTTAGTCCAATCATGTATAAAGTGAGTAAAATGAAATTTATAAGATCCTAGAAGTTTATTTTGACACATAGAGTAAGTTTGAACAAATAACAGTAAATAAAAATAAAAGATCTAGCTAATAAACTTTCTTTTTTTTTTTTGGCTTGAGCAATACATTTCACTACAAAAACCAATATAAAAAGAGAATTGTAAAATTATAATTTATAAGTTGGGAAGTGAAGCCGTCAGACATAAGTTGCTGGACCAATTAATTGTCCGGGTGAAAGTGAAACACATTTGTGTTTGTTCAACGAAGAAATGGATTTAGAAGTAAAGAATGAGCATGCCCATTTAACTCTAATTACCTTTGTTGACCGATTAGGAGCATACTCTTGTCTTGACATGTTGTTATGCAAGTTGTGTAATGGCCATTAATGGGATGACGCTAGCAAAGACTTTTTCTTCTCTTCTAATTCTATCTTCCTAGCAGCCGCACCCATGTAACATGTGGCTTCCTTGTCATATGCTCTGTGAGTCTATTCATAATTTTCAAAGTGATGCTTCATTAGTTTCTCATTTAGTCTACCATTTCACGGCATCTGCAGTTGACTCTGCCATTACAAAAATGACTGTTTTTTCTTTCGGACTTTGTTGTTGCCCAAGTAAATATCAACGTTTTGCTATAAAATCCTGTCTCCCATAGAATTTTCTGGCACGGTACTCTTGCTTACTTGCTGCATGTGCGCTTATGGCCTACTCTAATAGAGTACAGATTATTGGCGGTAGAGCCCTTTAACTTCAATTTTTGCATATTATAATGGTGCAAAAACTTCTTTACTTCAACACATATGTGTTTATTTGTTTGTGGAACAATTGTAATCTGTCCTCAGAATTAAAGGCTATTGAACACCTGGAGACTTTGGATTTAAGCCTTAACCATCTCAGTGATCCCCCAATGGTCAAAGGTAAAGATATCATATAACTCTTCAATATGCGTGTTCAAGTTTTAGCTCCTCGTTCCTTTTCTTTTCCTTTCTTTAATGTCTTTTTGTTTTTTTTCCCTGTTCCATCATTATAATAAAAGTGTTGTTCCCACAGTCTTGTATGGGTTGTAATTATTATCAATTAGGTTTAAGTGTGCAAGAAAGTAAAGTCACATGAAAGGGTAAGAAGGTAAATCTGCATGAAGGGGCAAGAAAGTAAATCTGCCGCATAAGGGTAAGAACATAAATCCGCCATGTAAGCCTTTCATGGAGTAGAATATATAATGGTCTTGGAAGACAAAGAACAGGAAGTCGGCAATATTAAGCATTCAGCAAAATCTAGACAACCTACTAACCAAAGAGAATACCAAACCCTACACGGAAGAACACCACCGGCAAGGACGAAAAGAGTAAATAGTGCAGCCGACGGACGAATTGAGTGAACAGGAGCCGTCGTGAATAGTAGCTATCATGAACAGTAGTGTCGAGAGAGAGAAAGAAGGAGACACCGAAAGTAGGGGCTGAACGAAGAACAGCGAACAGAGGATGGCCAAATCGGAGCCGTCGACGGGAAGGAGAGAGAAAACACAGCCATTGACGGCCGAAAAATCGAGCAAACCAGCGAACGAAGAGAGAGAAAACGCAGACCGAAGAAGGAGAGAAACCCATGAGGAATGGCACACCACCGGTACACCAGCGGTCAGCGAGGAGATGACACGGTTGGACGGCCGAAAGTGGGTGGACGACAAAGACCTATACTGCCAGATCAGAAGGAGAGAGAAACCCGACGGTGAACGAAAAAGTGAAATCCGGCGAAGAGAGAGAAATCCGGCGAAGAGAGAGAAATCTGATGGGAAGAGAGAGAAATCCGGTTGGACAGCAAGAGAGAGAGAAACGGACAAGCGAGCCATGAAACAATGAGATCGTGAGACAAGGAGATGGGTGAGACCGTAAGACGGTGAAAGCAGGAATTGTGTGAGACAACCTACAAAAGGGATTCGGCGAAGCACGAAAAGAACTCAACGTATTTTCAAATTTCTTCAAGAAAGGTTAGAGAGCGTTGCGGTGAACTTCAAAGCGGCAGTGCAACAGCCTTTCAATTCAACAAAGGCAAGACAAGCTAAAAGAATGGTAGACACAGTAAGTGACACTCTTTGTATTATACTTGCTTAGTAATTGCAATAGTTAAAGAAGCAGAGAATTAAAGACATCCATTGTAACCTGTGTTTACAAGTATAGTGGATAGTCTCGGTAGAGGGAGAGTCCCTACCACCGTGGATATACGTCACGTTAACGAAACCACGTAAATTTCGTGTGTCCTTAATTTGCTTTACGTTCTGTGTTTTGAATTGAGTTGTGAACGCAGCTAAAGTATCAACCAACCCATAACCTAACGAAAACCTAAACAAGAACATCCGTATTGTCTATTAGGTAAGGTGTTTGAAAAGTGACTTTGGGGACTATTGTAATTAGTAGGTAGCAATAGATCTACCTTAGTCGAATCTGAGAAAGAGTTAGCTTTTAAGAAAAGGTTGAAGTTGTTCACTTACCTACAAATTGCGAATTAAGGTGATACTGATTCACCCCCTCTCAGTATCACAAACTAATAGATCCTAGGGAGAAGTCGGGAACTTCAATTGGTATCAGAGCATAGGTTCACCAGTTTGAAGCTTAACAGCTTGGTGTACTAGTTTGAAGGGATCTAGAAGTTTGACTTGTTCAGCATACAGAGAAATGGAAGCCGGTACCAACACTAGCACCATTTACAGCAAGAAGGTTTCAATCTTCAACAGAACCAACTACCATATGTGAAAAGCAAGAATGCAAGTGGTATTTATAACCATGGGCATGAACGTGGTGAAATGCATACAAGAGGGTTTTGTGGCTCCGAAAAAAGGTAAAGACCCAACCCCATAGGAGTTAAGGCAATTTGAGATAAATGGAAAGGGCTCAAATGTCATCGTTTCAGCATTGACAGATGCTGAGTATGCTAAATTTATGGACTGCAAATCTGCCAAGGAGATATGGGACAGATTGCAGAAAATCTATGAAGGTGATGGCAGAATAAAGGAGGCTAAGCTTCAAGTATTCAAGGAGAGATATGAATCTTTCAAAATGCAAAAGAGTGAGACAGTCCAAGAGTTCTTCACCAGGGTTATTGATGCTGTGAACGACTTGAGAAGTCATGGGAAGAACAAGAAGGACTCATCTGTTGTGAAGAAGATTCTGAGAATTCTGCCTGAGAGGTTTGCCTCAAAGGTAGCAGCAATAGAGGAGAGTAGAGATTTCAATTCTATGTCTCTGCATGATCTCCAGTGCAATCTCATTGCATATGAGATGAGGATAAAGTCAGTTGAAAGCTCTGCAACAACAAAGGTATTAAAGGAGGCAACTTTCAAAGCTATGAAGCACTTAAAGATAAAAGAAGAGGAAGAATCATCCAGTGGGGATGATGATGATGATGATGATAAGGAAGAAAGTGAAGGTGAAGTATTGGATTACTTCACAAAGAAATTCAAAAAGGGGTCTAAGAAGGGAAAAGGACAACTAGCCTTGAGATGTTATCATTGTGGGCAGACTGGACACTTTGCTTCTTAGTGCAAAGTGAAACTTGATGATGAAGATGAGGATGGTGATGATGAGTAGAATTCAAGATGGAGAAGATCATCATTCAAATCAAAGAAGTCCAACAAGAAGACTGCCAACCCACAGAAGAAGAAGAGAGCCTCATTTAAGAGTTATATGTGTCAGATAAAAGAAGCTAATGAGGAGGAAGATGAAGAATCATCAGATGACCATGCCTTTATGGCATCAGCTAAAGGTGGTAGTTCAACCTCTAAAGAGGAAGAGGAGGTTGATGAAGAAGAGCCAGATCTTGAAGCTGAGCTACAAGCAGCTTCAAAGGAGATAATCAAAAGTGGCAGAACCATAAAAAGGTTGGAGGCCCATATAAAATAAGTTGAAGCAAAGTCTGAGGAAGCTGAAAGTCAAAAGGATGAAATAAGGGCTGAACATATTGACTTGAAGAGAAGATTTGAGGAACAAATCAAAATATGTGAAGACCTTACAGTAGAGCTTGGCTCAAGGGCTTCAAAAATTGAAGAAATAGAGAAAGAGTTACTGAGACTTCAGCAACAACTCAAAAGTAGCAAAGAGAACTTGCAGAAGCTTAAAATGATAGGAGAAACAAATTTTGTAGAAAGAGAAAAAAAGAATGTAGAGAAAGTGCAGCAATCTGAAGCTGTATTAGCTAAAGAAAATAAGAATGTGCCACAGAAGTTAAAAGAGAAGGTTGTGACTTAAAAGAAGATAGCTGAGTATAAAGAAGATCTGAAGAAGCAACCTAGGGTGGCAAACAAGAAGGAAGAAAAGAAAGTCAGCCAGCATAGGGTTACGGCTGAACAGAAGAAGGAGAAGAAGGTGACTGAAATAAAAGTCACACAAGCAAAGAAGCCAGCTACTTTGCCTACACAGCAAGTGATGAACAGAAGAAGACAAGCTGTGATTAGACCCAAGAAGAGGCAGTTTCAAGGTCATTGCCTTTATTGTGGAGTTTGGGGTCATAAGGCGAGTAATTGCTGGTGGAGAAGGCCAGTATATGTCTCCAAATTGAGAAGATATGATGCTGTATACAGGGGGAGACAATACAAAATTCATAGGAGAACACCTATCGTGAGTTCTTGTACATGCTGTAAAAAGCAAGGACACACTGACAAGGAGTGTTGGTGGAAGCCCAAACCAATAGTTTCAAAGAATAAGTTTGTTGTATTGGCAAACTTGAAACAGTGTGAAAGGTGCAGGCAGGATGGCCATAATGCCAAGAGATGCATGACACTTCTCCTTGAACAAAAGAAGGCACTTAATGGCACAGTGAAAACAAGCGGTGCAGTCAAAGCTAAGAAAAAGGAGAAAGTTATCTTCCAACCAGTTCAAAAGAAGGAATATAAAGCTAAAAGGAAGGTGGCCAATATAGCTGAAATTGCACTTAAAGCTGACTACAAGGATAAGCAATGGATCCTTGACAATGGATGCACTTCACACATGACAGGAGACAAGAGTAAATTGTCAAAGTTAAACAAGTCAAGAGAAGGCAAAGTCAAGTTTGACAATGATGATTCACTTAACATCAGTGGTCAGGGGTCAGTACACATTGGAAGAGGAAAGCTAAAAGATGTTCTGCATGTTGAAGGACTCAGATATAATCTAACATCTGTCAGCAAACTATGCAATGAAGACCATAAGGTAATATCCACAAAAACAGGTTGCCAGGTAAAGAGTAAAGAAGGCAATACTATTGTAGCTGGGAAGAGAACAGCTGGAAATTTGTATGTGATTGATGAAGGAAGAGATCCTCTTGCAACTAAGACTGTGCAAGAAAGAAAGCCAAAGAAAATGTGGACCAGTGCTCATCAAGAAAATCAGATCACATGTGACCTATCAGCAGGAGTTACAACAAGAAGAAGAATTGTAGAGCTATTGCTTTACTCTCACAAGTTGAACATAAATCTGTTGAAGAGGCTACACAAGATCTAACTAAATCTCTGTCCACAGAGTTGTTTGAAAAGCACAAAATAAGTCTGTCTGTGCGAATGCCTCCTCAAGTCTGAAAATCAGGTGAATCCTCCATCTCTACTTTGCGAGTTTTTCAAATTTGTAATTGGTTAGCAAAGGGGGAGAGAAGCAATAATGCAGGGGAAGCTGTTAAGAAATGGGGAGTGCATATTTAGTGGGAGTTGAAACTGCTGCATAGTGGCTTTTATTATGAGTGTTGCCAACAATTACAAAAGGGGAGATTGTTGTTCCCACAGTCTTATATGGGTTGTAATTGTTGTCAACTAGGTTTAAGTGTGCAAGAAAGTAAAGCCACATGGAAGGGTAAGAAGGTAAATCCACATGGAAGAGCAAGAAAGTAAATCCGCCGCGTAAGGGTAAGAACGTAAATCCGCCGCGTAAGGGTAAGAACATAAATCCGCCACATAAGCCCTATTAGAATTTCATGGAGTAGAATATATAATGGTCTTGGCAGACAAAAAACAGGGAGTCAGCAATATTGAGCATTCAGCAAAACCTAGACAACTGACCAACCAAAAAGAATACCAAACCCTACACGGAAGAACACCACCGGCAAGGACGAAGAGAGTAAAAAGTGCAGCCGACGGACGAATCGAGTGAACAGGAGCCATCGTGAATAGTAACCTCGTGAACAATAGTTGTCGTGAACAGTAGTGTCGAGAGAGAAAGTAGGAGACGCCGAAAGTAGGGGCTAAACGAAGAACAGCGAACAGAGGACGGCCAAATCAGAGCCGTCAATGGGAAGGAGAGAGAAAACACAGCCATCAATGACCGAAAAATCGAGCAAACCGGCGAACGAAGAGAGAGAAAATGCAGACCGGAGAAGGAGAGAAACCCGTGAGGAACGGCACACCATCGGTACACCAGCGGTCGGAGAGGAGACGACACGGCTGGACGGCCGAAAGTGGGTGGACGGCAAAGACCTATACGGCCAGATCGGAAGGAGAGAGAAACCCGACGGCCAAATCGGAGCAGAGCGGTGGAAAGAGAGAGAAACCTGACAGTGAATGAAAAAGTGAAATTCAGTGAAGAGAGAGAAATCCAGCGAAGAGAGAGAAATCCGATGGGAAGAGAGAGAAATCCAGCTGTAGAAGAGAGAAATCCGGCTGGACAGCAAAAGAGAGACAAACGGACAGGCGAGCCGTGAGACAGTGAGATCGTGAGACAAGGAGACGGGTGAGACCATAAGACAGTGAAAGCAAGAATTGTGTGAGACAACCTACATAAGTGATTCGGCGAAGCACGAAAAGAACTCAACGTATTTCTAGATTTCTTCAAGAAAGGTTAGAGAGCGTTGCAGTGAACTTCAAAGTAGCAGTGCAGCAGCCTTTCAATTCAACAGAGGCAAGACAAGTTAGAAGAAGGGTAGACACAGTAAGTGACACTCTTTGTATTGTACTTGTTTAGTAATTGCAATAGTTAAAGGAGCAGAGAATTAAAGACATCCATTGTAACCTATGTTTATAAGTATAGTGGATAGTCTCGGTAGAGGGAGAGTCCCTACCACTGTGGATGTACGTCACGTTGACGGAACCACATAAATCTTGTTTGTCCTTAATTTGCTTTACATTTTGTGTTTTGAATTGAGTTGTGAACGCAACTAAAGTATCAGCCAACCCATAACCTAACAAAGACCTAAACAAGAACATCCGTATTGTCTATTAGGCAAGGTGTCTGAAAGGTGACTTTGGGGACTATTGTGATTAGTAGGTAGCAATAGATCTACCTTAGTCGAATCTGAGAAAGAGTTAGCTTTTAAGAAAAGGTTGAAGTTGTTCACTTACCTGTAAATTACGAATTGAGGTGATACTGATTCACCCCCCTCTCAGTATCACAAACTAGTAGATCCTAGAGAGAAGTCGGGAACTTCAAAAAGATATACGTGCTTTCATTTTATACAACAAGTAGACTCAAGTATTAAACACTCTTATGTATCCCCAGATTTTAAGTCGCTGAAGGATTTAATAATACTGAATCTAAATAACAACAGATTCAATAGCAGCATCCTACCCTTTGTAAGTAACCTTACATCACTTAGGACACTGAATCTTGGATCAAACTCTTTAGGGGCATTGGTTTCGTTAACAAGTATCGCAATTCTTTGAATTTAATTTTTTTGTTGTGTTTTTTCCCCTGGAGTCACAATACTATGCTGTTGTAACACACTTTTTTTCTAATTTCTTTTTGGTAGAACTAGCTTCTTTGGAGAACTTAGAACAATTGGACTTAAGTTACAATGGTCTAAAGAATCTTGAAGGAATTGTTGATGGTTTGTCAAGATTGGAAAAGTTACAAGTGTGGAATCTTAAAGGAAACACCATCACGAAGAGCAGTTTAAAATTGTTAGGTGTTGTGACATCTCTAACGAATCTCAATCTTGCATATTGCGGCTTGGATGGAGTCTTCCCAGCACAAGGCATGTAAATTTAGTAACTTAGACAATGAAATTTAGAATTGGTCTCTCTTACTCAATTTATTTTTCCTTTAATATATATCTGCAGATTTAGCAAGCTTGAAGAACTTAAAAATTTTAGATCTTTCTAATAATCACCTAACAATGCTAGCAGGTACTGCTTGCTCTTTTTCATGGGGCTTTTGTGTGTTTAATAACAACAAGTGTTGATCTGTCTTACTCAATTTCTTTTCCCTTTAATATATATCTATAGATTTGAAAAGGTTGAAGAATTTACAAATTTTGGATCTTTCTGACAATCACCTCAAAGGTTCCCAAATAATACTGACAAGTATGTTTGCTCTTTTGCATGGGTTTCTATGTGTTTAAAGAGAGCAAGGGTCGAAAAGTCTCATTTAATTTATTTAGAAATTGCCAAACCTTTTATTTTGTTAAATTTATTTTTAGTTCAAATTTAACATTTTCTCTTTTTTGTTATCTTTTCTTTTCTTTCCTTCAATTTAATATTTTGTATAAGCTACCTATGCTTACTTAAAATTTCATATTTTGAATTCAATTTACCTTTATAGTTTCTTTTCATGTTGCCCAAAAACCTTTTTGTATTTGCACTTATAAATTTATCATAAGAAAAAGAAAATTCATGACTAAGACAGTTTGTGTGCATGCAACTTCTCTATTAATGGTTTTTTCCTTTTCTGTTGCATGTAGCACAAAGTCAAGGAATTGGCTCTTATAAATATGCTTTGTTCTTTAAAAATTTTTTATTAAATCATTAAATATTTTATTTCATCATTAAAATTGGACTAATTTTAGGCCTTCAGTGTCAAACCCAACATGAAGTTATGAATTTTAGCATAATATTTTGTCAAATGCTAAATAGGAATTACATTTTTTTGCATTCTTTTATAGTTTTAACCTATTTTTTATACATTTTTTTTTTTGGGACAGATCTTTGCCATATGACTTCATTAAAAGCTTTATCATTAGCTCGCAACTACCTGAGTGGATCTTTAGCCCTAAAAGGTAGTTATAAACACTTTACCAAAACTCAAAAGTAGCAATGTCCTTTCACCTTTCATGGAAAATGCTAAATATTGTATCATTTTTTGTTTCAGGTTTATGTGCGTTGAAAAAACTTCACGAGTTGGATCTCGGCAATAATAATCTAAGTGGAATCATTCCATCGTGTCTTGGTGAATTAAGATCTTTAAGGCTCTTAGACTTGTCATCAAACAAACTTGAAAGGAACATTTCATTATTTCCGATTGCTACTCTCAAATCCCTTAAGTATATTGATCTTAGAAATAATCTCTTTTGGGGTCAATTCTCTTTTCACTCTATTGCCAATCACACAAACCTTGAAGTGCTGATGTTATCAAGCGATAACCATAAATTGGAGGTCCAAACTCACTATTTATTTGACTTCCTACCTACTTTTCAGCTTAAGGTTATTGTGATGTCAAACTGTGAACTTAACAATATTCCCCAATTTCTCATTCACCAAATGGACCTGAGAGCCATCATTCTCAATGACAATAACCTTACAGGAACCTTCCCCAATTGGTTGCTTGAAAACAATACCCAATTAGAGTTTTTATGTCTTAGAAATAACTCCTTTGTGGGTTCATTTTATTTATCCTCCAATTTTAGCTTTGTCATAAGGGAGATAGATATCGCAAAAAATCACTTCCACGGAAAGCTTCAACAAGATATTGGCAGTATTATTCCACGTGTAGAGATACTTAATCTTTCGGCGAATGCTTTTGATGGTGTCATTCCATTCTCTATTGCAACCATACCCTATTTGTCATGGTTAGATCTATCCAATAACAAGTTTTTAGGAGAAATTCCAAACACTTTGTTGACAAATTCCTCTAATTTGAGATATTTGTTGCTCTCA
>CM038611.1:932056-948589 GCA_021533255.1 Ceriops tagal | reverse complement strand
TTGCATTAGATGTGAACATATGAAAAATAACTAAATTTGAAATTCACCTATCTAAATGTATAAAATGTCTTTTCCAATCGGTTAGCATCAACATGATTTTTTGTTTTTGGATTTTTTCTTGTGTTTGTAAAAGAGACAAAGTGTAAAGAAGAGAGGAATGGTCTTTATAAACAAAAGAGTCCATAAAAGGACTAGATAAATAAATGAATGGAGTAAGGTGTTAGAATGCTAAAAAGGTGGTCATTAAATCGACAACTACTAAGAGAAGTCATTAAGGAATAATGAATAGTGTGGAAATCATGTGGAAGATGAATCAAAGTCACAAGTCACAACTACTTCTTGTACTAAAAAAATCTTTATGTCTCCCTAAATCACAAGTCATAACTGTCTAGAAATTAGAATTCTCTACCTTACCTTTTTAGAGATTATCTCGAGTTCTCTCTCTGTCTCTGTCTCTGTCTCTCTCTCTCTCTCTCTTTTTTTATGTTAACTATGAAATTTAAGTATTGCACACCTTTCATTGTCTTAGTTCCTAAACTTTTAGCTTTTCAATTGTATCCTTTTAGTTTTGTTTTTCTTCATTTTTTTCTGGTTTATACTAAATAACAAAATAAACTTCTTCTATCTCAAAATTTTCATTTTACTCTCACTTTATTTTTAGTCATTAAGGCAATGACACTTATGAGTTATTTTAGACACCATTGTAAGGTATGCTTAGGACACCTAACTACTTGCACTTTCCTTTTTAGTCATCAAGATTCTTTGCTCCAAATTAGTAGCATTTGGACGTTATTTGATTATTAGCCTAGCTTGAAAATATGTTTAATCAACTAAATATTATTAATATTGATACTAACCAAGTGGCTCCTCAAGTGAAGCTAATGACAATAGCCACTAATAAATATATTAATAGTGGTAAATAAGAGCTAGAAATGTTCAATTGCTATTGTCCTCAATCATGGCACGTGAAATACAGTTTTGGCAAATTATTTTCTTTGATGAGATAAAGTATCTTGGTAGACTCTTGAATTGAAATATAATGCATCTCTCTCTCTCTCTCTCTCTCTCTCTCTCTCTCTCTCTTTCTTTCTCTCATTTTTCTGTTTTTTTTTTTTGGTCATTTTGTTTCTCTTGTATACCTAGGTATGTTGCAAGAGCTAGAAATTTTCAATTGCTATGTCCTCGATCGTGGCATATGAAATAAAGTTTTGGTAAATTATTTTCTTTGGTGAGATAAAGTGTCTTCATAAACTCTTGAGGTAAAATATAGTGCAATCATCTCTTCAACAGATGATTTGTTTTTTTCGCCATTTTTGGTTCTCTTCTATACCCAACATAGCTATTTGACCTAATGAAATCATGAAAACTAGATATAAAAGGGACTTTCATGTAAATGTAATGGGTTATATTCTATAAATTTGGAATATTTATTTTACCAATTATATAATAAAAACATTGCTTGTAAAAAACGACTTGTAACTTGCAAGATATAATTTCTTGTAGTAATTAGGCATAATCCTTGTTTAGTTCGTTTTAGTCTTGATTTTAGTTCTAAGGTAAAGGGGAATCATAATCAAATTGCAAGTTGGCAGTTCAATTTCAACTATTGATTCAGTTTTCAATTCTAGTTCAGTTCTAAATTCTGGTTTGGTTAAGGTTTTGGTTGCAGTTTGTTTCAACTCTGATTAACCCTCTTCAAAACCATTAGATTTGAGTTGGTTTGGCTTGATTCGTTCACTTTTTTTTACCAAAAAATTTGAAATATTTTGACCTTTTTAATAGATAAAATTTATTTAAATTGTCATATTAAAATTAATCTTGACCATTAATTCAACTTTTTAATTTATTTTTTAAATTTTTAATTATTCCTTGTTTTGGAGTAACATAATTTTAACTGGACAGCCTCTCTCTATAGTTACAATTTGAAATAGAGTCATCTAACAGTGATAATGTCTCATTTTCTACTTTGATGTTTAAAGATGACCTTGACATGAAGAATAGACGATGAACTTATGTTCAATGTTCTAATGGAGACTTTGGTTTTTCCAAAGGGTGCCCAAGACTCGCAAGGAATAAATCAAGGAAAATATTTCCTAGAAATTTGGGCCATTGACTTGACTTTTAAGCTCTCTAATTTCCACATGACATGGGCAAAAGAATAGACCCATAGCTACTCTATGTATATGCATATAAAGTTATTATCTTAGAAAATCAAAATTTTGACACAAAATACGGCTACCTACATAAGTACACAATTTAGTAAAATAATCAGGCGACATATGGCTTCTTGGGTGAATAAGACATGACTATTGCAACTTCTGGGGTGACTAACAACTCGTCGAGACCATGGAGATTATACAAGGATATAAGATTTGTTGGGAAGAGTTTGAATTTTTATAATTAGAAGGTAATAAAAATAAAAAGAGAAATAAATGTTTTCCAAGACTATTTGGATAAACAAGGTTTCATTGGACGATTCTGCTCATTTGCTTTGTTGTGTTTTCGATTCTACCTTCTTCTTTGGCAACTTCCTGCAACCTTTTGCTTGTCATTCCTTGCTAGGCTTTTCTAGTCATTCGTTTACTATTTGTTGGAATTGTAAGAGGAGTAATTGTTTTTCTTCTTTCATAACCTATGAGGCGCCTTAAAACTTTGACCTTTTATGTAGCTCCTTCATAAAGGAATGAACAATTTTTTTATTTTACCAAAAAAAAAAAAAACATATAGGGACTTTGATGAAGTGTAATGGCACCTATTTTGTAAATTTAGAATATTTTTTTCACGAATAACAAAAGTAAACAATTTGTAAAAATGTGTTGTAACTTGTAAGATGTAACTTTTTATAGCAATTAAAGTCTCATTTTCTAGTTTCATGTTCAAAGATTACCTTGACTTGAAGCATGAATGATAGAAGTGTTGTTTATGTTCAAATGGAGGCTTAGGTTTTTCCAAAACTTATCTAAGACTTTAAAAAGAAGAAACTGGGGAAAAGTTTCCCTTGCATACTTGACTTATAAGCTCTTTAATTTCCATAATGACATGGTCCTAAAAGACCCCATGCTTATATCTACATACAATTCCCCCTGATTTTGAGTACTTTTACTTTGGTGGCAAAATCCTAAAAAACAAAAAAAAGAAAACAAGGCTTTAAATTAAATATTTTGCTTTGATAATAATAATAATAATAAAGTTATTGATAGAATTACAACTCAATTTCAATTCAACCATAACTCTCCAAATTTATCCTTTTTGAGTTAGATATTTACTCATAGATTGCTTCTATCCCATAAATTCCTTGCATTATTTTCCTTTCTTTTTCATTTTAAGGTATTTATAAGATTTGTTTGGGTATTTTCTTTAAGGGGTAAGTGATTAAACTTGAATATATGAGCTAGATAAAATTGTAGATTATACTAGCATTACTCAAATTTCCTCCTTACAAAGGACCTTGGATTGCTTGCCATTATAGGGTTCGGTCTTGTCAAATCTTTCTTTTTCACAATCCTTAAATTGAGATGATTAACAAAGAGTTTCATGTTATTACACTAAAATAGAAATTAACGAAATAAACTAGAAGTTTATATTGTTCTGTGTCTTTTGATGCACAATTGAAAGCTTTATTTATAAAGCTATAGATACAAGAATAAAATGAAGGTAATTATGTTCAAATATTTGATAGAATATTCAATTCTAACTTTGGTAACACAATATATGATACCATCAATCTAATATTTAACCTAATACTAATTTTGGCAACATAATATTTGACTACAATCCCCCTTAAATTCAAGATGGTGAAATATAACCTATCTTGAGTTTATTGAGTAATTCATGGAATTAAGTTGGCACTTAAGCTTTAGTGGAGATATTAGAATTTGATCATAAGATGAGATTAAAACAAGAGTGATAGTCCCTTGCTGAAGGTGATGATGAATAAAATGACAATTTGTTGTTCCCACAGCTTTGTATGGATTGTAATTGTTGTCAACCAGATTTAAGTGTGCAAGCAGAAGTGGCTCATATATTAGGAATTACAGGATAAGACTAGCATGTCAAATAACCTCGTAAAGTGATCTCCTTGGAGTGAACTTGTAGAGGGAGTTTAGCATTGCTTAAGTTTTAGTGTGACAGTGTGACAGGGTTGTATACGGATAATAAATTCATAAGAAGTTAAATCTGCAAGTTCGTAAGCCTGTCCTGAGACTAAGTCCAGGAGCGATTATGAAGGAGCGGAATAATTCCGGAGTAACGGACAGACACGAAGTCCGGAAGAAGGGAAGGTTACAGAATTTTAACTTAGCATTTCTGGAAGATGGGCAGTTACGGGGGCAGTTTCTTTCGTACATTTTTAATTGTTCATAGGCAATCCTGGCCGTTTATTCAAGCATTCAAAGGATGAGATTTCATTAGAAAGAAAAGAGTAAGCCCTATAATGGAACAGTAATATGAAGCCATATAGAGGGGCAAGAAAGGAAGTCCGTCGCAACTACAGTAAGCCCTGCTAAGGTTTCCATAGAGGGCAGTATATAAACCAAGACTTATCTCTTTTGAAAGTGGTGTGTGACAACCTAGTAAAGATATTCGGTGAAGCATAAAGAGAACTCAACGAATTTCCAGATTTCTTCAAAAGAGATTAGAGAGTGTTTTGGTGATCTTCTAAGCGGCAGAGAAGCAGCCTATTCAAATCAAATAGAGGCAAGACAAGCTAGAAGAAGGGTAGACACAATAAGTGACACTCTTTGTATTGTGATTGCTTTGTATTTGTAATAGTGAAAGGAGTAGAAGATTAAGATATTCATTGTAATCATAGGGGATACCACACTGGTATTCTCAAGTATAGCAAATTGTCTCGGTAGAGGAAGAATCCCTACCACCGTGGAGCATGCCTCATGGGCAAAACCACGTAAATCTTTTGTATCTTTGCTTTAAATTTACATTCTGTGTTTTGAATTGAGTTGTGAATAAAGCTAAAGAATCATCAAACCCATAACCTAAAAAAAGACTTAATCAAGAACAACCAAAATGTTTAATAGGCAAGGTGTCTGAAAGGTAACTTTAGGGACTATTGTGATTAGTAGGTAACAATAGATCTACCTTAGTTGAATCTGAAAAAGAGTTTATTTCTGAGAAGAGTTTGAAGTTGTTCACCCACCTACATATTGACAAAAGCTAAAGTATTAAAGAAGTAGAGTACTTTGGCTTAAATTATCAGAGTTTTTCAAGGGGGAGATACTGATTCACCCCCCTCTCAGTATCATAGACTAGTAGATCCTAGGGTGAAGTTGGGAACTTCAATTGGTATCAGAGCACAGGTTCACCAGTTTGAAGCTTAACAGCTTGGTGTACTAGTTTGAAGGGTTTCAGAAGTTTTAACTTATTCAGCATACTGAGAAATAAATGTCAGTACTAGCACCAGCATTACTTACAGTAAGAAGGTTCCAATCTTCAATGGAACCAACTACCATATGTGGAGAGTGAGAATGTAGGTGGTATTTGCAACCATGGGCATGGACGTGGTGAAATCTGTACAGGAGGGTTTTGTGCCTCTAAAAGAAGGTAAAGATCCAACCCCAGAGGAATTAAGGCAGTTTGAGATTAATGGGAAGGCCTCAAATGTCATCATTTCAGCATTGACAGATGCTAAATATGCTAAAGTTATGGACTGCAAATTTGCTAAGGAGATATGGGACAGATTGCAGAAGGTCTATAAAGGTGATAGCAGAATGAAGGAGGCCAAGCTTCAAGTTTTCAAAGAGAGATATAAATCTCTTAAAATGTAGAAAAATGAGACAGTCCAAGAGTTCTTCACCAAGGTTATTGATTCTGTAAACGACCTTAGAAGTCATGAGAAGAACAAGAAGGACTCATCTATTATGAAGAAAATTCTGAGAATTCTGCCTGAGAGGTTTGTCTCAAAAGTGGCAACCATAGAGGAGAGTAGAGATCTCAATTCTATGTCACTGCATGATCTCTAATGCAATCTCATTACATATGAGATGAGAATAAAGTTAAATGAAAGCTTCTCAACATCAAAGCCATCAAAGGAGGCAGCTTTTAAAGCTATGAGACACTTGAAGATAAGAGAAGAGGGAGAATCATCCAGTGAGAATAACGATGATGATAAGGAAGAAAGTGAAGGTGAAGTGTTGGCTTACTTCACAAGGAAATTCAAAAGGGCATCTAAGAAGGGAAAAGGACAGTTGTCCTTGAGATGTTATCGTTGTGGGCAGACTAGACATTTTACTTCTCAGTGCAAAGAGAAACTTGATGATGAAGATGAGGATGGTGATGATGAGTAGAATTCAAAATGGAGAAGACCATCATCCAAATCAAAGAAGTCCAACAAGAAGACTACCAACCCACAGAAGAAGAAGAGAGGCTTATTCAAGAGTTATGCGAGCCATACAAAAGAAGTTGATGAGGAGGAAGATGTAGACTCATTAGATGAGCATGCCTTTATGGCATTAGCTCAATGTGTTAGTTCAACCTCTGAAGAAGAAGAGGAAATTGATGAAGAAGAACCAGATCTTGAAGCTAAATTAGAAGCAGCTTCAAAGGAGATAATCAGAAGGGGTAGAACCATAAAAAGGTTGGAGGCCCATATAAAACAAGTTAAAGCAAAGATTGAGGAAGCAAAAAGTCAAAAGGATGAAATAAAGGCTGAACATATTGACTTGAAGAGAAGATTTGAAGAACAGATCAAAATATGTGGAGACCTTACAATAGAACTTGCCTTAAGGACTTCAAAAATTGAAGAAATGGAGATAGAGTTGCTGAGATTCCAACAACAACTCAAAAAGAGTAAAGAGAACTTGCAGAAACTTGAAATGGTAGTAGAAACAAGCTTTGCAAGAGAAAGGAAGAATGAAGAGAAAGTGTAGCAATCTGAGGCTGCATTGCCTGAGAATGAGATTTTGCCACAGAAGTTGAAAAAGAAGGCTGTGACTCAGGAGAAGATAACTGAAGAAGAGAAGACAATTATCAAACCAAAGTCAGGGCCAAAAATGATGTATGTGGTTAAAGAACAGCAGCCCATAGCTGCTAAGTCTCAGAAAGAAAAGACTAATCAACCAAGAACAATGAAGGTTGAAAATAAAGAAGATTTGAAGAAGCAACCTAGAGTTCCAAACAAAAATGAAGAAAAGAAAGTCAGTTAGCCAAGCACAATGACTGAACAGAAGAAAGATAAGAAGGTGGCTGAAATGAAAGCCACACAAGCAAAGAAGCTAACAACCTTGCCCACATAGTAAGTAATGAACAAGAGAAAACAAGCTATGGTTAGACCCAAGAAGAGGTAGTTTCAAGGTCACTGCTTTTATTGTGAAGTCAGGGGTTATAAGGCAAGTAAATGCTGATGGAGAAGGCCAGTATATGTCTCCAAATCTGAGAAGATCTAATATTGCATACAGAGGGAGAAAATACAAAATTCAGAAGAGAACACCTGTAGTGAGTTTTTGCACATACTATAAAAAGCAAGGACACACTGACAAGGATTGTTGGTGGAAGCCCAAATCAGTGGTTTCAAAGAACAAGTTTGCTATATTGGCAGACTTGGAAAAGTGTGAAAGGTGCGGAAAGGATGGCCATAATGCCAAGAGATGCATGACACTTCTCCTTGAGTAAGAGAAAGCACTCAATGGCATAGTGAAAACAATTGGTACAGTTAAAGCTGAGAAAAAGGAGAAAGCTATCTTCAAGCCAGTTCAAAAGAAGGAATATAAAGCTAAAAAGAAGGTGGCTAATATAGCTGAAATTGCACTAAAGGCTGACTACAAGGATAAGCAATGGATCCTTGATAGTGGATGCACTTCACACATGACAGGAGCCAAGAGTAAATTATCAAAGTTGAACAAGTCAAGAGAAGGCACAGTCAAGTTTGGCAATGATGATTCACTCAATATTAGTGGTTAGGGGTCAATAAATATTGGAAAAGGAAAGCTGAAAGATGTTCTGCACGTTAAAGGACTCAGATATAATCTAGCATCTGTCAGCCAACTATGCAATGAAAACCATGAAGTGATATTTACAAAAACAGGTTACCAAGTAAAGAGTAAAGAAGGCAATACTGTTACAGCTGGGAAGAGAACAGCTGAAAATTTATATGTGATTGACGAGGACAAGACAAACAGCTGTTTGCTTACAAAAGAAGAAGAAAATCAACTCTAGAATAGGAGGCTGGGATACTTAACACAGAAGAACATGAGGAAACTGACCACTACTCATGCAATTAGAGACATTCCAAACCTCAAGAGAAAGAGAGAGTATGTCTGCTCAGCATGCTCTCAAGGAAAACATGCCAGAAAGCAATATAAGACCAAAGAGTTCAGTTCTGAAGCAGTGCTTGACATTGTACATACTGATTTGTGTAGGTCGATGAGAACAAAAGGGTTGAATGGTGAGAGGTACTTCATCTTATTTGTTGATGATTATTCCAGAAGGACCTACATCATGCACCTCAAATACAAGTTAGAAGTTTTGAAATGCTTCAAAAGATACAGAAGATTGGTTGAAAATGAGAGTGGAAAGAAGATCAAAGTATTGAAGTCAGATCAAGGCACTGAATTTACAAATAAAGCTTTTGAAGATTACCTTGAGAAGTATGGAATTCACCATCAAATGGCAGCAGCAAGAACACCTCAACAGAATGGGGTGGTAGAGAGGAAAAATAGAGCTGTGGTTGAAATGGCAAGAACTCTATTGCTGGAATCCAAGTTTCACACAAGATTTTGGACAGAAGCAACATTTACAGCTGTGCACCTACTGAACAGAGTTTTACTAAGGCCCAATACTGATAAGACTCCATATGAGCTATAGAGTGGGAAGAAGACAACAGCCAAGTATCTTAGAATCTTTGGCAACCCATGTTTTGTGAAGAACAAGGAGCAAAGCTTGGGAAAATTCCATGCTAGGCCAGATGAAGGCATCTTTGTGGGATACTCAGCAAAGACAAAATGTTATAGAGTTTTCCTGCATAAACTAGGAAAAGTAGTCACTTCCAGTGATGTGAGAATAGATGAAAACTGGAAAACAATGCAAAATGGAGAAGCTGAGGACAGTGAAGAAGATGACTTCAAGAAAGATAAAGAATCATACAAGCATGAAGAAAAGGGGAAATAAGTAAGTTTAGACTCAGAGGAGAGTCGGTCTGAAGATGAAGAAAGAGATCCTCTTGCAACTAAGACTGTGCAAGAGAGAAAGACAAAGAAAACTTGGACCAGTGCTCATCAAGGAAATCAAATCATAGGTGACCCATCAGCAGGAGTTACAACAAGAAGAAGAATTATGGGAGCCACTGCTTTACTCTCACAAGTTGAACCTAAATCTGTTGAAGAGGCTACATAAGACAAAGCCTGGGTCAAAGCTATTAATAAGGAGCTGGATCAAATCGAGAAGAATGATACATGGGAGCTGGTTCTAAGACACACTAACAAGAATGTCATAGGAACAAAATGGGTGTTTAGAAATAAACACAATGAAGATGGCAAGGTGGTGAGGAATAAGGCTAGGCTGGTTTGCAAAGGCTACACTCAGATAGAAGGGGTAGATGTTGATAAAACTTTTGCACCAGTAGAAAGGCTGGAAACTATTATAATGTTTTTAGCTTTGACAGCATATAAGAGGTATAAAATTTATCAAATGGATGTGAAATCAGCCTTTCTAAATGGGCTCCTGAAAGAAGAAGTGTATATTGAATAACCTGATGGAGTACAAATCAATGAGGATGAGACACACGTGTGCAAGCTGAAGAAAGCCTTGTATGGCCTGAAACAAGCCCCAAGAGCATGATACAACAGGCTGGATGTGTATTTGAGAAGGTTGAACTTCAGAAGAGGAACAGTTGATAATAACCTATATATGTTCAACTCAGAGAAAGGCAAGCTAATAACCATAGTATATATAGATGACATCATCTTTGGAAGGGATCACTCTGAGCTATGCCAAGAATTTGCACAAAAGATGAGTGAGGAATTTGAGATGTCATTGATTGAAGAAATGACTTATTTTCTTGGATTACAGATAAAATAGTATGAAGAAGGTATTTTTATTTCTCAAACGAAATATGCCAAAGAGATGCTGAAAAAGTTTAACATGGAGGATAGCAGACTTGTCAGTACCCCTATGTCAGTAGGCTGCAAGTTAACAAAAGATTAGGAAGGAAGGAGTACAAGCCCTACAGAATACAGGAAGATGATAGGGAGCCTTCTGTACCTTACAGCATCAAGGCCTGATCTCATGCAAGCTGTGTGCATTGCTAGTTGATTCCAAGCTGATCCTAAGGAAACTTATGTGTTGGCAATGAAAAGAATCCTAAGATACCTCAAAGGGACACTAGAAATGGGTTTGTGGTATCCTGCCATGGATTCTGTAAAACTACAAGCATACACTGATGCAGACTGGGCAGGAAGTACAAATGACAGAAAATCAACCAGCAGCTGCAACTTCTACTTGGGTTCAAAGTGTGTTGCATGGTTAAGTAGAAAGCAAAATAGTGTTGCTTTGAGCACAACTGAGGCTGAGTATATGGCTGCTTGTGCAGCATGTGCTCAGGTGATATGGATGCGAAGACAATTGGCAGATTTGGGTGTTGAAGTGAAGTTACCAGTGAGTGTACTTTGTGATAATCAAAGTGCAATTGATCTCAGTAAGAATCCAGTTCAACATTCAAGGAGCAAGCATATTGACATCCAGTATCACTTTATCAAGGATCAAGTGGAAAATGGCACAATTTAGTTGGAGTATATTGGCACTAAAGATCAAATCTCAGATATTCTAACTAAACCTCTATTCACAGAGCTGTTTAAAAAGCACAGAATGACTTTGTCTGTGCAAATGCCTCCTCAAGCCTGAAGTTCAGGTGAATCCTCCATCTCTACTTTACGGGTTTTTCAGATTTATAATTGGTTGGCAAAGGGGGAGAGAAGCAACAGTGCAAGGGGAGCTGTCAAGGAAGGGGGAGTGCATATTTAGGGGGAGTTGTAATCCATCTGTTTTTGGATTATTACTCTAAGAAGATTATAAAAGACTGCTGCATAATGGCTTTTGTTGTGAGTGTTGCTAACAATTACAAAGGGGGAGATTGTTGTTCCCACAGCCTTGTATGGGTTATAATTGTTGTCAACCAGATTTAAGTGTGCAAGTAGAAATGACTCATATATCAGGAATTACAGGATAAGACTAGCATGTCAAATAACCTCGTAAAGTGATCTCCTTAGAGTGAACTTATAGAGGGAGTTTAGCATTGCTTAAGTCTTAGTGTGATAGTGTGATAGGGTTGTATACAGATAATAAATTCATAAAAGGTTAAATATACAAGTCTGTAAGCCTGTCCTGAGACTAAGTCCAAGAGCGATTTCGGAGGAGCGGAATAATTCCGAGGTAACGGATAGACAGAGAGTCTGGAAGAAGGGAAGGTTACAGAATTTTAACTTAGCATTTCCGGAAGATGGGCAGTTACGGGGGTAGTTTCTTTTGTACATTTTTAACTGTTCATGGGCAATCTTGGTCGTTCATTCAAGCATTCAATGGATGAGATTTCAGTAGAAAGAAAAAAGCAAGAAAAATAAATTAAGAAGGAGGATAATGCTGAATTTTGAATGGAATAGTAATATGAAACCACATGGAGGGGCAAGAAAGGAAGTCCGTTGCAGCTACAGTAAGCCCTACTAGGGTTTCCATAGACGACAGTATATAAACCAAGACTTATCTCTTTTGAAAGTGGTGTGTGACAACCTAGTAAAGATATTCAATGAACCATAAAGTGAACTCAACGATTTTTCAGATTTCTTCAAGAGAGATTAGAGAGTGTTTTGGTGATCTTCTAAGCGATAAAGAAGCAGCCTATTCAAATCAAACAGAGGCAAGACAAGCTAGAAGAAGGGTAGACACAGTCAGTGACACTCTTTGTATTGTGATTGATTTGTATTTGTAATAGTGAAAGGAGTAGAAGATTAAGACATTCATTGTAATTATAGGGGATACCACATTTGTATTCTCAAGTATAGTGAATTGTCTCGGTAGAAGAAGAATCCCTACCACCGTGGAGTATGTCTCATGGGCAGAACCACGTAAATCTCTTGTGTCCTTACTTTGAATTTATATTTTGTGTTTTGAATTGAGTTGTGAACAAAGCTAAAGAATCATCAAACTCATAACCTAAAAGAAGACCTAATCAAGAACAACCAATCCGTTTAATAGGCAAGGTGTCTGAAGGTAACTTTGGGGACTATTGTGATTAGTAAGTAACAATAGATCTACCTTAGTTGAATCTGAAAAAGAGTTCATTTCTGAGAAGAGTTTGAAGTTGTTCACCCACCTGCATATTGACAAGAGCTAAAGTATTAAAGAAGTAGAGTATTTTGGCTTAAATTATCAGAATTTTTCAAGGGGGTGATACTAATTCACCCTCCCTCTCAGTATCACAGACTAGTAGATCCTAGGGTGAAGTTGGAAATTTCAATTGGTATTAGAGCTTGGTTCACCATGATAAAACTTAACTGCTTGGTGTACTAGTTTGAAGAGCTCCAGAAGTTTTAACTTGTTCAGCATACTAAGAAATGAACGCTGGTACCAGCACCAGCACTACTTACAGCAAAAAGGTTCCAATCTTTAACAGAACCAACTACCATATATGGAGAGCGAGAATGCAGAGGGTATTTGCAACCATGGGCATGAATGTGGTGAAATCCGTACATGAGGGTTTTGTAGTTCCAGAAGAAGGTAAGACCCAACCCCAAAGGAATTAAGGCAGTTTAAGATAAATGGGAAGGCCTCAAACGTTATCATTTCAGCATTGACAGATGCTGAGTATGCTAAAGTTATAGACTACAAATCTGCCAAGGAGATATGGGACAGATTGCAAAAAGTCTATGAAGGTGATGGCAGAATGAAGGAGACCAAGCTTTATGTTTTCAAGGAGAGATATGAATCTCTCAGAATGCAGAAAAATGAGACAGTCCAAGAGTTCTTCACTAGGGTTATTAAT
Organism: Ceriops tagal; assembly: GCA_021533255.1. Lineage (NCBI taxonomy): Eukaryota > Viridiplantae > Streptophyta > Magnoliopsida > Malpighiales > Rhizophoraceae > Ceriops > Ceriops tagal. The sequence continues at coordinate 935,607 of CM038611.1, read as the reverse complement.
GCTGTAAACAATCTTAGAAGTCATGGGAAGAACAAGAAGGACTCATCTATTATGAAGAAAATTCTGAGAATTTTGCCTAAGAGGCTTGCCTCAAAGGTGGCAGCCATAAAGGAGAGTAGAGATCTCAATTCTATGTCTCTGCATGATCTCCAGTGCAATCTCATTGCATGTGAGATAAGAATAAAGTCAACTGAGAGCTCCTCAACGTCAAAGGTATCAAAGGAGGTAGCCTTCAAAACTATGAAACACTTAAAGATAAAATAAGAGGAAGAATCATCCAGTGAGGATGATGATGATGATGATGATGAAGGTGAAGGTGAAGTGTTGGCATACTTCATAAGGAAGTTCAAAAAGGGGTCTAAGAAGGGAAACGAACAGTTGTCCTTGAGATGTTATCGTTGTGGGCAAATTGGACACTTTGCTTCTTAGTGCAAAGTGAAACTTGATGATAAAGATGAGGATGGTGATGATGAGCAAACTTCAAAATGGAGAAGACCATCATTCAAATCAAAGAAGTCCAGCAACAAGACTGCCAACCCACAGAAAAAGAAGAAAGGCGCATTCAAGAGTTACGTGAGTCAGATAAAAGAAGCTGATGAGGAGGAAGATGAAGAATCATCAGATGAGCAGGCCTTTATGGCATCAACTCAAGGTGGCAGTTCAACCTCTGAAAAGGAAAAGGAGGATGAAGAAGAACTAGATCTTGAAGCTGAGTTGGAAGCAGCTTCAAAGAAGATAATCAGAAGGGGCAGAACCATAAAAAGGTTAGAGGCTCACATAAAACAAGTTGAAGCAAAGTTTAAGGAAGCTGAAAGTCAAAAGGATGAAATAAGGGCTGAACATATTGACTTAAAGAGAAGATTTGAAGAACAAATCAAAATATGTGAAGACCTTACAATAGAGCTTGGCTCAAGGACTTCAAAAATTGAAGGAATGGAGAAAGAATTGCTGAGAATTCAGCAACAACTCAAAAGGAGTGAAGAGAACGTGCAAAAGCTTGAAATGATAGGAGAAACAAGTTCTACAAGAGAAAAGAAGAATGAAGAGAAAGTGCAGTAATCTGAGGCTGCATTGCCTAAAGATAATAAGAATGTGCCACAAAAGTTGAAAGAGAAAGTTGTGACTCAGGAGAAGATAACTGAGAATAAAGAGGATTTGAAGAAGCAACCTAGGGTGGCAAACAAAAATGAAGAAAAGAAGGTCAACCAGCAGAGGGCTACGGCTGAACAGAAGAAGGAGAAGAAGGTGACTGAAATGAAAGTCACACAAGCAAAGAAGCTAGCTACGTTGCCTACACAGCAAGTAATGAACAAAAGAAAACAAGCTGTGATTAGACCCAAGAAGAGGCAGTTTCAAGGTCACTATCTTTATTGTGAAGTTTGGGGTCATAAGGCAAGTAACTGCTATTGGAAAAGGCCAGTTTATGTCTCCAACTTGAGAAGATACGATGCTGCATATAGGGGGAGACAATACAAAATTCAAAGGAGAACACCTGTCGTGAGTTCTTGCACATATTGTAAAAAGCAAGGACACACTGACAAGAAGTGTTGGTGAAAGCCCAAACCAGTGGTTTCAAAAAACAAGTTTGTTGTATTGGCAGACTTGGAACAGTGTGAAAGGTGCGAATAAGATGGCCATAATGCCAAGAGATGCATGACATTTCTCCTTGAGCAAGAGAAGGCACTCGATGGCACAATAAAAACAATTGGTGTAGTTAAAGTTGAGAAAAAGGAAAAAGCTATCTTCAAGCCAATTCAAAGGAAAAAATATAAAGCAAAAAGGGAGGTAGCTAATATAGCTGAAATTGCACTAAAGGCTGACTACAAGGATAACCAGTGGATCCTTGATAGTGGATGCACTTCACACATGACAGGAGACAAAAGTAAATTATCAAAGCTGAACAAGTCAAGAGAAGGTAGAGTCAAGTTTGGCAATAATGATTCACTCAACATCAATGGTCAAGGGTCAATAAATATTGGAAAGGAAAGCTGAAAGATATTCTACACGTTGAAGGACTTAGATATAATCTAGCATCTATCAGCCAGCTATGCAATGAAGACTATAAAGTGATATTCACAAAAACAGGTTGCCAAGTAAAGGGTAAAGAAGGCAATACTGTTGCAGCCAGGAAGAGAACAGTTAGAAATTTATATGTGATTGATGAGGACAAGACAAACAATTGTTTACTCACCAAAGAAGAAGAAAATCAACTCTAGCATAGGAGGCTGGGATACTTAACACGGAAGAACATAAGGAAGCTGACAACTACTCATGCAATTAGAGACATTCCTGACCTTAGGAGAGAGAGAGAGTATGTTTGCTCAGCATGCTCTAAAGGAAAATATGCCAGAAAGCAGTATAAGACCAAAGAGTTCAGTTCTGAAGTAGTGCTTGACATTGTGTATACTGATTTGTGTGGACCGATGAGGACAAAAGGGTTGAATGGTGAGAGGTACTTCATCTTGTTTGTTGATGATTATTCCAGAAGGACCTGCATCATGCACCTCAAATACAAGTCAAAAGTTCTAAATTGCTTCAAGAGATACAGAAGATTGGCTGAAAATAAGAGTAGAAGGAAGATCAAAGTATCAAGGTCAAATCAAGGCACTGAATTTACAAATAAAGCTTTTGAAGATTACCTTGAGAAGCATGGAATTCATTACCAAGTGGCAGCAGTAAGAACACCTCAACAGAACGGGGTGGTAGAAAGGAAAAATAGAGCTGTGGTTGAAATGGCAAGAACTCTACTACTAGAATCTAAGCTGCACATAAGATTTTGGACAGAAGCAACATTTACAGCTATACATCTACTGAATAGAGTCTTACTAAGGCCCAATACTAATAAAACTCCATATGAGCTATGGAGTGGGAAGAAGACAACAGCCAAGTATCTCAGAATCTTTGGCAGCCCATGTTTTGTGAAAAACAAGGAGCAAAACTTAGGAAAATTCAATGCTAGGTCTGATAAAGGCATCCTTGTGGGATACTCAGCAATGACAAAAGGTTACAGAGTTTTCCTGCATAAGATGGGAAAAGTGATCACGTCCAGTGATGTGAGAATAGATAAGAACTGGAAAACAATACAGAATGGAGAAGCTGAGGACAATGAAGAAGATGACTTCAATGTAGATAAAGAATCAGACCAACCTAAAGATAAGGAACAAGAAGTAAGTTCAGACTCGGAGAAGAGTGAGTCTGAAGATGAAGAAAGAGATCCTCTTGCAACTAAGATTGTGCAAGAAAGAAAGACAAAGAAAACGTGGACCAGTGCTCATTAAGGAAATCAGATCATAGGTGACCCATCAGCAAGAGTTACAATAATAAGAAGAATTGTGGGAGCTACTGTTTTACTCTCACAAGTTGAACCTAAATCTGTTGAAAAGGTTACACAAGACAAAGGTTGGGTCAAAGCTATCAATGAGGAGCTGGATCAAATCGAGAAGAATGATACATGGGAGCTGGTTCCAAGTCCTACTAACAAGAATGTTATAGGAATAAAATGGTTGTTTAGGAATAAACACAATAAAGATGGCAAGGTGGTGAGGAACAAG
>CM038611.1:885197-932046 GCA_021533255.1 Ceriops tagal | reverse complement strand
GTATATTGAACAACCTAATGGAGTACAAATCAATGAGGATGAGACACACGTGTGCAAGCTGAAGAAAGCCTTGTATGGCCTTAAATAAGCCCCAAGAGCTTGGTACAGCAAACTGGATGCGTATTTGAGAAGGTTGAACTTCAGAAGAGGAATAGTTGATAAGAACCTTTATGTGTTCAACTCAAAGAAAGACCAACTGATAACCATAGTATATGTAGACAACATCATCTTTAGAGGGGATCACTCTGAGCTATGCCAAGATTTTGCACAGAAGATGAGTGAGGAATTTGAGATGTCATTGATTGGAGAAATTAATTACTTTCTTGGATTACAGATAAAACAGTATGAAAAAGGTATTTTTATTTCTCAAACAAAATATGCCAAAGAGATGCTGAAAAAGTTTGGCATGGAGGATAACAGACCTGTCAGTACCCCTATGGCAGTGGGCTACAAGTTAACAAAAGATTAGGAGGGAAAGAGTCCCTATAGAGTACAGGAAGATGATAGGGAGCCTTCTGTACCTTACAGCATCAAGGTTTGATCTTATGCAAGCTGTGTGCGTTGCCAGCAGATTCTAAGCTAATCCTAAGGAATCTCATGTGTTGGCAGTAAAAAGAATCCTAAGATACCTCAAAGGGACATTGGAAATGGGTTTGTGGTATCCAGCAATGGATTCTGTAAAACTACGAGCATACACTGATGTAGACTGGGCAAAAAGTATAGATGACAGAAAATCAACCAGTGGCTGTAGCTTCTACTTGGGTTCAAAATGTGTTGCATGGTTAAGTAAAAAGCAAAATAGTGTTGCTTTGAGCACAGCTGAGACTGAGTATATGACTGCTTGTGTAGCATATACTTAGGTGATATGGATGTAAAGACAATTGGCAGACTTGGGTGTTGAAGTGATACCAATGAGTGTACTTTGTGATAATCAAAGTGCTATTGATCTCAGCAAGAATCCAGTTCAACATTCAAGGAGCAAGCATATTGACATCCGGTATCACTTCATCAAAGATCAAGTGGAACAGGGTACAATTCAGTTGGAGTATGTTGGCACTAAAGATCAAATTTCAAATATTCTAACTAAACTTCTATCTATAGAGCTGTTTGAAAAGAACAGATTGAGTTTATCTGTGCAAATGCCTCCTCAAGCCTGAAAATCAGGTGAATCCTCCATCTCTACTTTGCGAGTTTTTTAGATTTGTAATTGGTTGGCAAAGGGGGAGAGAAGCAACAATGCAGGGGGAGCTGTTAAGAAAGGGGGAGTGCATATTTAGGGGGAGTTGTAATTGCTGCACAATGGCTTTTTGTTATGCGTGTTGCCAACAATTACAAAGGGGGAGATTGTTGTTCCCACAACCTTGTATGGATTGTAATTGTTGTCAACTAGAAAGTAAATTCGCCGTAGTAAGCCTTACTAGGGTTTTCATGGAAGAGAGAGAAACCACCAGGAGAGAAACGTGTGACGGCAAAAGAAAGAAAATTGTGAGAAACATATAACCACCGGCAAGAGAAAAGACGACAACACGGCAAAAGGAAACCCGTAAAAGATGATACACCACCAGGAGAGAAGACGACACACCAACGGCAAAACCAGAAACGCACCACCCCTAGAAGAGAAGAAAACCAGAAACGTGAGGTGAGACCAGACCAGATCTAGAACGGGTGAGACCAAATCAAATCTGGAACGGGTAAGACCAGACTAGATCTGGAACGGGTGAGACCAGAACGTGTGACAGTGTGAGACCAGAACGTTCGTCAGCGTGAGACCAGAACGTGCAACGGTTGACTGATCAGAAGCATGAGGCAAGCTGTGAGATGTGAAATAGCAGACCAGAAGCGTGGAGCAAGCCGTGAAACTGTGAGACGGTGAAAGCAGGAGTTGTGTGAAACAACCTAAAGAAGGAATTCGGTGAAGCATTGGAAAGAGAGGTTAAAGAGTGTTGTGGTGGACTTCTAAGCGGCAATGAAGCAGCCTATTCAATTCAACAGAGGCAAGACAAGCTAGAAGAAGGGTAGACACAGTAAGTGACACTTTTTGTATTATACTTGCTTTGTATTTGCAATAATGAAAGGAATAGAGGATTAAGACATCTATTGTAACTACATTGTGAACATCGGGAGTACCACACTAATATTCTCAAGTATAGTGGATTGTCTTGGTAAAGGAAGAGTCCCTACCACCGTGGACGTACGTCACATTGACGGAACCACGTAAATCTCTTGTGTCCTTACTTTGATTTACATTCTGTGTTTTGAATTGAGTTATGAACACAGCTAAAGTATCATCAAACCCATAACCTAAAGAAGACCTAATCAAGAACATCTGATTTGTCTAATAAGCAAGTTGTCTAAAAGGTGACTTTGAAGACTATTGTGATTAGTAGGTAACAATAGATCTACCTTAATCAAATCTGAGAAAGAGTTCGCTTTTGAAAAGAGTTTGAAGTTGTTCACATACCTGCGTAATGACGAGAGCTAGAGTATTAAATAAGTAGAATACTTTGGCTTACATTATCAGAGTGTGTTTTTAAAGGATGTGATACTGATTCACCCCCCCTCTCAGTATCACAGACTAGTAGATCTTAAGGTGAAGTTGGGAACTTCAATTATAGTTGCCCTTCCTTAGAGGATGAGAATATGTAGGACTTACAGTAGCCAAGATAGTGTTAGAGGAACAAAGAGATTTTAGTGCGTTTAACCCAATTTCTTCATATCTGAGCTCCGCAATAACTCTCTCAATTATAGGAAAAGGATTATGTTGTAACGGAGATTTACACATTGGTTTAAATTCTAAACGAAAAGACATCAAAAGTTTCATGACATCTATGCGATCCTACTATTGAACATACAATTCAATGTCTTATGGATCATGCCATGTTGGATCAAAGGTAATCCCAAACAGCTTGTAATTGTGAGAGAAAGTCAAAAACAAATTGTCTAGGTTCCTGTTTTAGGTGATGTAATTAGGCAAGTAATTGAAATTGATGAGCAACATAATGTGGAATAACGTTTAACAAGCATATCCCAAACTTCTTTTGCATTTTCAAAATGCCCAAAATGGTGTTTGATTGCTAGTTCACATGCATTCTAGAACCATGTGAGAATTTGATGATTTTTATGATCCCATTCTTCTAATCATTCTTAGTATTTCTCAAAATTTTCATTAGACTTCTTTGTTGGTTGAACAATATCCCCTGTGACATAACATCACAACTTGTGTCCTCATAAAAAAATTGGACATTTCTTAAGCCTACAAAACATAGTTAGTCTTATCAAATGAAATGGTGATAGGTTTGACAATTTTAGATTTATCCATAATAGTAAAAATAGCCAAAGGTGTGCAAGACAAGTGCAAAAAAATAAAATTAAAAAAACAATTAAGTTAGGCAAAACAAACCCAAAAATGGAACAAATACACTTGAAAACCCTTAAAACCAATTTTAACCAGTAAAAAAAATGAACCAAAAGTGACTAAACTAGCCTTTTGAAGTAAATTGGACTAGTTCAAATCAATTAGATAGTAGAGATTGTGGTAATATGTGATAGTGTGTGGTAGCTAAAGAGTAGTGGTCTTAGTCCCAGTAAAAAGAGGACTAAGAGCTGAAAGGGACTAACAAAGAAAAACAATTAAATAAAGAATAGCTTTGATATCATGTCAGAATAAACTAGAAAAAATTGACAGAATAAACTAAAAGTTTGTATTGTTTCATGTCTTTTGATGTACAGGTGAAAGCTTTATTTATAAAACTATAGATACAAGAATAAAAGAAAGGTAATTATGTACAAATATTTGATAGAATATTTAATTCTAAATTTGGTAACACAATATTTGACACAATCAATCTAATATTTAATGCAATACTAAGTTTGACAACATTATATTGATTAATAGAAATTATGGCAACAACTTACAAGATAAGAACTTGATGACATAGGTGGCGTAATTTATTCTATAGTTATTGCAAGCACTAAAGCAAGTTGATTAAATATAACACTTTTATTTTGAACCAAGAGGACGTGCATACCTAGTTAGAAATTTTCAATTGCTATGTCCTCGTTCATGGCATATGAAATAAAGTTTTGGCAAATTATTTTCCTTGATGAGATAAAGTATCTTGATAAACTCTTGAGGTGAAATATAATACAATCATCTCTTTAAAAAATAATTCTTTTTTTCTTTTTGGCCATTTTGGTTCTCTGGTGTATCCAACATAGCTATTTGACCTAATGAAGTCATGAAAACTAGATATAAAAGGGGCTTTCATGTAAATGTAATGGGGTTTATTCTATAAATTTGGAATATTTATTTTACCAATTATACAATAAAAACATTGCTCGTATAAAAAGGCTTGTAACTTGCGAGATATAATTTCTTATAGTGATTAGGCATGATCCTTGTTTAGCTCGGTTTAGTCACGATTTTAGTTCTAAGGTAAAGGGAAATTGTAACCAAACTCTTAGTTGGCGGTTCAATTTCGACTACTGGTTCTATTTCCGATTCTAGTTCAGCTCTAAATTCTGGTTTGGTTAAGGTTTTGGTTGCAGTTTGTTTCAACTCCGATATAATCCACTTCAAAACCATTAGATTTGAGTTGGTTTGGCTTGATTTGTTCACTTTTTCTTCCAAAAAATTTGAAATATTTTGACTTTTTAATGGATAAAATTTATGTAAATTGTAATATTAAAATTAATCTTGACTATTGATTCAACTTTTTAATTTATTTTTTAAATTTTTCAATTATTCATAGTTCTAGAGGAACATTGTTTTAACTGAACTGCCTCTCTCTATAGTTACAATCTGAAATAGAGTCATCCAATAGTGATTAATGTCTCATTTTCTACTTTGGTGATCAAAGATGACCTTGACGTGAAGAATGAATGATGCAACTAATGTTCATGTTCTAATGGAGACTTCGGTTTTTTCAAAGGATGCCCAAGACTAGGAAGGAAGAAACCAAGGAAAAAATTTCCTAGAAATTTGGCCAATTGACTTGACTTTTAAGCTCTCCAATTTCCACAAGACATGGACAGAAAAATAGACCCATATCTGCTCTATGTATATGCATATAAATTTATTATATTAGAAAATCAAAATTTAGACACAAAATATGGCTACCTACATAAGTACACAATCCAGCAAAATAATTAGGCAACATATGGCTTCCAATGTACTCTAGCAAACAATTTGGGAATAAAGCCAAATAATATTTTCCTTCTTCTTTTTTTTTTCATTTTAAGGTATTTATAAGATTTATTTGGGTATTTTCTCCAATGGGTGAGCAATTAAACTTGAATGTATCAGCGGGCTAAGCTTTTAGATTTGACTAGCATTACTCAGATTCCTCCCTACAAATGATCTTGGATTGCTTGACACTACGATGTTCGGTTTTCTCAAATCTTTCTTTTTCACGATTCTTGATTTCAGATGATTAGCAGAGAGTTTCGGGTTATTGTACTGAAACAGAAGTTATTCCATTAGACGCGGGTGGTGTAATTTATTCTATAGTTATTGCAGGCACTAAACCAAGTTGATGAAATATAACACTTTTATTCAGGCATTGGAGCACCTAGAGGACGTGCACACCTTGTTATGTGGCAATGGAAAATTCATTATATTTTAAAAGGAATACAAGATTGCGTTCGCACTTCTTGGTAGGTATTTGTACAAGAAAAGCAAATTAAGGGCCTAATCAAGACTTTCTTTGTTTTTATTTTTTTTTAATTATTTACAGTTGAGACTATAATGTCGAGATTTGACCTCAATTTCAGATTAAAAAAGAGCTTTATCTTTCGATATGTTGTATTTATCATGTTTGTTGTTTTCTTGATTGAAAAAATAATTTATATTGCCTTCCTAATTACTCATTATTCTAATTAAGCATCTATCTGTTTTATTGCTTAAAGGTGTGCTATATTCGCATGATTTGAATATCAAACATTTAAGTTTTATTGTATACATTAAAATGAGATCTACAAAACCCACTTTATTTCTTAAAAAACCAAGAGGTATTAATTATAATTTGTCTCAACGTTTATTTATTTCTAGGTATGTGGCAATAGAAAATGTCTTGTATATCAGACGTCATGTAGACAAATTGTAAATAAAATACAATTAGTTTTAAAAAGAAATGAAAATATTTATATCTTTCAATGAGACTTAATTCGTATACTAATCAATTGAGTGTAAAAGGTTTACATTACATAAACAAGAAATTGAATTTCATTAAAACAATATTTATTAGCATTATAATATTTTCCTTAAATAAGATTTAATTAGTTGAGTTTTCTTTCAGATGACTACTTTAATATAAATTCTTGACATATACTAATTGAAATAAATAACTGTTGGAATATGCCTTGTATTCCAAATTACCCTTTTGCCATTCTTCTAGTCCTATATAAATAGACATATTAGGGTTAGGAGAAGTAGAGAGAGTTTTGAGAGGTGAGATCTTGTAACACACTTTCTCAACTAATAAGAGAATTCGTTTGTCCTTCTCGTGGATGTAGGTCACGTCGACCGAACCACGTAAAATTCTGGTGTTACTTTCTTCTTCGATTTACCATTTGCAATAACAAATTGGTATCAGAGCATAAAGAAAAAAAAAAAATTTTTTCTCTCTCTCTGGCCACCCACACCACCGACGACCACAGCCTCTCTCCGTCCCACCGAAGAAAAATTTTTTCTCTCTCCGGCCACCCACACCACAGCTGAGCGACTGGAACTCCACCGCCGACCACCCGTGCAACTGGACCGGAGTCACCCGTGTAGAGAGAGACGCAGAGAGAGAAGCAGAAGGAGGAAGAGAGAGATCCAAACAAGGCCGACCCGCATCTCACACCGGCGACCTCGTCGAACAGCCCAGCGGTCCGTTTAAGTTTCGGCGTGCAGATCCGACGGAAGAAAGGAACAGATCGGGTTCCAACGGGTCGGAATCACTGTAGATCGGCGAGCTGCACAGTAGATCGACGGGAGGCAAACGGCGGCGGCACTGTAGAAACGGCGTAAGCACTGTTTTAACGCCGTTAATTCTGTTTAACACCGTTAGTACTGTTTTAACGCCGTTAGTTCTGTTTTAACGCCGTTAGTACTGTAGAGGAAAATTGTGATTTGGGCCATAAATTTGTATTCTTCAATTTTCGTTGTGAGTGTTTTGTTGCAATGACTTCTTCATCTTCATCAATGGTGAAGTCTGAAATTGAGAAGTTCGATGGAAACACTAATTTTGCATTGTGGCAAGTTCAAATGACGGCAATTCTGACGCGAGAAGGTACAAAAAGGGCCCTACTTGGTTAGGAGAAGAAACCGGAGTCAATGTCCGATACAGATTGGGATGACATGGATGAAAGAGCTCTATCCTCGATCCAACTCAGTTTAGGAAATGAAGTTTTGAGAGAAATTCTCGGTGAAAGAACATCAGCTGGTGCGTGGTTAAAATTGGAAAGTCTGTACATGACGAAATCTTTGACTAACAGGCTCCGATTAAAACAACGCCTTTATACTCTTCGTATGTCAGAAGGTACTTCTTTGAAATCACATATTGGAGAGTTTAGTTCAATTGTTACTGATTTGAGTAAAATTGATATTCATATTGACAATGAGGATCAAGCCTTATTGCTATTGTGCTCTTTGCCTCCTTCATACAAGCATTTTAGAGATACTATGATCTATAGCAGGGAAGATATTTCCCTTGAGAATGTCAAGACTAATTTGCAGGCCAAGGAGAAAATTGATAGTAGTTTGACATTTTCTGAGACATCAGATCAGAGTGTTGGTTTGATTATTGATCGAGGAAGATCAAAGGAGAGAGGTCGGAATTCAAGTAAATCAAGATCGAAATCAAGGCACAAGAATCTGACATGCAATTATTGCAAGAAGAAAGGGCACATCAAGTCTGATTGTTACAAGTTGAAAAACAAGCAGAAAGTAAGCGACAGCAATCAGAAGAACCATCCACCAGGAGAAGCTCATGTGGCAGCAAATGAGAGTGATGATATGCTTTGTGTCACTCAAGGCCAAGGCAGATTTCAAGATACCTGGATCATGGACACTGGAGCCTCGCAACATATGACTCCTAACAGAGAATGGTTTTCCACTTACAAGTCAATAAATGGTGGTGTTCTGTTAGGAAATGATCATGTCTGTAAGGTTGCTGGGATTGGTACAGTGCAAATCAAGATGCACGACGGTGTCATTAGGACCTTGTCTGAGGTCAAACACATTTCAGATTTGACGAAGAATCTTATTTCTTTAGGCACTCTTGAGAAGAATGGCTGCAAGATTGGGTGTGAAGGTGGAGTTTTGAAGGTTTCCAGAGGTGCTCTTGTATTGATGAAGGCTGCCAGAATTGGCACATTGTATTTCTTGCATGGTTCGACAGTCACAGACTCAACTGCAGTTTCTACTTCAGTTTCAGATTCAGACGTGACGAAGTTGTGGCACATGCGGCTGGGACACATGAGTGAAAGAGGTATGGCTGCCTTGAGTAAGAGAGGTCTTTTGTGTGGTCAGAACACTGGAAAATTAGAATTTTGTGAGCATTGTGTTTTTGGGAAGCAGAAGAGGTTGAGTTTCAGTACAGCCATCCATAAAACAAAGGGAACATTGGACTACATCCATTCAGATCTTTGGGGTCCTTCTCAGGTTCTCTCTAAAGGTATGGGTGCTGCTTATATGCTCACTTTCATTGATGATTTTTCTCGTAAAGTTTGGGTATATTTTTTGAAATATAAAAGTCAAGTGTTTGAAACCTTCAAGCAGTGGAAAACTTTACTTGAAAAGCAGACTGGGAAGCAAATTAAGAGGCTGAGAACAGATAATGGCCTTGAATTTTGCAATAACAAATTCAATGAGTTTTGCAAAATTGAAGGCATTGTACGACACCACACAGTTGTAAAAACTCCACAGCAAAATGGAGTTGCAGAACGCATGAACAGGACTTTGATAGAGAAAGCTAGATGTCTGTTATCCAATGCAGGTTTAGGCAAGGAGTTTTGGGCAGAAGCTGTTAATACAGCTTGTTGGTTGGTAAATCGATCTCCTTGTACTTCCATTGAGTGTAAGACACCTGAAGAGGTATGGTCAGGCAAACCTGCAGATTATTCTGATTTGAAGATATTTGGCTGTCCTGCTTATGCTCATGTTAATGAGGGAAAGCTTGAACCGAGGGCTAAGAAATGCATTTTTCTTGGCTATGCTTCTGGTGTGAAAGGTTATAAGTTGTGGTGTCCAGATCCTAAGTCTCCAAAATTCCTCATCAGCAGAGATGTGACATTTGATGAATCTGCTATGTTGCATCCAAAAGAGGAAGTCTTAAGGCCAAACGATGAAGATAGTGGGAGTTCCACACAGCAGGTGGAGTTTGAAAGTGATATTCCTTCTAAGTCAGGTCAACAGATTCAGGTTGACACTTCAGACACAGTCGAGGATACTCAAGATACTCAACAGGCACAGCCGTACAGTATCGCCAAAGACAGACCCAGAAGGACTATCAAGCCACCAGCCAGGTTTTCATACTCAGATTTTGCTTATTGTTTGGCAGTAGCGGAAGAGGTGGAGTACAATGAACCTAGAAACTACTCAGAGGCTGTCACTTGTGCCGAATCTTCCCAGTGGAGTATTGCTATGACTGAGGAAATTGAGTCCATGCATAAGAATCAGACTTGGGACTTAGTGAAACTTCCCAAAGATAAGAAGACTGTTGGCTGCAAATGGATCTACAAGAAGAAGGAGGGAATCCCAGGAGTTGAAGATGCAAGGTACAAGGCACGTCTGGTTGCAAAAGGCTATAGCCAGAAAGAAGGGATTGACTTCAATGAGGTATTTTCTCCAGTTATGAAGCACACTTCCATTCGTGTGCTTTTAGCTATGGTTGCTATGTATGATATGGAACTGGAGCAGCTTGATGTTAAGACTGCTTTTCTACATGGCGATCTTGAGGAAGTCATCTATATGGATCAACCAGAGGGTTTCCAGATTGAAGGCAAGGAGGATCATGTTTGCAGGTTGAAGAAATCCCTATATGGTTTAAAGCAGTCTCCTAGACAATGGTATAAGAAGTTTGACAGCTTTATGGTAGGTCATGGTTACTCAAGGAGTGAGTATGACAGTTGTGTCTACCATAGGAAGCTTCATGATGGATCATTTGTTTATCTGCTACTATATGTAGATGATATTCTTGTTGCCTCTACAAGCATATCTGAGATTAATAGTTTGAAGAAACTACTTGGTAGAGATTTCGAGATGAAAGATTTAGGAGCTGCAAAGAGAATTTTGGGCATGGAGATCACCAGAGACAGGCAAGCAGGAGAGTTGCGCCTTTTACAGAAAAGGTACATCGAGAAGGTTCTTGAACGCTTTGGGATGATGAGTTGCAAACCAGTAAGTACTCCTTTAGCATCACACTTTAGACTTTCAGCTTCTTTGTCACCCAATAGTCTAGAGGAGGAGGAATATATGTCACATGTTCCATACTCTAGTGCAGTGAGTAGTGTTATGTATGCTATGGTTTGCACTCGTCCAGATATTTCGCAGGCAGTCAGTGTGGTCAGTAGATATATGGCTAATCCTAGGAAAGCACATTGGCAAGCAGTTAAATGGATACTTCGGTATCTTAGAGGCACTACAGATGTAGGACTGATGTTCAGCAGAGGCAGTAGGTTGTGTACTGGTTTTGTGGATTCTGACTATGCAGGTGACCTTGACAGAAGAAGATCAACAACTGGTTATATTTTCACTCTTTCAGGCAGTGCCATTTGTTGGAAGGCAACATTGCAATCAACAGTTGCTCTTTCCACTACTGAAGCTGAGTACATGGCAATAGCAGAAGCAGTCAAGGAAGCTATTTGGTTGAAAGGTTTGGTCACTGATTTGGGTTTATCACAGGAAACTACCACCGTATTCTGTGACAGTCAGAGTGCTATACACTTGACCAAAAATCAAGTGTATCATGAGAGGACCAAACACATTGATGTCAGATACCATTTCTTACGAGATGTTATATCTCAAGGTTTGATTTCAGTGAAAAAGGTCGCTACTGCAGACAATCCAGCTGACATGTTGACGAAACCAATTTGTTCTAACAAGTTCAAGCATTGCTTGGACTTGATTGGTGTTCGTTTTGCTTGACTGGCTCTAAGGGGCCATTTGGAGGAGAGACAGAAGGATTTTATTTTGTTGTGTGTTTAGAGAATACAATACAAGGTGGAGATTTGTTGGAATATGCCTTGTATTCCAAATTACCCCTTTGCCATTCTTCTAGTCCTATATAAATAGACATATTAGGGTTAGGAGAAGTAGAGAGAGTTTTGAGAGGTGAGATCTTGTAACACACTTTCTCAACTAATAAGAGAATTCGTCTGTCCTTCCCGTGGATGTAGGTCACGTCGACCGAACCACGTAAAATTCTGGTGTTACTTTCTTCTTCGATTTACCATTTGCAATAACAATAACAACAGGAAATAAACTATTATTCCCTTTTTTTCTAGATATGTTCTATTTTTATTGAATTGTTCATAATCACACTTAGCCATAAACTTAATTCACATAAAAATTTCTTCACAAAATCATAGTAAGGGTAGGTAAAAATGAAGGGTCGTGGAACCTGGCCTCTTTAAATTTGCAAAGGGCACCAGAAGAAGACGTGCATGAAGTCGGCCAATTCCACAAAAGTGGGAATCCAAAGAGCCAAGAAGGCATGGCATTTTTTCCTTTTTTGCAATAAAATGAACTAAAAGCAAGTGGTTGGCACGGACAACAGTTGCTAGCCTTTCTTTAAATTTTTTTCACGCGAGTTTGGAGAAATGAGAAAAAATTTAACAAAATACACACGTTGATATTTTATGATGTATTTAAGACTTTTTTTTTTTCATATTATTCCTTTTTTTTTTTAATGTCTAAGATATATTGATGAAAGTGCAAAACTTTACAACTACACTAAGGCATAAAAAATAAGCCTGTAGTACCTACAAAAAAAACTCATACAAAACATATCCTTGATAGCTAGTTTAATAAGCCCTTTAAATCCATGTCACAAAATCAGTATGGCGATTTTCTCCTTTGTTTAGCCAAGGCATTTTGCAAAATGTTTGCATTCTATAAATTGGAAGACAGAGGAAACTCGGTGTTAGACTATATTATTTATATCGTTAAACACAGACAAAATTTTCCTAGGCCTTCTTTCGCTTTTATTTATCCATCGACCGTTGTTCAAGAATCACTTTCGATGATTAATGGAGGTCCACCCTCATCATTCCTTTGTCACCAAAGCTCGACTACTTCTCTAATTGTAAAAAGCTCTACATCATTAATGTTGGACGGCCCAATGACCTTGAAAAACATACATACTACTTTCTCATAATCGCCGCGTAGCACTCCTCCTATGCCTGCTAGTTTGCGCTTGGCCATCAATGCAGCATTTGTGTTTTTTTTCCTTACGGGTCAAACATCCCAAAGGTTCATTATGAAGTTATCGAGCATGAAGTTGTATTGTGGCTACTTCGCCTGTGACCACCATCATAGCTTAATGCAAATCAAATTACAAGTGTTGTCCCCCTAGAATTGCTTGCGTGTAAAAACACAATTGTTCCATTCTATTCAAATGGATCACACATTAGCACAGAACCTTATCAACTATATCTCCCTTGTTGAACATCTTGACCCAATTCACACCATGTCTCCCAAGCAACCTTAATTGATCTTGGAACCACTCGTTATTTTGGAAACATAAATGAGTTATGGGCTCCTAGGCCTTAGAGTACAGTGGACAAGTGGTATCCCAATCAGAGTTTCCAATCTAATATAGCCTCTCCCTAACTAGTAGTCGATCTATAATCAACTACCACCCGAAAACCTTCACGTCCGGTGTAGTCAATCCCTACCATATACCTTTAGCCCCTCCCTCAATTAGATCTTGAAGACACTCCTGGTAATAACAAAAGGATCTCACTAAGAACTACCCATCATATTTTCAACGCCAAATAAACTTGTCCCTCTCCCTTCTCACAGGTTGATAAGTTGATATAAGATACATGAACTCAATGTATAGGTCTTTCTCCCAGTCGAACAACCTTCTTCACCACCTAAACTTCCAAATTCAACAATTCGACTCACATCCACTGAAGCTATTGAATAGGCCCTTCATTAATACCCATTACATTTATAGACTTTTGTTTCTATTCAAAGTATTATATAAGTCTATACCCCCGAGAGACACCCCATTAGCTAAAGCTTTAAATTTGGAGAAAAAAATAATTGGATCAAAATTAATATAGTGGGGTTACGAGTGATAACTTGGGTAGGGCTTCTGCACGGGAGTTTTGAGAGACTTTAGAGGAAATTGGTTCTTCAGAATTTGAATTAGGTTCCTCAGAATTTAGATTAGTGTTTGCCACCATGACATATGTTTTTTTTTTCCCCCATTTAGAGCCCATCACATGTTTCTTTTTTGTTCTTATGGGAATACCTTTCTGAAGGACTATTAAATTCTGTCTCTTGGATTTGTTAGGGCAGATGTATTCAGATTTTTGCTAGAAGTATTGGCTCTTGTAAAGGCAAGAGGTGTCTAAAGAAATTTAACTGTCTCCTTGATTTAAGCTTCCAGCTTATGTATGTTTTGCCTTAGCAATATCCTCTACACGGTCTTAGAGTTATATGCTTTAAGCAAACACACTTCGCAGGAACTTATGACCTTAAGTTGCTTGTTTTTATATTGGTTAGAGTAAGGTATCTTAATGTTTTCAGGCGGTTTGAATTATGTGGTATTATTTTTGTCCAACTGTATCCATTTGCTCTAAGAAAATGTGGTTGCCTTTGCCTGACCACTAACTAGACAGTAAAGCAACAGCTTACATTCCTTGCACCCTTATTCTAGTGACCACTTTTAAAAAATATTTGGATAGTTAGTTGAATGGAATGAAAGACTTGTTTCCAAATGATCAAATGGACATTTGGATTGCATCATTGTGACCGGTTTTGATCTCTCAGGTAATTGGAGCCCCTCCAGTAATGGTAACATTACATTTAGGAAATATGGCTAAGTGGACATCTAGTTGGATCATCACTTTGTTAATCTCCTACTTTTCTCTTGCTTTATTTTCCATTTAGATGGGCAGATACTATGATTACCATATGTCAGTCCTTTCATCATATTTACCTAGGCATAAACACACATGGCCATGGCCCTATACTAACAAACTGAAGCAAACTTCCCACAGATCAAAAGTGAAGCATTAAACAACGGCTTTGAAGTATCCAAGACTCTTCATGTAGTTATAGTTTGACATTTATAAGAACCCTGATTGAATGCAAGAGACAATTAGCCAAAACCAATCTAACATTTATATTTCAACATTTTGCATTGTTTTCCTTTATGTTAGTCATGTGTTAGCTTCTATGCATTCTGGTTTTGATAAAAAGCCAACATGCATACCAAAATTAGAGATCTTGCAAGAAATTAATATCAAAACAAGCCATATGAATATCAGGCTCACATGATTATGAGCTAATGTATTGATAGAGTACACTCTACTACCATGAATGATTGTCATTAGAATGTTGATCGTTTTGTGATTCTAATCCATTTCAAATGTCTAGATGTATATAATGTTGAAAGGTTCATGTTTCTGATTCCAGTTATTACTGGTGTAGGATAATGTTGGATGGGCTGCGGGATTTGGAGTATTGGCAGCAACAATGGCTTTTGCATTAATACTATTTGTGATGGGATAAAAGAGGTACAAGATCGAGGGGGCAATGGGGAGCCCTTTCACCATAGTGGCACAAGTGCTTGTTGCAGCTTTCGGAAAGTGGGGCATTAACACCAGAGATCATAAGCTTGATGGATGGGATATATGTTATGAAAAGACTGCTGGAGCTCTTGCCGAGGATAGAGGGCTGTATGTTCATACTGAGCAATTCAGGTAATTTCAAATTAGAATTCATGTTCACTGTTTTGTTTTTGGGCATGCTACTAGAGTTCCATAGCGGTAGCATGTAGGTAAATGAGTGTTAAAAGGGTAGTGTTAACACAACATCAATCTCAACTCGCAAATGACATAAGAACATACAGAATTGGTCTTTAAGTGCCTGAGGTGTCTCTTCCCCTGCGATATAAGAGAAATGGGTTTAAGACAATAATTATTTGACCAGTTTAATGTTTGGATTCTGAGTATGCAAGTTTTTAGCAATCCGGTGTTTTAGCTTGGGTCACATACACATTTATAGGAATAGAAGCTAATCCAAGGTGTGATAAATGTAACATGTAATTTTAATATCCATATCAGTTTGCTACATATCATAACTTTGATGCAACAAATGGCAATATGCATGTCATAGCTTCTAATATTTCATCAGATATAGGAGAATTTTCACAGTAACCCAAAAAACATGCAAGTTCTTGGACAAGGCAACGATCATCGATGCACTTGATGCCTCTAGGAACACCAGAAATCCTTGGCATCTGTGCTCACTGAACCAAGTGGAAGAAGTAAAGCTTTTCATCCGCCTTGTTCCCATATGGTTATCTTCTTTAATATTCACTAATGTAAATTGCATGTTCTTGACCTTTTTCATTAAGCAAGGGGGTACAATGATCAAGTCAATTAGCCCCCTTCATTTTCCTCCATCAGGACTTCAATGCCTTGTAGCCTCTCTAATCATCATCACTATCCCAATTTATGACAGAGTTTTTATCCCCAAGATAAGAAAAGTAACTGGGCATCCTTCTGGTATAACCATCCTGCAAAGGATAGACATTGGATTATGTCTATCCGTGCTCCAAATGGTAATGGCTGCACTTATAGAGACCTGAAGAGTGAGCACAGCAAAGGAGTATGGCATGCTGGACATGCCTAAAGCAATAATACCAATAAGCATTTGGTGGTTATTACCACAGTACGTCATAGGTGCAGTGGTAGATGTTTTCACCCTTGTAGGACTGCCACAATTGTTCTATGATGAAATGCCAAAAGCACTGAGAAGCTTGGGAGGTGCATGCTATTTGAGTGCAATAGGGGTTGGCAGCTTTCTCAACAATGCTATAATATCTATTGTTCAGGCAATTAGCTCAAGATATGGAAGTCGTTGGCTTGGTGACAATCTTAATTGTGCTCATCTGGATTACTTTTATTGGGTGATGGCAGCATTAGGTACTCTGAACTTGTGTGCCTATTTGCTCATTGCTAGGAATTTTGTTTACAGAAAAGTTGAAGGTGATGAAGCAAACGATGAAAAAGGGGTGCATTAATGTTAGTGGGATGTTGGAGGAAAGTTGTGACGTTAGTCATATCCATACACTTGCAAAGATTGTCTCAGTTTCCTAAAGCTAGATTTAGAAATGGAAGTTCATTTTATTTGGGGTATAGTCTTGATTGAAGTGTACATGCATTTAATATGTTGGTTTATGTGGATCTTTGGAAGTAAGAAATTCGTAATGACTGTTGAATAGATTATTGTGAGTTGCACTAAAAACAACTAGGAAATTTAGTTGGGTGAGCTGAGAAGAGATTTTTCCATACAATTTGTTGTAAGAAAGATCTAAGCTCTCGATCTACTTTAGGTTTACAAACATTATTGGAATCGGCCCTATCAAGCTATTATGAGACAGGTTTAGCACTTGAATCTTGTTGCGGTTTCCAATTTCTGGAGGAATTTCTCCCGTCAAGTCATTGCAGGAAAGATCGATTCCAAATATGTACTTGAGTATGCTTGTTTGATAAATTTGGGATAAATGTTTTTTCCATAAATTCTAATGGTTGCAGTGAAGTATATGCCAGTGGCATTGATGTAGCCATGGTTGGAGAAGAATGTGGAGCTAAAGCAATAATAGGTATTAGAGCTCCTACTAAATTGGAATCATTTTCCTTTAGGATATCCAAATTGCTAGGAGACATAGGGAAGAATATGACATGAGAAAGATCAATCAACTTTAATTGATCCAACGCACATAACTGAATTGAAATCTTCTGCTGGAAATTATTATGACTTAGAAGGAGGAACTCTAACTAAGAACATCTACAAATCTAACCTGGAATGTTACCAATGAAACGATCATGACCAAGGTGTAATGTTGTCAGGATCGAGCAATCACAAAATACTTTTGTGAGCAATCCGAATAGCTTATTATTGGACAACTTAAGCTAAGTAATATATGGAGGGCAAAAGTTGGTAAAGCCCTAGAGAGAATATTCTTCGAGAGATCTAAAACATCAAGGGAAGAAAGGCTACCAATCGTCGTCGGGATGCTGCCAAAGAGATTGTTATGATTGATATCCACTACGATCAAATAAGACAAATGAGACAAACTATTCAGAATGTTTCCAGTGATTTGGTTTCCACCTGACTATAGAGTTTGTAACATTTTCATGCCCATAAACAATCCCTCTTCTATTCCCTCACACAACGCATTATTGGACAAGTCCAAGTTCCTCAATGAACTCAAATTGCCAAGAGGGAATGTTGCTAATCAATGCATTTGCGAACATATTCAAAATTGTCAATTGTGGAAAATGTGTTCCAAATTCCGATGGAATGTGGCCATGGATGCTATTTTTGGAGACATGAGTGGATGAATTGGCAATTGGAGTGGTCTTAAAAGAGAATTATTGGACAAAAAAAGTTCTTCTAAATCTGTGTTGTTTTCTAACAACCAATATGGAAACTCTCTCATAATCTAGATGTGTGAGAGATCAACAGATTGAAGGTTGTGTTGATGGTATAGGAACTCGGGATATGCTGCATTCCTAGTTAGACTAAACATATAGAGGATCTCTAGTTGAAACTTTGGTGACAAATCCTCGACCTCTATTTGTGCCTACAACTGGTTTTTGTCCACAAACAACCACTTGAGTTTGGAATGATCAAAAAATGAGGCAAGTGAGATTGGGACATTAAACTTATTTCCCTCAACATATAGTGCTTGAAGAGATGTCAAACTCTTAATAGGAGAAAAGCCCAGAAATTTGGTTAGAAGAGAGATCTAAATCTTGGAGGGATGTCATATTTGCTATACACCAAGGTAAGGAGCCGCTGAGGTCATTTCTAGAAAGAGAAAGGAATAGAAGATGTCGTAACTCACATAGACCTGTAATCATATCGTTATTCCTCAATGCTTTTGTAAAAAATCTATAATATGAATCATTTATCTCATAACATCAAAGTGAAAAAACAAACCTTAAAATAAAAAGATATTGTTATTGAAAAAGTTAAAATTCAGTTCAAGAGATTCTAAATTTTCAAGTCTTGGTAATTTTTAAAAATCTGTATAATCAATTATGAATTTTAGATTAAATAGCATATCCATTTGATTCAAACATTTTTGTCTAAATTACAACAAAGTAAAAACAAAAATAAAAAATCAAAACATGGACCCTAACCTTCATTCTCAGCACAACCAACAATTCCGAGGCTCCGCAACGTAAGAGATCTCAATCCTTTAAAAGGAAGAAACAGAGAGGTATTTAAATACAAATCTCCTTTTGTCCAATCTTGCTCCCCTTCAAGATCTAGATCAGTAACCCGCCCTTCAGTGTCATCACAGCGAACGTCGAACAAATAATCACAACTGTTCGTAGTATTCCCTTCAGTGGCATTACAGCTAAAACCGGACCAATCACAGCAGTTCGGAGTATTGGCAAATGTTGAGGACTCAAAGTTATAGTAAGAGAAGAGTTGCAAGAGAGCATTTCTTTCATGCTTCAAGCAGCCTTGCGATGTTCCTAGTAAAACCACTAGCACTATTGTTGAAACTTTGAGCTCAAACCTCATTTTCTCTATGCTGGACTAAACAAAGTACAACCAATTTATAAATGTGTTTTTGGGATTTTATGGATGCAACTTGTGACTCCTCACTTCAAATGGACCCCAACGTTATTGACTCTTTTTAGAGATCTGCATCAAAGAAGGTTTTTATACTCTTCGTAAGGCTTTTTTCGTTGTCAAGGTAAGATAGGAAGCAAATGAAATCGAAAGGGAAAGAGGGATGCCAACATTACTGATTATTTTTGCAATAGTCACGTACACATATGTATATATAGCTGATCATATATTTTTATTTTTTAGGATAAGTAAATGGTAATTGGTTCATGATGACATGATTGGAACTTGCCATGATAATTGTCATAATAATATATATATTAGATTTTTAATTTTTTTGGTTCATCCATAAGAGGGGTTGACAGTCGTTGATGATATAGTGGCACGGTCAATTAGTTTTGAGTAATGTTTGGGCAACAACCGAAAAGTCAATTATTATTCAATGTTAGTCTTCTTCATTCATTTATTGTCCAAAATATATCCATCATCGCACGGTTTTGATTGCAGACCATGGGCCCCAATAATAAAAAATGCCAAGTCTAATCAAAATATACGGTTTTAGTTTACGACGAATAATAAAAGGGGAAAGAAAAAATCTTTTTGTTCATCTGATATTCAATTTTATGTAAATTGTGACTTTGGGCTTTATTGTCCTTGAAATTTATTTTGTGAAAAATATTTATACATTTAGGTATAATTAATAAAATAAAAAAATAATGATATATATATAGCTAAAAGCTATAAATAATACTAAGTATGTCTTAATTATATTTGATAATTTTAAAAATTACTTAAACTTTTAATATTTTGCAATTAGACCCTAATATAGAAGAACAACCAATTAGAATGAAATACGAATTTTAAATATTTAATTTAACTTTTGTCGTGAAAATTAAAAAATTTAATTACTTAATTGAATTTTTAAAAATATTTTTGTAATTTCAATATTTTTAAAAATTTTTGAAATAAATTTAGTATTTTTTAATTTTCTAATTTTTTTAAAAAATACAAAAATAGCACCACACTTTAATATTCTTTTAAAGTAATAAAATTTTATTTTATAAAATAATTATAATTTAATTATATAAAAATTATTTTTATAATTATTTTTATTAAAAAATTATTATTTTTCTTTTTAAATACTGCAAACAATTAACAAAAATTAACTACATTTTCCTATAGCCAATTCTATTATCGTTAATTTACTAAATTTAATTGTTATATTGAACATATTTATACAATCCATTGATAATTTTTTATTTTAATTTTGAATTACTAATATTAGATCATTTGTTTAATCTCTCCTTAAAATTCATCTCTTTTGTATATATAGGCATTTGGTCTAGTCTTTTAACTGCATATGCAATTAAATATTAATTTACAAAATTAATACTTTTTTATGAAAAAAATAAAGATCATTAGATTTGATAGATGTAATTTTGCATGACTTTTAAATGCATCTAAATCTATCCTATGAAAAAGTTTTGGGAAAATCGAAAGGTCTAATCAATGCATTCAAACCTTTCTACAAATTGATGATTTTTTGCCTAATTTTTGTCTCATTAGCAATAGGACCAATTAGTAATTTCTTTCTTTTCTTTTTTATGAACTCTAAAAGTTGATATCAAACATGTCTAATGGATGCATTCAACCCCTTCTACAAGTTAATGATTTATTTCTTATTTTTTGTCCCATTGATGATGAAACTAATTAGTTTTTGCTTTTTATCTTTTTTAATGTGGAACTTGACATAAAAAAAAATAGTTTTTGCATCTCTAAAATATTTAGCTAAATAGGATAAGCATTTAGTTTTAAATAAGTTGACTAAAGTTTAAGAGATAAAATAACATACACATGAATTAAATTAGACTGAACGTGATTAAATCTAATCAAATTCTAATATGTTCTAAAAAATTTGACTTGAAATAACTCAAAAAAACTTGATTATGAAGTCTTTATGTCAATTTTTTTTAAAAATTAAATCTATTTTTAAGAATAAAATAAAATTTTCATTTAATATTTTCTTGTACTTTTACTTATTATTTTATATATATATATATATATATATATGCAAATATATACATATTACATATTCCTACTTCTTTATTTTTATATGATGTACAAACATATATATATTATATGTAATTGATATACTTTTGGTTGAATATATGTTTAATTATTTTATATTAAATTTAGATTATTTGTTTTGCCTATTTATATATTTTTTATATATTCATAATATTTTTAAAAATTTTATCCATATATATTATATATATAATAAATATATATATATATATATATATATATATATATATATCCATATTTGTATGCATATGTTCTAAATATATAAAGATATATAATATGTATAGTATGTTTGTGTATTTTTTACATAAATTAATTTTTGAAAATAAATAATAATATTTTTTATTTATTCAAATATATTATAGAATAAAAAATTAATAAAAATAAAACATTTTATTTTTTTTAAAAAATATTGACAAGTTAACCCATGGTAGTAGTTCCTTTCATATTAAAAAAAAAACAAAAGGAACATATTAAGAATGGATAAAGGAACAAAATCTCTTTCATGTAATGTTCATATTTCAAAAAGAAAAAGAGTTAGGTGATTTTTTTTTTTTAAGAAAATTTAGTCCAAATTCTATGAAAAATAATTTTGCCTCTTAATAGAAACATCATTGTTGTACCATTTAAATATCAGGAATTATACAATTAAAATTATAAATAAATAGTCCGTTTGAGTTAAAAATTTAATTGATAATTTGATTTAGTCTTTAATTAATTTATATTTAAATATTTTTAGTTTTATATTTATAAATATAATTTATAAATATTATAATTAATATATCTATTATATATTTTTTTATTTGATAAATGGCCCCGCAAATGACAGTGAGTCGGAAGAAATAAGGTCCAAGTCAATGAAGTCATATCTGGACCTATTAAGGAAACGTCTAACACGGCCACGCATATTCATTCCATTTGGTGATGAATCTTCCCTCGTCTACTCATCAATTAGTATTACAATTGAGTCCCACCAAAACTTAAAAATTACAAAAATATGATATATGAGTGTTACAAATATATTTATATTTAATACTGATAAAACAAAATTTTGGTTGTTGATATTGTTATTTAGACATAAATTTTACTAAGTTATCTATTATTTGAGTAAGTTAACAAATAAAAAAATATAAAAGTAAGAGTTATAAAAATAAATCATATATTTTTTCAAAAAAATTTTACTCTATTGGTCAATACAAATAAAAAAGTTTTTACTTTATTTTTTTTCAACAATGTGAAAATGTTACAATAATAACAAATTAATATTTAAATACAATAATAACAAATTAATATTTAAACTATGTATCTAAATCGCAGTGTCTCTATTTTGAGTTAAAATCAACTTGCCACAAAACGATGGCATGGATTCATTTTACCCCTAGGGTACAAGAATTTAGTTATACAATTATTTTTTGATTGTTTTAGTTCTATATTTATATTTATAGTTAAAATATTATTCTTTTAAGATCAATTTTACTGTTATAAATTTACAATTACATCTCTTGTTACAAAATTTTATTTTTTATATTGTAAAGAATTTTAAATTTAGATATATTAAATAACAACAATTGAAATGTATGATATGATAAAATTTGATTTAAGAATACTATGAAACTTAAATTAAGATAAAATTAAAAAAATTACATTGCTATCATTCTTGATGTGATTTGTGTCTCCTACATATTCTTTGCATATTGTAATATTCTTTAAATGAAAATGAATTAATGAGTTAGATTGACGGAGGTCCTACCGAGGATAGAAGGCCTTTTGCTCCTATTAAGCTTATATATTGTAGGGATATTATTTTGTAACAATTTTTTTTTATATCACTATTAAATTTTTTTATATGATATAAAATATGATTCATATAATATATAATATCACCACTAAATTCTATAGTCATGCAATTTTTATTTTAAAATCCACAAGTTATAAAAAAGAAAAAAAATGTGAAATACTTGACAACATGTCCAAAAAAAAATATCATGGACCAAATCAATCATATAGTTATGATCATAACTCCATTATTTTTTTGGTTTTTTTTTTGAGAAGTATGATCACAACTTAATAAAATTCTTTATAATTTTAAAAATTATGAATCTACTGATTTGCTTTGGTCAAAATAAAAAAGAAAAAGAACTATATAAATTAAGTTTGACTTATTGATAAAAACAGTTTGATTTTAGTTATTGAATAATGATAGAAACTTATAACTTTTTTTTTCAAATAGAATAGTTATAAAATTATTTTTAAATTTTTATAAATATTTACAATTAAAATTTTAATCTTTTTATATTTTATTTAAGTTTTATACTTTTAAAATTTATTTCAAATCAATTTTTTTAGATGAAAAGTAATCACAATCTTAATATTTTTTTATTAATATATAATTTTTAATGATTTTAACTATTTTTTATTTTAAGAAGTTAATTTTAAAAATATATATAAAATTCGAATAAAATCATAAAAAGTATTTAAATTTTAAGATTAATTTTTTGTATATTTTGTTTTAAAGCTTAACAAGTTTAGTGGATACATGCTAACACTTTGTACAGAGGAAAAGGTAGGAATGAATAAAATGAGCCAAAACATTGGAGAAGAAGTTTGATGTGTCAAAAAATTAAAAGAAAAGAAGACATCAAAAGAATTAAGACTTGAAATTACAGCTGCAAACAGTGTCATTCTCACCCTCAAAAAGGTAGAGACGTCAAAAGGAGTTGCCATATTTCAAAGAAATAGAGAGAAAGTAAATATGTGAATAGCAGAGTGAAATTGGGGAAGAATTTAAAACGTGATTTTTTATTTTTATGTGGGACTCACCAGGATTTTAAAACCAATTTTTGAAGCTGGAAATCGGGTGATGTTGTCTATAGCCTCACTAAGAGGGCCAAATTGGATGTTTACAGTACGGTTTTCCAGTTAATTCAAATAATGAGAGAAAGAAAATACTATATTATGTTTAAGAGAGAGTACAAGTAAATTGGATACCTTCCACCTTTGAGATTATTTCCTTTTATATACAACTCTACCTCCTAAATGAATGATTGGAATTTATTTAATCTAATGGTTACAATCAAGGTTCTAGAAAATTCTAAAATAAGATAGAATGTTCGAGGGTCCTAGTAAGCCTGTTCATCCTTCAAGATTTTACTAAGCTCCTCTAGAACATTTCAGGGCGTTTCATTCTCCCCTACCTAATTCTTCGATACCCTCATCGAGTCCTTGTATTCTTGAAGTTGTTGAAATTGTCACATATCTTCTTTGCTTTCTCAAGTTGCTTCACTTTTGGGCAATCCTTTCCATTTGATCAAGTATTGAGTGTTTGATGGTGTATCACATTTTCAAACAATCTGTTTGCCAAGCATTTCTTCGACTTCTTTGTCATAAGTCTTTACGACAATTAGGGGAGCTCTATTGGAGGCTCCATGTCTTGGGTCTTCCTGGTCTTCCTTAAATGGTTTGAGCATACTCACGTAGAAGACTGGATGGATTTTTAAGTTTTTGGGCATATCCAATTTGTAAGAGACCTTACCAACCTTCTCGAGGACTAAGTAAGGTCCCTCATACCTCCTTATTAAACTTTTATGGACAAAATGGAAAGCTTTGAATTGTTGGGGCAAGATTTTGACCATTACCTTGTCTCCAACAGCAAATTCGACTTGTCATCTTCTCTTGTCTCCCCATTTCTTCATCTTCTTAGCTGCCTTGTCAAGGTAGGAATGGGCTATGTTAGCTTGCTCCTTCCATGACTTGGCCATTTTTAGGGTTCCTGGGCTTTTGGTTGATGAATCCGTATCCATGCTATGGGGCGTTAAAAGTTGTTGCCCAGTCACCAACTCAAAGGGACTCCTCCCAGTCGCCTCTCTCTTTTGTAGATTGTAAGAAAATTGAGCCATGTCTAGGAGTTTCCCCCAATCGCGTTGGTTGGCACTTACAAAATGCCTAAAATAACACTCCAAAAGAGCATTCACCCTCTCAGTTTGGCCATCAGTTTAAGGGTGAAAACTCGTTGAGAAATGCAACTCGGTCCCTAAGAGTTTGAACAACTCGTCCCACAGTCGGCCAGTGAAACGAGGATCACGATTAGTTATGATATGGTGCGGCAACCCCCAATACTTTACCATATTTTTAAAGAATAGTCGTGCTGCCTCTTCGGTTGTACAATCAGTTGGGGCAGGGATGAAAGTCTCGTACTTTCAAAAGCGATCCACAACCACTATGATCGACCCTGACCCTTCTGACTTGGGTAAGGTAAAAATGAAATCCATAATGATGATCTCCCAAGGCCTTTGAGGTATTAGTAAAGACTCTAGTAAGCCTCCAGGTAATGGTGGTCAACCTTGTCTTGTTGGCACACAAGACAGGTTCTAACATACATCTCAACCTTATCTCTCAATTGAGGCTAATAGTATGTCGCCTCTAACAATGCCCACGTTCTCTTCATACCTGGGTGACCCGCTCACTTGGTATCATGACACTTCTTAATGAGGGAGCATCTTATATTCCCCTACTTAGGCACATAGAGTCGCCTACCTCAAGTATAAATTAAGCCATCCTCAACCTAAAAATTTTTTGTCCCCCTCTTGACAGCAAGGTTGGTAATTTGTCTAGCCATGGGATCATGCTTGAGCTCCTCTCAAATTATGTCTTTGATATCCCCTTTTACTTGAGAGATGACCGCCAATTTTGCTTTGCAACTTAGAGCATTAGCAACTACATTGGCTTTGGCCAGTTTATATTCCAATGTATAGTCAAACTCAGCCAAATAATCCTACCACTTAACTTGCTTCAAGGTCAGCTTCTTTTGGGTTTGGAAGTAGCTAGTGGCCACATTGTCCGTCTTGATCCTAAATTGGGAACCCAATAGATAATGGTGCCAAGTACAGAGACAATACACAATGGTAGTCATCTCCTTCTCTTGCACCATGTACTTCTGTTTAGTGTCATTTAATTTCCTACTCTCATAAGCCACGAGATGCCTTTCTTGCATTAGGACCCCTCCTATAGCAAAGTGAGAAGCATCGGTGTGGACTTCAAACGCCTTTGTAAAGTCAGGGAGAACAAGGACAAGCTCTTTACTTACCACAACCTTCAACCCTTCAAAGGCCATTTGCTGTTGAGTTGTCCATTCCCATGACTGGTTCTTCTTTAACAAGTCAGTTAAAGTGGCCATATATGCTAAGTATCCCTCAATGAACCGCCTGTAGTAGTTGGCTAGACCAAGAAATGATCGCAACTGTAACATGTTCTTTGGTGATTCCCATTCTTGGATGGTCCGCACCTTCTCCTTATCCATTTGAATTCGTCCATTCCCTACCATATAACCAAGGAAGTGTACTTCCTGTGCCGTGAAAGTACATTTCTCCCTTTTTATGTAGAGCTCATTGTCTCGCAAAAGTCTGAACATGGTTTGTAGGTGGTCTACATGGTCTCCAAGAGTCTCACTGTAGATAAGGATGTCATCCAAGTAGATCATTACAAATTGGTCTAAGAATGGCTGAAAAATCTAGTTCATAAGTGTGGAGAAAGTGACAGGGGCGTTGGTTAGCCCAAAGGGCATCACTAACCACCAAAGGAACCATAGTGGGTAACACAGGTAGTCTTTGCCTCGTCTCCTTCTGCGATACGAACTTGATAGTATCCAAAACGCAAGTCCACCTTTGTAATCCACTTGACTCGTCCTAATCTATCAAACAAATCAAGAATGAGAGGAAGAGGGTATCGATTCTTTACCATAATCTTGTTAAGTGCCCTGTAATTGATACACAACCGTAAGGAACCATCATGTTTCCTTTGGAACAGAACTGGGGCGCCATAGGGAGCTTTTGAAGGTCGAATTTGACCCGCATCAAGTAAACTAGTTAGCTGCCTCCTTAACTCCTCAAGTTTGATAGGCGACATGTGATAAGGGGTCATAGTAGGTGGCTTAGACCCCGGTTCCAATTCTATCTTGTGATCTACCTCCTTCTTTGGTGGAAGTCGTTTAGGCAACTCGAGGGGCATCACATCCTTATTTTCCTAGAGAACATTTCTAATCTCTTGGGGTAGGTTTGCCTCTTAAGGGCTAGAAGGGTCATCAATCACCATTATTGCCAAATAAGTGATTTCCCCTCACTTAAAGCCCTTCACTACTTGCATTGCTGATAGGGCCTTCATATCTTTCAGTTTTGAGATGGTAGGAACCATGCATAGGGCCTCTTTTTCAAGCGCACACACATAGAATTTAGGTAGGGCATGGGAACGATTTGTACCTTACGAAGGAAGTCCATACCAAGCACGATCTTGAAATCATCCATGTACGCCATTGAGAAGTCAACTGCACCTCTCCATGGATCAAGGCTTATCGGTACATTTTGAATAACCCTATTTAAAGGCTTGGCACCAGTGTTGACAATCTTGAGCCAACCCCCACCATTGGTCACAGAGAGACCAAGCCATTTAGCTTGCTCCTCAGTGATGAAGTTGTGAGTGGCACCTGTGTCAATCATGACTTGGGTGTGTTATCCATTTATCTGCACATTTATAAACATCAACCCCTTACCTCTCATTACTTGAAGCTCTTGTTTGCCCTTAAAAGCGTTGAGCAATTATAGAGAACCAATCTGCTCTGCTGGACCATCGACTGCTTGCGACTCTTGTTGCTCGATCATAGCTGCCAACGAACCTAGTTATGGACAATTTTTCATAGGGTGCGGCCCCTTGCACACGAAGCACCTTCCTTTAGGCGTGAAGGATTGTTTCTTCTCCTCATAGTCTTTTCTAGTAGATGGGTTGTGGCTTCTTTGGCCTCTATCTCTTTCTCCCCCACCTTTGTTGGAGTTACTCTTAGAGCTTTTATTTTTAGAAGACTCACTCCTTTGATACTTGGTGAGGGACTTCATTATTGCAATGGCCTTATCAACATCTTTCGCCCCTCACCGCTGCACTTTTTTCTTGGCCCAATTTTGGAGTCCATCCATAAAGTAGAATACATATTATGCCCCTAGGTTAGGTATTTTCAGTAACAACATAGTGAAATCCCTAACATAGTCAAGGATAGAGGACTTGTGTCTCAACTCCCTCAGTTGCTTTGCGTGCCTCATATACCATATTCTCAGGTAAGAACTGCCTCTTGAGTTCCCTCTTGAATTCCTCCTATATCTTCATAGTGCAAAGGCCTTTTTGCATATCTGCATGCTTCCTCCACCACCACAAAGTTGCTGTATCCACAAGGTAAAGGGTCGACGTGTTCACTTTGTCTCGCTCGTCTACCATTTTTTGACACTCAAAGTATCTTTCCATTTGCCAAAGGAAATTCTCCACCTCTTGGGCATCTCTCTTACTCGAGAATTTTTTAGGCTTGGGAGTCTCCACCCCTATGAGCTCCCCTTGAGCCACCATCGTTAGCCACGACCCTCTTGCACATGGCTATGTCTTGGTGCATCTCCTCCAGAATGGTTTCTAAAGAGGTTACTTGAGTTTATAAGCCTTTGATGGTCTGCATGACTATCGCCTTGAAGGCTTGCTCACTCCTGTAACACCCTTCATTATTAGAAAGATGCTCTTGGATGTCCCCTTTAACTTTATTAAGCTCTTCCAATGTGTGAAACTCCAAAGCCTCAAAACTATGCTCAATATGTTCAATACGTGCACCTATTTCAGACATTACTTGTTCAAAGATGTTGGACTTTTCTTCCAGAGTGGCAAGAGTTATGGTGGAACGAGTTTTGCTGCATCCACACTCCTTTTTCTTGTTCTCATCTTGTTTGGGAGAGGGATCACGTCCCCTCTGTATCCCATGGTGCTCCCTTACCACATTTTCCTCTATAGTGCTCGACATTATGCCTCACAACCCCGGCTCTGATACCAACTGTCACGGATATACGAATTTCACTCACGATTATGCAATACTTAGCTTTCCCTACGCTCTTCGTAGAAGCTAAATCAACCTTCCCCCTTGGATAGTGAAGAAAGAGGAAAACATTACAGAAAACATAAGAGAGAATGATGAGAGAAAGGAAACACTATATTATAGTTGAGAGAGAGTATAAATAAGTTGAATGTCTTTCACCCTTAGGGTTATTCTCCTTTATATACAATTTTATTTCCTAAATGGATAGTTAGGATTCGTCTAATTTAACAAATACAATCAAAGTTCTAGAAAATTTTACAAAAATCTTTATAAGTGTACATAATTAAGAGAATTTTAGAATAAGTTAAAAGGTTCGAGGGTGTTAGTAAACCTCTTCATCCTTCAATATTTTACTAGGCTCCTCGTTTCACCACATGTGATTTTAGGTCAATGACAAAACTGCAACTTGGTACTTTGGCATATGGCCTGCAGCGAAGCAGCAACAGAGGTATTTGCGCGTGAGGGGATGTGGATTTGAAAGGGGACATTTAAGCGAGAAGGGGAGAATGCAACAAAATTTGCTGTAGTAGGGGCACCATGTGCAAGTGAATTCATAAAGTTGCCATCATTTTCCTTGACAGGCCTCACATTTTAGGCGACCAGATGCACCCAAATCTTCTGTCTCTGTTGATCAAAGGGTATAATTTGAGCTACAGCCTAAAGGCATGCGTCAAGAATCTGGGACTAAAAGTACTCAATTCTTTGTTGTTTAAGACTAAAAAGAAAATAAAAAAAAAAAAAGTCTTTGTCATCTCCACGAAAAGTAAGACGAGTAACGTTCTTAACTTCATCCAATAAACAACAAAAAGATTGAGAACAAAGTATATCAAATCTTCATCCATTGGGATGGAGTACCATTCACTTACTAATTATAAATATAAAATTATTTTTGAATTATGAGTTATTATTTTTGTAATAAAAGGTAAGAATATAAATATTTAGTATAATTCAGTTAATTATCATTTTTTAATATTAAAAAATTAAAATCAAACAAAAAATTTTAATTTAGAATCAAATTCTATCAATTAATTATGAAACTAATTTAATAAATTATAAATTGAGTTCATTTTAATATAATTTTTATTAATTAAACAAAAGCTTTTAGCTTTTCAAAACAACTCCAATGATCAACAAATGAATTCACATCATTGTCCTACTTAATGGAATCAAGTAAATTCACAATTATAATATTATTAAAAATAAGAATATTTTAAAAGACTCTAACTTATATTAAAAATAAAAATTTTATATAAAAAAAAAACTCATTCTTATATAAAAGATTCAAATATGGGCTAATATAGAATTTGCAACGCAAACTCATATTGAAAGAGTGCTTGGCTGCCTGTAACAATCCAATAGATTCCCATTAACCACCAGATGGATGACACTATCTTATTAATTATCTCAAACCTCTTCATCATGCTGAAAGAAACACAACAAATTATGAGATTTTTTGCATGTTCGGAAAGCTTCCAAGAAATTAGCTATGAGAAGTAAAATATGTAATCTTCTATCCCAGACACAACAGAGCAGCGCTAATACCCAGCAGACAAGCATTTGCAAATAAATTGAGTGAATGATGAGCACCCAGTAAGCTTCCATATTTTTCCTCTCACCTGTTAGGCAGCCCCACTCTTCTGAGGGCTATATTTGATGGGAATATGTGGCACCCATCAATATGAAATGATTCCAGCTTTGTTTGGAACATGCTTTAGTACCATGAATGACACAGTATTTGATACCAAAATATCATGTATGCCTTAATAAGCATAATAATAATAATATTTTGAGATACAGATAAAGGATATGTAGACAAAAACAAAAAAAAAAAACACATCAATTCTCTACACAATCGTGACAAGTACATTAAAATGACACCTTTACAGAAAAAGAACACAGAAATTTCATTCAATTGTTTACCATCTATGTCAATATCATTTTGAAGTTGAGAAGTGGGAATAACTATAAATAAAGAACCATTTTAATTATACTATTGCTAGATTATCCTCCTGAGTTCAAGGTCAAAGAAAAACCTATAGTTACTTAAAAATTGTTTTTACATCACCCGACAAAATTATCAGTTTAGAATGAAGGCAAAAGATAAAGGCAAATATTAATCAACACATGCCAGCCAATGGTGTGCTTATTGAAGTACTCTCTGATCATCCCAATCAGCAAAACGCTGCATGGTTTAAAATTGAAGAAAGTTGTAGTTGTATTCATTGTTTATCCTTTTTACCCTCTTTTTCAGTCATTGTCTTTGAAAATGAGATGAAACTAGGCAATGAGAAAATAATTTAGGATTTTTGTCTTACTGAATGGAACATTAGCTGTCACTAACTCATAATCCACAACTACAATGATTAATGACAATGACGACGACAACGACGACGACAACAACAGCTATTACTACATAAATAACAGCCACACACAGAATAGAGACGAAAAAAAACAATGCCCCAATAACAGCAACAGTACCAACAATAACATGTCTTGCAGTGATAAACCCAGAAAATCGTAGAACTAAATAAATAAATAAATAAAAGAGCGGGCACGAAACAAAACAAATTTTAGACAAATGCAGCTGGAAATGATATTCCCAGTAAACCACGACTAGACGAAATTCCCAGCAAACAAGGCCATGACAAAGTTAGCTTTACCAACATCATTCGTTGGAAACGATCGATTTAAAATACAAAGCATTCCAGAGGCGGTTCTGCCAAAAAGACAGCCCATCAACGCCCGCACTATCATAGCCTTTCTCATCATCAACGTCATCATCGCTGCCGCTATCATCGCAATCACGACCAGTCGCCCTCCTCCTCCTCCTCCTCCGGCGATGGTCAAAACAAACAAAACCCAGAAGCAAAGCACACTGAAATGCGTACCCAGACACCCAAAATCTCAAAGGAGTGGAAAAAATAACCACAACTGAGACCAAAACAAAGGCCAGGTTCCATATCAAGTCAAGCGCCATGACTGGCTTAGAACAGTAATAGTAGCCGTTAGAGTTAGGACTGTTATCCTCAAGTCCGGCCGATGGCCGATCGGCGCATTCGCCGAGGAAGATTGTGTAGCCGGCGACAAAAAGCACAGGTGTCACAGGGTGGCGCCGCATTAGAGTATAATCTCCCTCTCTACTGCTGTCAATTTCTTGGGCCACCGAGTTTATGCGGCGAGGCTTTAGATGCTTAGTTGGTCCAGAGAAAATGTAGAGCATGAAAATTAATCTAAAATTATTGTTCATTCAAACAATTATTGTCAAAATAAAAAAGAAAAGAAAATAATAATGTGAAAATTTTCAATTTTTTGCAGTTGTGAGAAAAATGAGAGGTAAATATGTTTTACAATTACTTTTTTTTTTATTTCTTTCTCATAAAAATTGTTTTCAGCTTCTTCATTAGTAACATGGTTTTCATACTTATTTTCAACAAATAAATTTTACAAAAAAAATAAAGGTAAAAGAACCGAGAAGAGCGCTAGGTGGTAGGAACCCTGCTTGGAGACTGAGCAGGAACAATGCAGAATTTTTTTTTTTTTTTTTAGTAATTCTTCTTCCCTTTTATATCATTACAAAATACAAAAGGCAATAAGATGACAGCAAGTGATAGATAATTTATTTTGGCTTATTCATATTGCACCTCATTCAGATTCAGTGATCCAGACATGCTTTAGCTCTGTTCATAAATCAATTGCAGTCAATGAATATGGTGCAAGTACAACATCCATGTTCTCCCCAGCATCCTTCGGATTGGTGCTACCTGCACATGCAGAAAACGCAAACACATTGATTCAACTGATAATCGCGCAGCACCCACACAGAGACCAAAAATGCCTAGAAACATTATATGGCATGCATAAGAAAAATCTGCAGAAGGGGTTGGAAAAGCTTTCCGACATACCTTCCTTGGATCCTCGAAGGAGTTCTCATCCATTGGGTTAGTAGAAGTGAGAACGGTCTTCATTGATCCGGACAGTTTTGTTGAGTTGAGCCCCATTCCGTCAATAGAAATCTTGAGACTCACTCTGCCGCTCCCAAAGTTGACAACCTGAAAATTTATGGGCGCCAATGTCAGAACTGCAACAAAAGGGTTGAAATAACTCTTGCACTAATGGCAATTATGGACAAGAGACTCTGGTTATCATTGCTAAAGGGGAGATACTCTCTTAACTCTCATAATGAGAACTCTGATAGTCGGTAGCATCCTATCTATAGCTAAAGGCCACAAAAAATTATGGCTTGACAGACATTGGAACATCGTTGACTTTGATCAGACTTAGAGATGATAAGTTGGATTGAACAAGAATTAAAGATGTTCAGGGGACTCCCCATAGGCATTTGCCAAGCATAAAGAAT
This sequence comes from Ceriops tagal, assembly GCA_021533255.1. Lineage (NCBI taxonomy): Eukaryota > Viridiplantae > Streptophyta > Magnoliopsida > Malpighiales > Rhizophoraceae > Ceriops > Ceriops tagal. Next base: position 898,902 of record CM038611.1, on the reverse strand, counting down.
GTTAAGTTCAGTGGCGGACAGGATGAGGACCTTTATTCTAAGGTAATTTGTACTGTACAATGAGTCTGTCCGGATAATTGCAGATGAAATGAGTGAACTAGAGAAATTTGATAGGAGTGTAGCATTGAGAAGAGTTGCTCCATTTGACTCTGAACAAATACTGCATCCAGTAGCTAGGAGTTCCATATAGCTGTGCAGAGTTGAAGACAATTGACTCTCGGTTCGCCCTACTGAGAACCCACAAAAAATCAAGATAGAGGTGAAAGGGAATTGGTTTTCAATGCATTACATATTGAAATTCCAGGGAAAGAGAGATACACACTGCCTGTGATTGGCGTTCCCAAAAAGTGGTGCATAGCTTGCCATCTCAACAATATCACTGCATTGGGGAAAAACCAAAGGTCTCATGAAATCGCCAGATTCCTGATTAAGTAAAGAGGGGAATCATGGCTGGGTAGGATCGTATTTAAACTAGAGGCATCACGAAAGGCAACATGACATTGCACTCAGTGATGCAGGGCATGTTCTTTATGATCAGGGATAGAAAAAGAACAGGGCAGACAACTTTGGTACAATCAAACAACATCAACACAGATATCATCAAAGAAAATTCTGGATCAACTACAGCAAACCTGTTTTTTTCCAGACCAATGAGGAACCCAGCCTCAGCAATTGCAGCTAAAAGACTTCCTGCGCCGGCTTCTGTATCGCGCACAGCATATTCACGGAATACAAAGCTTTGTTACAAGATATTTACATGAAGGTTACAATGCAGTAACTTGATCTTACACCAAGGCTCTTCTTTCACGAGACAATCAATATGGACTCGAATATAATACACACCTCGGTAATTCGGCTTGCCACATTCCTCATTCCTAGCAGCAACATATCTCAACTCAAAAGGCTTTGGATGTCCCATTGCTGCTCGCACAGAGCCCCATTTAGAATTAGGATCATCTATTGCAAATGCAAGACCATCAAGGGCTTCCTACAACCAAGAAAGGCATTGTTACACAGGCATATAAACAACAAAATTAGTATGGCATTTTTCCTTTTTGTTCAAAAGAGTTTTGTTTTTTGGGTTTGAAAGCAAGTCTCAAACATACTTGAACAAAAGGGAAGATCTCGGAGGTATCAACTTCATCATTAATGCTCATTCCTGCCAATTTGATAAGCCAAAAAGGAAAAAAGGGTAAGCCAACAAGGCATATCAAATGAGGGAATGGAGATATTCTAATACAAGTCATTTTAAGCAGTACCATTGTTGAATACCCATATTGGAAACACACCAAGATCTTCTGCCAACTGCAGAAACAATAGATTATTGATTTCCAACAACAGGGAAAGAAAACCTACCTGAAGAAACTCAAAATAACCAATTCCATCATCGGTCCAATAAATCCAAACATCACCCCAGTGTTCAGGCCTCTCTTCCCATGGTCCAATTGTCTCCTTCCAACGAAATGCATTTCTCAACCAGCCACCTTCAACAAAAGAACCACCTGGCACAACATTGATTAGTCATAATATGAACATCACGTGGCTAAAATGAAACTGCATAGGAAAAGAAGACGATCAGTCAAGGGATATAAATAGTCCAATCAGCTATTTAGTTAATCTGAGAAATTAGCATATTAGCTAATTACTAACTCACTAGGACCTGTGACATAATTAACTAGATAGTTAAAATCTTTTTGCAAGCTCTCCTTTAACCCAAGTAACACTAAATGGAGTAAAATCAGATATATACGACCTGTAACATAATTAACTAGAAAAATGACATATCTATGCATAACTTTTTTGCAAGCTCTCCTTTAACCCATGTAATACTAAATGATGTAAAAATCATATATATACCCACTTTCCATAGTAAAATGGGAAGTTGTTATATAATTCCCATTATCCAGTTTTGGATAGGCTACATAGAGCCTCGAAGGAGACAAAGGCCTCCACCCTATCCCCCCACCCCTGATCCGGGAAAAAAAATGTTGACAAGAATAAACAAAACCTTCAATCATTAGCTAAATACTGCTGAGGAGAATATTGCCAGAAATTTTGATAAAACAGATGGAAAGTACAAGTAGAGAATATGGCTAAGGTATTGAAAGTTGAAGTTGAGTTTCAGCAAGTCAACTGCAAATTTGATCTTAAATATTGACACCAAATATGGAGACTCAACATTCACAAATGTCACCTGATTTGGAGCTATCAATGCATAGAAATATGTTAAAGATTGGTTTTGAACATTGTTGGTTGGTTAAAGGAAGGCTGCAACCTTGTTGCAGTTAATTGTAGTAAATTAAGTATGGTAGACCATATGCAGTATGGTTTTTTTTGGAAAAGTAGGACAAACCTATCACAGTATGGACAAGGTTATCAGTGATTTAATCAACAGTATAGACATGGTTGAACTGTCTTTTTGTACCTAACCATGTACACTATATATTTGAATAATAATTCATCATTTGTGTGGTTCCAATACCAGAAAGTCTGTCCACTATTTTCTTCTTCCTGCTATTGTTGTCTTTATTCCTTCTGCAAATCAATCAAAGGCAACATTGCAGTTAGCCTATTGGTTTATTGTTGAACTAAGAGTGGTATTAGAGCATCTAAAGAGTTTTATAGGACCTGTGGTGAGTGAGGGAAAAGAAAGACACACAAGTGGTTAAATGAAACACTTGAGAATTTTGATTAAGTGGTGCAAGATAGCAACTTGAGATGGCTTCTGGAAACTTCACACCTATCTCTCCACCCAAAATTTCTAGAGAAAATTACATGTAATGGTCTGTTATGATGAAAACATACCTAAAGGCATATGATCTCTGGGAATTCACTGAGAAAGGGGATGATCTACCAGCTTTTCTAGCAAATCTAACTGTTGCTCAACTGAAAAACCATAGTGAGCAAGTAGCTAAACGTTACAAGGCTCTGTCATGTATCCAGTTAGTAGTCACTAATGTCATATTCAATAGAATTATAATAGGTGAGACATCAAAGGAAGTTTGGGAGAAGTTAAGAGATGAGTTTAATGACAGTATTAAAACTAGAAACATGAAAGTTCTTAATCTATGAAGGGAGTTTGAAGTTTTAAAAATTAAGGACTTAGAGAGTGTTAAAGATTACAGCGATAGGCTTATGAGTATAGTGAATCAAGTTAGGTTGCTTAGAAAGGACTTACTAGATAAAAGGATTATGGAAAAGGTGCTGGTTAGTGTGCCTAAGAGGTTTAAAGCTAAAATCTCTTCCTTGGAGGACTCCAAGGACCTTTCTCAAATCTCGATGACAAAACTAATCAGTGCACTCCAAACTCAGGAACAAAGAAGGACCTTCAGACTTGTAGGAGCAGCAGCAGAGCCTTCAAGGACAGTAACAACTTTTGAAGGTGTTATGCAGGCCTCTTACAAAGGAAAAGTTTCCTATAGACGGTCTCAAGCTGAAAGAACACAACAAAAAGATGTAGAATCCAGCAAGATAGGAGGGAAGAAAGTCTATGCTTCATGTGAACATTACAACAAAACTTCACATCTCTCTAAGGACTGTTGGAGAAGGCTAGATGTTCTTTGTTCTTTCTGCAACAAAAGAGGTCATATTGACAAAATATGCAAAAGCAAAAGGAAACACTTGCAGTAGCAAAAGAAACAGCAAGCTAAGGTTCTAGAAGGAAAAACTCAATAAGCAGAAAAAGAGCTATTTGTTGCTAGCTGCAACACAGCATATTCTAACAATCAAGCATGACTCATTGACAGTGGTTGCACACATCACATGTCCTTTTGTCCATCAGTCTTTAAAACATTAGACAAATCTTATGCAATCAAAGCCAAAATTGGAAATGGTGCCTTGCTCGAAGCACACGAAAAAGGCACAATGACTGTCTCAACTCTATCAGGTATAAGACATCAATTCACAGCTCTATATACTCCTCAACAGAAAGGAGTATGTGAAAGGAGAAACAGAACAATCATAGAGATGGCAAGGAGTCTTTTTTACAAGAAAGGCATGCCAAAATGTTTTTGGGCTAAAGCTGTCAACACTTCAGTATATCTTCAAAACAGACTCTCATCCTCAGCCATTCCAAGGAAGACTTCATATAAGCTTTGGTTTGGTGCAAAACCTTCTGTGTAGTATCTAAAAGTCTTTGGATGCCTTTATTTTGTCTTGATACCTGATCAAAAAATGGTAGAAACTTGATCAAAAAGCCAAGACAGTTGTGTTTATTGGCTATAGCACAGTTTTAAAGGCTTACAGAGTTTATGATGCAAAATCTAAAAAGATAATAATTAGTAGGGAGGTTAAATTCAATGAGAATGAAGGCTGGAACTGAAATATTGTTGTATCGGTTGATCTGAATATCAATATACAACAAGTAAATTGACCTAAAATTGCTGGTCATGACAGCTCAGATGAGGACGTAGAGGATGATGCTCTTGATGATGTACCTGTGAGGGGATCTCTAACATTTATGACATAAGCAACATTGCTATCTTAGATCCGACAGATCATAATGAGGCTATTAAATCAGTAGGTTGAAGGAAAGCTATGCAGGATGAATTCTGTGCAATTCAGAAGAACCAAACTTGGTTTCTTACACAAAGACCTAAAGATAAGAATGTGATTGGAGTCAAATGGATTTATAGGACCAAGTTAAAAACAGATGGCAGCATCAACAAATTGAAAGTCAGATTGGTAAACAAAGGCTACTTACAACAAGCTGGACTTGACTTCTCAAACACATTTGCTCTTGTTACAAGGTTTGAAACCATTAAACTTATACTAGCACTTGTTGTTCAAAAAGGCTAAAAAGTATATCATCTTGATGTGAAGTTTGCCTTTTTAAATGGTTATTTGTAGGAAGATGTATTTGTGGAACAACCAGAAAGCTTTATGATTGAAGGAGAAGAAGAAAAGGTCTATAAATTGAGAAAGGCCTTATATGGCCTTAAGTAACCACCAAGGGCCTGGTTTAACAGAATTAACAATCATTTAATGCAGTTTGGTTTTGAGAAAAGCAAAAATGATGCAACTTTGTATGTCAAAGTTACAAAAGATCAAATTTTTATAGTATCTATCTATGTTGATGACTTGCTTGTAACTGGGAGTCATCTTGAATTTGTTTAGTAGTTTAAAAGGAAATAGAGATGATATTTGAGATGTCTGATATTGTAGGAAACGCCACGGAATTAATCAAACGAATAAGAAAACACTAGAATTTAATGTGGTTCAGTCGATGTGACCTACATCCACGGGAAAGACAAAGGGAATAATTTTATTACTAGAGAGAGTGTGTTACAGGAAACAAAGAGTGCGGCTTTGAACCTCTCTATTCTATTTTTTTCTCATAACCCTAGTATGCCTATATATAGATATAGGGATTTAAGACTTGGGCCAAAAGAGTAATTCTAACTCAACTAGAATACAAGACATATTCCAACAAATCTCTACCTTGCATTGTATTCTTAAAACACACAACAAAATAGAATCCTTCTGTCTCTCCTCTAAATGGCCCCTTAGGGCCAATCAAACAAAATGAACACCAATCAAGTCCAAGCAATGCTTGAACTTGCTAGTTAAAACTGGTTTCGTTAACATATCAGCTGGATTGTCTGCAGTAGTGACCTTTCTCATTGTAATCAAACCTTGAGATATAACATCTCGCAAGAAATGGTATCTGACATCAATGTGTTTGGTCCTCTCATGATACACTTGATTTTTGGTCAAGTGTATAACACTTTGACTATCACAGAATACGGTGGTAGTTTCCTGTGATAAACCCAAATCAGTGACCAAACCTTTCAACCAAATAGCTTCTTTGACTGCTTCTGCTATTGCCATGTACTCAGCTTCAGTGGTGGAAAGAGCAACTGTTGATTGCAATGTTGCCTTCCAACAAATGGCACAGCCTGAAAGAGTGAAAACATAACCAGTTGTTGATCTTCTTCTGTCAAGGTCACCTGCATAGTCAGAATCCACAAAACCAGTATACAACCTACTGCCTCTGCTGAACATCAGTCCTACATCTGTAGTGCCTTTAAGATATCGAAGTATCCATTTAACTGCTTGCCAATGTGTTTTCCCAGGATTAGCCATATATCTACTAACCACACTGACTACCTGTGAAATATTTGGACGAGTGCAAACCATAGCATACATAACACTGCCCACTGCACTAGAGTATGGAACACGTGACATATATTCCTCCTCCTCTAGGCTATTGGGTAACAAAGAGGCTGAAAGTCTGAAGTGTGATGCCAAAGGAGTACTTATCGGTTTGCAACTCATCATCCCAAAACAATCAAGAACCTTCTCGATGTACCTTTTCTGTAAAAGGCGCAACTCTCCTACTTTCCTGTCTTTAGTGATCTCCATGCCCAAAATCCTCTTTGCAGCCCCCAAATCTTTCATCTCGAAATCTCTACCAAGTAGCTTCTTCAAACTATTGATCTCAGATATGCTTGTAGAGGCAATAAGAATATCATCGACATATAGTAGCAGATAGACAAATGATTCATCATGAAGCTTCCTATGGTAGACACAACTATCATACTCACTCCTTAAGTAACCATGGCCAACTATAAAGCTGTCAAACTTCTTATACCATTGTCTAGGAGACTGCTTTAAACCATATAGAGATTTCTTTAACCTGCAAACATGATCCTCCTTACCTTCAATTTGGAAACACTCGGGTTGATCCATATAGATGACTTCCTCAAGATCGCCATGTAGAAAAGCAGTCCTGACATCAAGCTGCTTCATTTCCATATCATACATATCAACCATAGCTAGAAGCACAGGAATGGAAGTGTGCTTCACAATTGGAGAAAACACCTCATTGAAGTCAATCCCTTCTTTCTGGCTATAGCCTTTTGCAACCAGACGTGCCTTGTACCTTGCATCCTCAACTCCTGGGATTCCCTCATTCTTCTTGAAGATCCATTTGTAGCCAATAGTCTTCTTATCTTTGGGAAGTTTCACTAAGTCCCAAGTTTGATTCTTATGTAAGGACTCAATTTCCTCAGTTATAGCAATACTCCACTGGGAAGATTCGGCACAAGTGACAGCCTCTGAGTAGTTTCTAGGTTTATTGTACTCCACCTCTTCCGCTACTACCAAACAATAAGCAAAATCTAAGTATGAAAACCTGACTGGTGGCTTGATAGTCCTTTTGGGTCTGTTTTTGGCGATACTGTATGACTGTGCTTGTTGAGTATCTAGAGTATCCTCGTCTATTTCTGAAGTGCCAACCTGAATCTATCGACTTGACTTAGACGGAATATCACTTTCAAACTCCACCTGCTGTCTGGAACTCCCACTATTTTCATTGTTTGGCCTTAAGACTTCCTCTTTTGGATGTAGCATAGTGGATTCATCAAATGTCATGTCTCTGCTGATGTGGAATTTTGGAGACTTAGGGTCTGGATACCACAACCTATAACCTTTCACGCCAAAAGCGTAGCCAAGGAAAATGCATTTCTTAGCCCTTGGTTCAAGCTTCCCATCATTAACATGAGCATAAGTAGGACAACCAAATATCTTCAAATCAGAATAATCTGCAGGTTTGCCTGACCACACCTCTTTTGGTGTCATACACTCAATAGAAGTAGAAGGAGATCGATTTATCAACCAACAAGCTGTATTAGCTGCTTTTGCCTAAAACTCCTTGCCTAAACCTGCATTGGATAACAGACATCTAGCTTTCTCTATCAAAGTCCTGTTCATGCGTTCTGCAACTCCATTCTACTGTGGAGTTTTTACAACTGTGCGGTGTTGAACAATGCCTTCGATTTTGCAAAACTTATTGAATTCGTTATTGCAAAATTCAAGGCCACTATCTGTTCTCAGCCTCTTAATCTGTTTCCCAGTGTGCTTTTCAAGTAAAGTTTTCCACTACTTAAAGGTTCCAAACACTTGACTTTTCTGTTTCAAGAAATAGACCCAAACTTTACGAGAAAAATCATCAATGAAAGTGAGCATATAAGCAGCACCCATACCTTTAGAGAGAACCTGAGAAGGACCCCAAAGATCTGAGTGGATGTAGTCCAATGTTCCCTTTGTTTTATGGATGGCTGTACTGAAGTTCAACCTCTTCTGCTTCCCAAAAACACAATGCTCATAAAATTTCATTTTTCCAGTGTTCTGACCACACAAAAAACCTCTCTTACTCAAAGCAGCCATACCTCTATCACTCATGTGTCCCAACCGCATGTGCCACAACTTTTGCACGTTTGAATCTGAAACTGAAGTAGAAACTGCAGTTGAGTCTGTGACTGTCGAACTATGCAAGAAATACAATGTGCCAATTCTGGCAGCCTTTATCAATACAAGAGCACCTCTGGAAACCTTCAGAACTCCACCTTCACACCCAATCTTACAGCCATTCTTCTCAAGAGTGCCCAAAGAGATAAGATTCTTCGTCAAATCTGGAATGTGTTTGACCTCAGACAAGGTCCTAATGACACCGTCATACATCTTGATATGCACTGTACTAATCCCAGCAACCTTACATACATGATCATCACCTAACAGAACACCACTATTGATTGGCTTGTAAGTGGTAAACCATTCCCTATTAGGAGTTATATGTTGCGGGGCTCCAGTGTCCATGATCCAGGTATCCTAAAATTTGCCTTGGCCTTGAGTGAAACAAAGCAGATCATCACTCTTATTTGCTGCCACATGAGCTTCTTCTGGTGGATGGTTCTTCTCATTACTGTCACTTACTTTCTATATATTTTTCAATTTATAACAATCAGACTTGATGTGCCCTTTCTTCTTGCAATAATTGCATGTCAAATTCTTGTGCCTTGATTTCGATCTTGATTTTCCTGAATTCCGACCTCTCTTCTTTGATCTTCCTCTATCAATGATCAAACCAACACTCTGATCTGATGCCTCAGAAGATGTCAAACTGCTACCAATTTTCTCTTTGGCCTGCAAATTAGTCTTGACATTCTCAAGGGAAATATTTTCTCTGTCATAAATCATAATATCTTGAAAGTGCTTGTATGAAGGAGACAAAGAACACAATAGCAATAAAGCTTGATCCTCGTCGTCAATATGAATGCCAATCTTATTCAAATCAGTAACAATTGAACTGAACTCTCCTATATGTGATTTCAAAGAAGTACCTTTTTACATACGTAAAGTGTAAAGGCATTGCTTTATTTGGAGCCTATTAGTCAGAGATTTTGTCATGTATAGACTTTCCAATTTTAGCCAAACACCAACTGCTGTTCTTTCACCGAGGATTTCTCTCAAAACATCATTTCCCAAATTGAGTTAAATTGAGGATAGAGCTCTATCATCCATGTCATCCCAATTTGCATCGGACATTGACTCCAATTTTTTCTCCTTGCCAAGTAGGGCCCTTTTTGTACCTTCTCGTGTCAGAATTGCCATCATCCTAACTTGCCACAGTGCAAAACTGGTGTTTCCATCGAACTTATCAATTTTAGACTTCACCGTTGATGAAGATGAAAAAGCCATTGCAATAAAACACCCAAAACGAAAATTGAAGAATACAAATTGATGGCCCAAATTAATAAAATTACCCAAGTTACAACCAAACTAAGTGGGTAAAAGGCTAATGGCTAAATTTAATAAAAAGACAAGAAGGCCAAATGAGGCCGGATGGCCTGGCGGGACGGCGAGACGGTGAAGGCCGAACTCTACATTTCCAATATATCCTACCTACTGTTTCCTTTAGAAAACAATGCCGGTTCGATTTTGCATTGCCCACCGTGAAAAACAGAGCCAAAAAACGCCGCAAAAGCAAAGCGAGAGAAGGTCGAGGTTCTTTTCGGCGCTAAAGGTAAAGGTGGCTAGAGGGTTGTCGCCGAGGAGGTCGAGGGCGAAAAGTCCTACCAGAAACGGGTCCCCTATGTCCAGTTTGTTGCAGAGACAAAAGGATTAGGGGCATTGCATGACATAACCGGAACAATTGATTATAGCGAGATCGGGGAGCTTGAGACCAGCCGAGGCTCTATCGCCGTTGAAGGAAGGCCCAGATTAGGATGGCGATGGGAATTCGAGGACGGATGAGAGGTGGGGCCACTAGATGAAGGCTAAGCTTTGATACCAGTTTGTTGCAGGAAACGCCACGGAATTAATCAAATGAACAAGAAAACACCAGAATTTAACATGGTTCGGTCAATGTGACCTAAATCCACGGGAAAGACAGAGGGAATAATTTTATTATTAGAGAGAGTGTGTTATAGGAAACAAAGAGTGCGACTTTGAACCTCTCTATTCTATTTTTTTCTCATAACCCTAGTATGCCTATATATAGATATAGGGATTTAAGACTTGGGCCAAAATAGTAATTCTAACTCAACTAGAAAACAAGGCATACTCCAACATCTGATATGAGAGAATTTTCCTTCTTCCCAGGCCTTCAAGTGAAGCAATCAAACCATGGTATTTTCATTTATCAAGGGAAATATATCAGTGAAGTTCTCAAACGATTCAGTATGAGTGCTTGCAAGTCTGTCTTTACACCAATGGCTACAAATGAAAAGCTCAAAAAGAATGATGAAGAAGAAAAGATGAGTGAAGGACTGTTCGGAAGCCTCATAGGGTGTTTGTTTTATATTACTGCTTTTTAGCCAAATATTGTTCAAGCAACAAACTTGCTTTAAAGGTTTATGCATTCTCCTAGCAAGAAGCACTATAGAGTAGGTAAAAGGATTCTTAGGTATCTTAATGGCACCCGAGATCTTGGCATCATGTTTAGCAAATCAAAACAACTTGAGCTATCAGGATTTACTGATAGTGACTAGGGAGGTTCTGTAAATGACACGAGGAGCACTTCTAGTTATTGTTTTACACTTGGAGGAGGTTTCTTTTGTTGGAATTCCAAGAAGCAATCAATGGTTGCACAGTCAACTACAGAGGCAAAGTACATAGCTGCCACTGTTGCAGTCAATCAAGCCATTTGGTTAAGAAGAATCCTCACTGCAACAAACACCAGCTCAACCAATAGCTATCTTCTGTGACAACCAAGCAGTCATAGTCATATCCAAAAATCCAGTACAACATGGGAGAACCAAGCATTTCAAGATAAAACTCCAATTTCTTAGGGAAATGTAGGAAAATGGAGAAATAAAGTTGGAATATTATGAATCAGCTGTTCAAATTGCTGACATCTTTACCAAGGCACTGCCTAAAGCTAGATTTGAGTTTTTAAGAAGGAAACTTGGTGTGCAATGATACAAAACTAAAAAGGAGTGTTAAAGATTGGTTTTGAACATTGCTGGTTGGTCAAAGGAAGGTTACAGCCTTGTTGTAGTTAATTGCAGTAAATTAAGTATGGTAGACCATATGTAGCATGGTTTTTTCTAGAAAAGCATGGCAAACCTGTCATCGTATGGGCAAGATTGTCAGTGATTTAATCAACAGTATAGGTATGGTCGAATTGTCTTTTTGTACCTAATCATGTACACTATATATTTGAATGATAATTCATCATTTGTGTGGCTCCAAAACCAGAAAGTTTGTCCATTATTTTTTTCTTCTTGCTATTGTTGTCTTTATTCCTTCTGCAAATCAATCAAAGGCAACATTATAGTTAGTTTATTGGTTTGTTGTTGAACTAAGAAAATATGTTCATACCTTGAAATCTTAGGAATCTAGGTTTTATATCCGCAAGCATTTCAATAAGATCTTTTCGAAAACCATGCCCTTGTGCAATGATACGCGGAAATGTTTAGTTATAAACAAAATATATTTATTCTTGGGGCACAAAAACAAGTAAGAAGTTTAGCAATAAAACGGAAGTTTAGAAACAGGAAACCAGCAATCTTTTTATTTTCTATCATTTTCCCTATACTATTGTAAACTAATTCTCGCAGAATACCTTCAATGTGTCCAATGGCATGGCTTACACCTGATCAAACCATATCACCCCTTTTCTGGATGTTGTCAACTGAAGCCGTGCATTATGGTCTGTTCCTTGGGCTTCCAAAAGAACCTCGGCCTTAGTCCAGTTCACAACTTCAGACGCAGAGGCTCCGAAAGAAAGCATGAAAAATTATAACTTCTGTTTTGCATGATTGAGAAACACTAACAGAATTTCAAGGTCGATTGAATTGTGCTCACATGATATAGGCAGTAGCCAATTTCTGCAGCCCATCTGAGCTTGTCAATGATGCAGATACATTGATTGGTCCTAATGAACGTACATAGATAATCACCTTATAAGTCTTCCCCTGTTCTATATTCCGAAGAAATCAGAGGTAAAAAACCATATAGTTGTAATAAACATTCAGGAGTTTTTGATAGCATTGGATAAGAAAGACTAATTGAGAAACATACTGCCTCCATGATTAATTTTTGTGGAAGTAATTGAAACAATAGAACCATATTGCTATACAAAAGGGTGGTCTGGAAACATAAGAGAGAAGAAACAGCACAGACGATCCACACATGACAGCGTCAGCGAGTTCTCACCATGCCCCAGAAGCCAGGATTGTATATGCCAACTCCATCAGCTGGACAGATATTACTACCTTCACTGTCACACAGCACATCCATTCGTAGTGCAACCTTATTACGCTCAAAGCAGGAAGAACGGTCGGTTGATGCAACTAGGGATGAGTCGTCACCAATTTTAGACCAAGGATATATATTTGAAGGAGTATTAGGGCCTCCAATAACGGAAAGGTTTGCTTCCCTGCTCTCGCGTAACAACCTGCTCTCCTCGTGGCTGTGCATGCGTTCGTCTTCTACTTCTGACTATTGTGCTGCCACCTGTCCTTTTATTTATTATTATTATTTTTCTGCATCAATTTCCCCCGCCTAAAGCATCCTTGTCCTCAAGGAGACAAGCATGATACTTCTTCTGTAGATCATACAGATATTCCCAGGAAGGAGCAGCACCATTTGACCACTGTACTAAGACTAGGGTAGCTGCTCTATTGGCGCGCTTCGCAATTCGACGGTCCAAGATGGCCACTGGAATTGCCTTGGCGAGCAAGTCTGGAACCTCAAGAGGGGGCTCCGAAGCCACGTCCTGTGGAAAACAGGTTGAATTTTGGTTTGCGGGGGTAACGCCAATTGGTACTCTACCTTTCCAATTTTTGCTAGGATCTGATATGGACCAAAAAAAGGAGCAGCGAGCTTTTGGGAAGGCCGCTGCATCAGGGAGTACTGCCGGTAAGGTTGCAATTTGAGAAAGACATAATCTCCCACTTGGAATTCTCTCTCGGAGCGATGCTTATCTGCCTGTTGTTTCATTCGGTGTTGTGCTCTGTTGAGGTAGTGCTGTAAGAGGCGTATGGTAGCTTCCTTAAGACACAGCTGGTCATTAACTGATGCAACTGACGCATCGCCAGGAATGTATGAAAGGTGAATTGGACAAGGATATCCACATAAAGCTTCGAATGGAGTACTGTGGATGCTGGAGTGGAAATGGGTGTTGTACCACCACTCCGCTAATGACAACCAAGAACTCCAGTGGTGGGGATGGGCGCTGGTGGCACACCTTAAGAATGTCTCCAGACAACGATTAACTACTTAGGACTGGCCATCGCTTTGAGGATGATAGGCGGTAGAAAAATTTAGTCGGACTCCTTGAAGTAGAAATAGTTCCTGCCAAAATTTGCTCAGGAAGACAGGGTCTCGGTCACTGACATTTGTTCTGGCAACCCGTGGAGCTTAAAGATGCTGTCTACAAATGCCTTGGCGACATTATTAGCTGTGAAGGGGTGGGTTA
>CM038611.1:757683-885097 GCA_021533255.1 Ceriops tagal | reverse complement strand
TAAAAATTAATTTTTAAAAAATAAATAATATTATGATTTTATTTATTGAAATACATTATAGAATAAAAAATTAATAAAAAGAGAAATTTTATTTTTTAAAATATTGACAAGTCAACCCATGGTGGCAATCCCTTTCATGTTAAAAAAAAAAAAAGGAAAGGAATGGGTAGGGGACCAAAATCCCTTTCATGTAATATTTATATTCTACAAAGAAAAAGAGATAGGTGACAATATTGACTCAAATTTTCTCCTTTTAATTTTTAGGTATTCGGTCTAATTATTTAACTTAAGGTAAAATTAAATATTAGTTTAGTTTTATATATATTTACAAAATTCACATCTCTTTCATGGGAGAAATAAAGGTAATTGCATTTTATAAGTAACTTTGTTTGACTCTTAAATGCAAAGGGATCTATCTTATGGAAAGGCTTTGGGAAGACCAAAAGGTCTAATCAATGCATTCAAACCAATCTACAAGTTAATGATTTTTTTTTCTTCCAAATTTTTGTCTCAGTAATCATGAAACCAATTAATAATTTTTTTCTCTATTTTCTTTTTTTACTATAGAAGTCAAATGAAAATAGGTTTTAAGACTTTCTTAAAATATTTGGCTAAATATGATAAGCATTTAGCTTTACTTAAGTTGACAAATGGAATGACAAATATATAAATTAAATTAGATGCGTCAAAATCTAATCAAATTCTAACGTATTCTAAGAAATTTAACTTTAATCACAATATAGTGTAGTTTAAAAGCAATTTAATTTAAGATAAGTTAAAATGACTTTATTATGAATTTTTTAATACAATTCAAAAAATATATTTTTTATAATTATATATATATTTTTGGAAAAAAATTAATTTTTGTATTTAATATTTTCTTATATTTTTACTTAGTATATATATATATGTACATGTAAATGTACACAAAAAGAAAAAAATGAAAAAACAAACAAAAAGGAACGTACTAAAGGTGTAATTTTGTATGACTTTTAAACGCACCTAGAACCATCTTGTGGAAAAGTTATGAGAAGACCAAAAGGTATAATCAATGAATTCAAATCCTTCTACAAGTTAATGATTTTTTGCCTAATTTTTGTCTTATTGACGATGGGACTAATTAGTAATTTTATTGTTTCTATTTTTATGGATTCTAGAAGTTGAAATCAGATTGGTAATTGAATTTTATATATGCAACCATGTATGAAACTCTAAGAAGACCAAAAGGTCTAATCAATGCATTCAACCCCTTCTACAAGCTAATGATTTATTTTCTAATTTTTTTTCCCATTGATGATGGTGCTAACTAACTTTTTTTTTTTTACTATAGAACTTGATGTCAAAATATTTTTTATGTCCCTCTTAAAGAATTTAGCTAAATAGAATAAGCATTTAGCTTTAAGTAAATTGATTAAAGTTTAAGAAATAGGATAACATACACATAAATTAAATTAGATGTATTAAAATTTAACCAAATTCTAACATACTTTAAAAAATTTGATTCCAAATTTTGTGTAATGTAAAAATAATTTGATTCAAGATAACTTAAAAAGACTTGATTATGAAATTTCTATTTTAATTCAATTTTTTAAAATTAAATTTATTTTTTTAAAGAATAAAATAAGTTTGTTATTTAATATTTTCTTATACTTTTACTTATTATTTTATATATATATACAAATATGTACAGATTATATAGTCATACTTCTTTATTTTCATATAATGTACAAACATATATATCATATTTAATTGATATAATTTTGATTGAATATCTATTTAATTATTTTATGTTAAAATTAGATTATTTATTTTGTCTATTTATATATTATTTATATATTCATAATATTTTAAAAATTTTACCCACATATACATATATGTATATGTATATTATAAATATGATATATATACATACAAACCATTATTTGTATACATATGTTCTAAATATATAAAGATATATAATGTGTATAATATATTTACGTATTTTTACATAAATTAAATTTTTAAAAAATAAATAATAATATTCTTTTATCTATTCAAATATATTATAGAATAAAAAATTAATGAAAAAGAGAAATTTTATTTTTTAAAAAATATTAATAAATCAACCTAAAGTAGTAAGCCCTTTCATGTTTAAAAAAACAAAAGGAACGTGCAAAGATCGGGTAAGGGAACAAAATCCCTTTCATGTAATATTTATATTCCACAAAGAACAAAACACCATCGACTGAAAGAGAGAGGACGTCCAACCAACCATTCGGCCAATATAAAGAGAAACCATCCAAAGAGAGAAACTGGCCAACGCAAGCTAAACGACAAAGCAATCAACCAGCAAAAGAGGTGTGGACGGCAAGGAGGAGAACGACCAAGGCAAGGTGAACGGTAATAAGGAGAGCACGGTCACAACACACCAACGACAAGTGAGACCTTGGTGAGTCAAAACCCTACAACAAGGAAGAGTAAACCAGCTGGACAGCAACAGTGAACACATGGCAAACCAAGGGAGACCTTGGACAGCAAGGGAAACTAGGCAATAGTTGGAAGGAAACCGTGTGACTTACGGTAAGAGGAGAGTCAAACGCACCATTGGTAAGAGAGGAGATAACACACCGTCCGTAAGGGAAGAGAGGAGAAACCGTGAAAGAGGAGACCACCAAGAGAGCAAACCAAGCTGCCTGGAGGTGTGAAATGGATAAGGGCAAACCAGAAATGTACATGAGACGTGTGACCAGCAAGGCGTGCAAACCAAAAACGTACATGAGTCGTGAAACTAGTAAAGCGTGCAAACCAGAAACGTGCGTGAGACGTGAAACGCCAAACCATAAACGTGAGGCAGGTTGTGAGATGTGGAACGACAAACCAGAAACGCGAGGCGAGCCGTGAGATAATGAGATTGTGAAATAGGAGACAGGTGAGACCGTGAGACGGTGAAAGTAGGAGCTGTGTGAGACAACCTAAAGAAGGAATTCGATGAAGCATTGAAAAAACTCAATGTATTTTTAGATTTCTTTAAAAGAGGTTAGAGAGCGTTGTGATGAACTTCAAAGCGACAGTGAAGTAGCCTTTCAATTCAACAGAGGCAAGACAAGTTAGAAGAAGGGTAGACATAGTAAGTGACACGTACTTGTTTACTAATTGCAATAGTGAAAGGAGCAGAGGATTAAGACATCCATTGTAATTGGAATTTTCAAGTATGGTGGATAGTCTCAGTAAGGGAGAGTCCTTACCACCGTGAATGTACGTTACGTTGACGGAACCGCGTAAATCTCGTATGTCTTTCTTGTTGATATTATCCTTAACTGTACATCTCTTAGATGTTGGCTTTTATATTTCCAAAATCGTGTGTCTTTCTTGTTGATATATACAAACAAGCCTAAAGGTGTAATAATCCGATGTCCATGATTTTTCCAAAGCTTGCTCTTTTTTAGTTAAACCTTTTTTTTGTAAATAACAATTGAACTACTACATCTAAACAAGATTTATCTTCATTAAAGCATAGAGCTTAGGTGTGATTTGGTGGGAGGTTTATGTGTGTTATGCTAAAACTATAGCTTAGTTGTATTAGGGAACTATGAGTTTTGATGGTTAAGAAGCTGAAAATATAAGGACAAGAGCTTGGGGAATGAAATTGACTATGATCTGTAGGAATAAAATTGTGAATCTTGGCTCAAAAACTAACTTGACTTAAGATACGTTTGGTTTGATTTAGGGATGCCGAAAGCCACACAACAATCGTCGACATTGTGATGGAAAATAAGGTGTTGAACAAGTACAACAAAACAAGTACTTCTAATATCTTTGGTAAGGAATCGGTAATCTAATAATTAAAAAAAAGATAAAGAAAATGAAAAAAACTTTATAAAAAAAGTTAGTATCTATAAGTAGAGAAGACTGATTTGCTATCACTAGTTCTTTAGTATATTATCTATTCTTGTTTTAAATATCTTGTTCTTGATATTAAAGTTTATTTAAACTCTATTTTTGATATACATGAACATATTTGGATGAAAACAAGTTCCCTGGTAGTTAGTTACCAATGGAAACAATAGCATGTGTGCACACTGTTTTTGTTATTATTATTTATTAAATTTTTTCTAGTTATGCTAATTGCCCTAATCTCCATTTATGTTTGATGATTGATATTTTTTGACTTGTAATATATGTGTGTGTGTATATATATATATATATATATATATATAAGTTTATTTGGCTATTATATTTATTTATATTTAACTTGTCTTAAATATAACCTGTATAGTCATATTTTCATATTATACATATTATATACATGTATTTCATCTCTTTTTTTTTTTAAAAGAGTTTTGGGTTCTATGACTTAACTTCCTAGCAATCAATTAGAGGATTCCTACAAATTATCGATGGTATTTACTTGTGATTATGCACCTTAGTTTTTCCTTAAAAAAAAAAACTCCACTAATATGGTTATTTCCTTTTATTCATGTAAATAATTGAGTTTTTGTTACTGAGGTTAGTTAGCTAGTTAAGCTTTAGACTTAAATATTATAAATTTATATTATATCACATGTATTTGAATTATCTCTTAATTCCTTGATTCCAGGCTTACAGGTACCTTAGGGTAAAAGCACTACTTAGGATAGGATAGTTGCATTAGCCACAACCCCTAAGCTAGGATGTATCATTGGGGATTTAAAACTCAAGATTTAAATCTTTGGGTTTAGTGATCTAAACTTAACTTTTATCAAAATCTAAAATATTGAAAGAGTGGGTTCAGTGACCCAAATCTAATGGGTACAAATCACCCATGTTTTTTTATTAATCAAAGGAGTATTTATATAACACAAAAGATACTTCCAAAAATCATTAGAATACTCTAAATAATTCTAAATATACATTTTTTAAATTTCTAATTTAAATCTAATTTAATTAAAAATTAAAATTTAAACTTAGAATATCAAAATATTTCAAATTGAGACTTCAACTACTTTTAGAAACTTTTGGTCTATTTTTTACGACTTTCTATTATAGTTGGACCCTCCATTCTAGCACTATCATATATTTGCTGAGATTTCGGTGCTACTTATTCTGCATCATCTCTCAACACTCCTCCTTGATGTTGAAACTGAAGGAGGTAGCTGACTTCTTTTTTGGTGGGATGGTTGCCTAGGCCCAACAAACTTCTCTTCTCATCACTTGCTCTTGTTTTTCATCGCAAACTCTTGCAACATCTCAAACTATAGATTTACTCAAAACTCTTACAAACTCTATTTTTGGTTAGTAAGTAACTTTAATAGTTTGTGATTTCCTAATAATGCCTTGAATGTAGGTTCCGGTACTCTAGGATTGGTTCTGGTTAGGCAGAATAAACTGAGAGGTAATGGCTGTTGTAAAAATGACGAAAAGAAATAGTAGACAGAGATCATTAGGGAACCAATTGGTTGTTGAAAAAACATACTGTTAGCCCGAATCTTTCTATTTTTCAATGGAAGTGTAGGGAAAGCAACTATAAGGAATTCTTGGGTTGACATCTAGACCGCTCACTCACTTTCCGTTCTGTCCTCATTTTAAATCAATTTTCCCACTATTTTCTGTCCTTGTATTCTCTTACTCGTGCTCTTTAAATTAATCACAGATAAGATGAAGATAAATGATTGATATTAAAAAAAATTCCCTTGATGTTACTAATTGAGAAGATGCGTTTGTAAAACTTTATAGCTGTTTCGTGAAGTGGCAATGGTACGGTGTGGCATGCAGGGTGAAGATGTTCTTAGTTTGCATTCAGGCAAATCTTTGAATCATTTAACGTTGAGTTCTGTTCTCTCTATTCTATTTACAAGCAGTGGGGTTTCTTAAACTGCTTTCAATGTTGAAAACACCGAGGCATTTTGTTGCTTTGACATGGGCATTTTTTTGGGTAGAACATTGGAAATGTGTTGCCTCCATCTATATCTGTTTTACGGTGGGTGACAGGATTCCCATTTTGTGGGATAAATGATCCTCAATATGTTGGATGCTTCTTCAAACTTTTAGCTGTAGTTAAAGGATCACCCCTTTTTTTTGTTTTGTTGATCCGAATTTTGCTTGTTAGTTTGTAATGCAGGTACCTCATGTTAACTTAATAATAACTGAAGCAGGTTATCCTTTCTTCTCCCCGCATTTTCATATACATTCATAAACCATAAGAATTAGCTGTGTGCATCAAATCTGCAAATATGTGGCAAAAAATTGCCTTTGTTGAAGAGCTTGAATGCCCATGTATATGAATGAATTTTGGAAGCAAAAGCATGTCCATACATTCTGACACCTAAGGTTACAATTAATTGTAAAAGCTGAAGTAATTTAAACATGAATAATCACTTGTTTTGTTGATCGAATGTCCCAGGTTCTGTTTCACTATTTCACACCTTCCGATAGTGGGTAGGAAAATAAAAATGATGAGCTCAAAAAATTAAAAAAAAAACAACAAAGAAGGAAAAAAAAAAATGAGGAACAGAGATTGAGGAGATGGAACCTTTTCCGTTCTAGGCTAAAGCTAGGGACAGATCAAATATTTGCATTGCCTGTTTTATAGATCCAATATCAATATCTTCTAGTTTCTCCGTCTTAGAAGAGACAATGGTGCATATCTTCTCCTTTGCACTGGCCTCTTCAGAAGAAAATAAAGCAATGCTGCAAAATGGCAAAAAGAATAATTGTTAGAGCAAAGCAAAACTTTTAAATCTTGTTCTCAGATAAACAGGACAGGCCTATCTTGCTGTGTACTTGGAAAAAATGCAAAAACTATAACATAAGACAAAAATGATAAAACAAATAAATTTCCTGACAGAGCTGGAGTTTGCCATTACCTGGAAGCTTAGTGTTGGCTGCTGCGTTTGTAGCTATTACACCAGCTGAATCATTTATAAGATCTGCCAGCTAAAACAAATAAATGTCCAATTAGTGACAAGCAGGCTGCAAATATTAGCATTTGAAACAATTCCTTAGTGTACTCTTAGCATGAATCAATAGTCTTCCACTGTCATGCGTGCACATTTGTTGCTTTGATGAATTCAATTGCATGCACACAGCAGTGTAACATCAAAATGGTTTCTTTTCACGTGAATTTCATGTATACAAATATTGTTTCTATGTCTGTCTTTGTTTCCTTCTTTTGGCAGTAAGAATTTCATCCAGGGGAGGGGATTTTTTGGGGGTGTGAGGGGGGACGGGGTTTGAATGTGGCAACATTTTGACAACTGGAAACGAGTAGAAGAATAATAATACCTGTCCAGGAGAAGTGA
Organism: Ceriops tagal; assembly: GCA_021533255.1. NCBI lineage: Eukaryota > Viridiplantae > Streptophyta > Magnoliopsida > Malpighiales > Rhizophoraceae > Ceriops > Ceriops tagal. Next base: position 877,841 of record CM038611.1, on the reverse strand, counting down.
TGAAAACAGTGCTGGCATTCTCTCCAACTATTTCCTCCAGATTGACCCTTTCTTTCTCATGTGGAATCACAAAAACCGGCTTAAATCCCCTGTTTCCAAGATAAATTAACAATCAAAGTTGCATTCTATTGCATCCTTACCAACAGCTAAATGTTTATTGGATGAATGACCTCAGTGTATGCCAATCCAAGGAAAGGAAAATACTAGCAAATGACATCCGGCTCAACAGTGGCACTTTGCCTGCACAAATTGGTGAATATATTGTTTCAAATGGAGTTAACCAATTCTTGGTTCTTGATGATGATCTTGCTATTATTCAGAAATTGGAGACACTCTGCAACTTCAAAACCACTGGAAAAAGGCTTGCCATTTTAATTATAAATTAAATTCATTATGCTATCAAATAACATAATTAGATGATGAATAAGGAACGTTTTGCTGATAGGAAGCATAAACATAATTAGAAAAGATAATTACATTTGATGCTGTTATAGAAAAAGAAAAATTTGTATTTACTTCGAGACTGTTGCCTTAATTATTATTAAAGAGGCAAGGTGTTTCATTACAAAATTCATTTCTTATGTATATTTGGCAATTAATGCAATATTTATTTATTGCTTATTGTTCGTGTATATATGGTGTTTCAATTGCAATATTCCAAGTTACAAAAAACTTAATACACATTTAGTCTATAATGTATCAAATTTAATCTACATCTAAGTAATATTTTTATTTGGAATCCAACTTTTTTCCAACATCCAATATTCATAGAAACATGACATACGATACAACATGAAGACAATAAGTGAATTCAAGAACAACATGTCTAATACTGCCACTTAATGCATTGCTACCCACATAAATACATAATTTAGCAAAATAATCAAGCAAAATATAGCTTCCTAACTAGTCTAGAAAAAAATTTGGGAATAGTATAAGAAACCATGAAATGACAATCGTCTATGAAATTCTCAATGAATATAAACTACCTTCTTCGCCAATAAGGGTTGACATAGAGAACAACCACAAAAGCCAACATGTATACGAGATAGGTTGCCATGAAAGATTCTAAGAAGGACACAGGATCAACAATGTCATGCCATTTTCCATTACTTGCATCAGAAGATGGTGGCAATTCTGATAAGTCAGTACTGCAACTCGTAACTAATGGAGGTCCACAAAGAAATGAATTTCCTTCATAGTATATGTAATCGAATGTGGCAAACTATCCCTTTATGTCTGGAAGCCTACCCAATAAGTTGTTGTAGGTCACATTGAAAACCACTAGAAAGTGCAGATTAATTAATTCTGATGGGATTTCTCCACTCAATTTGTTGTGGGAAAGGTCTAGACTCTCCATTTGCCCAAAATTTTCCAAAATTCTTGGAATTGAGCCAATTAATTGATTGTGAGACAAGTTCAATGCCCTTATCAAGCTCAAATTTCCAAGTTCTACTGGTATTTTCCCTATTAGCTAGTTATATGACAAATCCAATCCAGACATCAATTCAAGAGGTTGACCTTTATATATGTTGGATCTAGCTTTTGTCACAAAATCAACTTGAGCATTTTGTCCCATGGAAAAGAAAGTCTCTCCTACTGTATACAGGTTATTACTTAATGTACTCTGAAAATTGTAGGACAACACGAGAGAATCCCCAAAGTATTCTCCAACCTGTGCAATATCATATGTGCTCTCTTTCCCGAAAGAGATGCGACTAAGACAACTTGGTATTGGTCCAGAAAATGAGTTATGTGAGAGATCCAATATGTTTAGTTCATTCAACTTGCAGAGTTCTTCTGATAGCAAACCACTCAAATTATTCCCTCCTAAAAGAAGAACTATTAGATGGGAAAAATTTCCAATTGATGTTGGAATTTTACTAGACAAAAAATTATTTCCAATATTCAATATCTCCATATAAGATGAAGAGTTGAATAATGTTTTTGGAATTGTACTTGTGAATTTGTTCCCTTATAGGTTCAAATGCAATAAAGGTAACGACCTTATTAAGCAAGAAGGAAGATTGCTTGAAAGACTGTTATGAGAAATATCAAGAAAGAATAACTCAAATTGACACGAAATTGTTCCTTCAAGTGCATGGTTTGCCATGTTTAGCAATTGTAAACTCATATTCCAAATGAAGCTTGGAATTTCACCTGATATGGAGTTGTCACTTATATCTAGAAAATGTAGGCTTAAGTAATGAGAAATCCAATCTGATAGAGTGCCAATAAATCGATTTCCACTCAGTTGCAAGGATTGCAATGAAGTTTGATTGGACTTTGTCTTTGACACTTGGCCACTTAATTCATTGTTTGAAAGCATAAAAAATTCCAAATTAGAGGAATTTGTTGACAAAGTGCTTGGACTTTCTCATGAAAACTTGTTGCTAGATAGATCCAAAAAGAACAAATAAGGCATGTTTCCACAAGAGAATGAAATGCTACCATCAAAAGCATTCACCAAAAGATTAAGTATTTGTACTTCTGAAATAATATCACCAATATTTTGTTGAAACTTTCCATGCAAGTGATTGTCTAAGATATCTATATACCTTATGACAAAGCTAAAGTTGGAGGATAAATGAAATGAACCCACAAAGGAGTTATTTTTAAGACTTAAAAACTCTAATTGGGTATTGTTTTTGAGCAACCAAATAGGGAAGGTTCCTTTAAGGTTATTATGGGAGAAGTCGATGGCTCTTAGGTTAGTTTAGTGAGCAAGAAATTGGGGAATATTGTTAAGTCTATAATTTGACATTAATAGAACCTTAAGCTGGAATGTTGGTTGCCAGTTATATGAGTAGTGTGTTTGGACCTCTAGCTTGGGGTTATCGTATGGTAACTTCAAGACTTCAAGGTTTGGGTGATTGGCAATTGAGTAAAAGGAGAATTGACAGCAAAAGAGATTATCTCTGAGATCAAGATACTTAAGGGACTTATGAGTAGCAATTGGAAGTGATGAAATGTCCCCTTCTAACTTGTTTGATGACAAGTCTAAAAATTTAAGAGATGTCAATTTGCCAACACAAGATGGAACGATTCCACTTATATTATTGTTGTGGAGATCTAATTCTTGAAGGTCTTGCAGTGCACATAAACTTGAAACAAAAGATGATATAATATTAAGCATGTTCCATAAAAGTAGAAAGGTCATTGCTACTTTTGAGTATTGATGAAGTGTTTATAGCTACCTTTTAGGGCTGTTGTTCTCATAGTCTTGTATGGGTTGTAATTGTTGTCAATTAGGTTTAAGTGTGCAAGAAAGTAAAGCCACATGGAGGGGCAAGAATGTAAAAGCAATATGGAAGGGCAAGATAGTAAATTCGCCGCAAGTAAGCCCTATTAGGGTTTCATGAAAGAGAGTATATAAAGACCTTGGAAGACAAAACTAGGGTAAGGCCAACACAATTGAATGCACGATAAAACACAAGAGGGTGAATGGCACAATTGAATATACGACAAAACACAAGAGGGTGAACGACATAATTGAATACACGACAAAACATAAGCAACCGTTTAACCAAGAAAAGTTGGCAATTGAGCAAAACGGACAGAAAATGTAGACAACTAGCTGACCAAAGAGAGAAAACGTGAGGAAGGAGCCGGCCAAACAAAAAGACGTCCAAAGCAAGACACGATTGGACAACAACCAAAGGTGAACGGCAAATCACAAATCAGAAGGTGCTGGATGGCAAAACATAAAGGGTGACCGGCCAAAGAGAGAAAACAAGGGAGGAACGGCTGGACAGCAAGAGCTGGACGACAAAACACAAAGGGACAGCCAAAGGGAGACAACCAGCCAAAGGGAGACAACCGGCCAACCAAAGGTGAATGTCCAAACCACTTTACACTGCCAAAGGTGAACATCCAAACCAACCTACACGGCCAAACAAGGTAAATGTCTAAACCAATTTACACAGCCAAACACAACCAACGGCAAAGGGGTGGACGACCAAGCAAAGAGGAGAATGACCAAAGCAAGGCTGGACGGCAAGGGAGAACACATGGCAAAAAGGTGTGACGGCTGGAGAAAATCATGTGACTCACGTAAGAGAGAAGACAGCACATTGTCCGTAAGGGAAGAAAGGAGAAACCTTGAAAGAGGAGACCACCGGGAGAGCAAACCAAGCTGTCCGAAGGTGTGAAACGAACAAGTGCAAACCAGAAACGGTGGTAAGGTGTGTGACCAATAAGGCATGCAAACCATAAAAGAAATTGGTGTTATCACAAAATAAAAACATGTTATCTCAATTTTTAGTTAAAAAAATTCTCAACATTTTAAAAAGTTCTTTTTTATTCTTTTTTAACAGATTTTATATATTTTCTCTACAAATCTATAATTCTCCTATATTTATTTTCTACTATCACAACTTATAATAAATTTTGTATTAATTCTTATTCTTCTAATGATTTTTTTATCCACTAATGGAGTTGAAATGTATTTAATATCATCTATAATGAAAAATATTATAAAATGATTTCTAAATATGAAAACTGATATATAAATTAAATGTATTTGTATGTCAATTTTGAAGCAACCGACAAAAAAATTTTAGATCCACCACTGCATAGAACAATACATAATAGGATAAGCCAATTGTCTATCTTATGTTTAAAATTACTTTGAATTGGAAAGTTGAGATGTTTAAATACCAATGATAGTTTTATTACTACGACTCATTATGGTCCACTAGTTAGAGGATTTATTCGCAACATAAAGTTTATGGGTTCAAATCCTTATCAGAACATTCGGTGGCATTAAGCACGACCTCTAGCCCTTGCTGGGACAATGATTGGAATTCTAGACAAGATTTGGGTGAAAATGGAATGACGAAGAGTAATCTATTGAGTAACAAAATCTTAATAAATCTTAGGGTAATTTCAATATCACCTGTGATAGAAAATTTTCGAGAAAAGCCGCCCCGCCGAAGCGATGTAAGGGTGCTTAGACAGGGCTGTGTGTTGCCAATGAAAATGTTGAGGCTTAGATCAAGTGTCAGCAATTTCTTCAAAGCCTTGAAATCTACATATAAGCAATGAGTTACTAATGCAAGTAAAATAAAAACTAAAGCTCGCAAAAACAAAACTATTTTGAAACACTAAAAGTATATCGTATTTAATTGCTGTTCCCCATACATTTTAACAAGATGCTGCAACCATAATTAAAAGAAAAAAAAAAAGAAAACACCACACGTAAAATCAAGTGTGTGCATATGAAAATTTTTAGATAGAAACTAATTTTTACCATTTGGTTTGATTCTCAGTTAAATTTGTGAGTAAGTACAAAATGTTCTTGCCAAGCAAGTAAGGCGTACGTGACAAAGCAATTCAATCTCAAATACAATCTCATTGTTTGGATTTAAAAAGTTGAATGAAGCAGAGTTAATCAAACTCTTTTGGTGTATACCAACTTTAAAATGTTGCTTTTTTGTGGCGCAGAATATCAAAGAAATATTGATTGAAGAAAAAAAAAAGTATTACAGTTATTGTATGTTACGTACCATAATTTTGGTAGCAATCAGTAAAATCATTCGCTGATAAGTCTAGATTGAGCAGTCGCTTGGAAGGAGTAAACAAGGACGTGTTCAGAACCCTTTGGCTGCCGTTCATCGACGGGGGCAGCAAAAAGTCCAAATGGAGTTGAGTCACCGTGGTGGCATTATTACCCTTAGTAGATCCAACCTCTCTTCCTCTAAACAACTCTCAAGAACACCCACAAACGCCACATAAATCACAAACCATAAACAATAATGTTTTCTAGTGAAGCGATACTCCATTGACATGCAACGAAGGACGAAATAAAAATTGAAATGACCCCTTTTCCGATTGCTATTCTAATTTCCCTCTCTCACAAACAGCACATATATAGAACAGCATACCCATGAAAGGGAGTCAACCTTTTTAGTGCAGTAGAGGTCACTTTCCTATCAGACCCAGTTGATAAGAAAAGAAAAAAACGAAAAAGGAAGTCATGATTGACAACATATCTATCTATTTATTTATGTGGGTATATGACAAAGAATGAGCAGTTAGATCCAAGCATATTCATTAGATTTACACGAGAGATGCGAACCATTTGTATCTAAAGTCTAACTACTTGAACCCTTTTATTAATGTCATTTATTTTCATTTAATCATAACAATTTGACTGTCAATTTAACAAAAAAGATAAAAGAAAATAATTAACTCTTAAAAATTATAATATATGAGTTTTTAATAAGTTTTTAACTCAAAAATTTAAATAAAGATAAATTTATCATAGATTAAAAACTGATAAAAATATTTTTTAGAAAATGAGCATATATGTTGATATTACTATACCAAGACTTGAAAAAAAGAGAGCTAGGAAAAAGTTTTCTAAAAATTTGACTTATTGATTTACGTGACTAATAAGTTCTCTAATTTCTACAGTGACGGTGACAAAAGAGTAGACCCTATGTCTATATGGCTACACATGCAAACAAATTTTTCCAAAAAAAAATCAGAGTCCAACTTCTTTGCTTTGGCATGCATGTATAGAGATCAATAAAATATTTATTTATTATTTACTCTTTATGCATATAAGATGTTTTAATTGCAACATATTTCTTATGAAACGAGAATCATTTATGAAAAACAAATATATAAAGTAATTTAAGAGATCGTTTAGTTTAGTTTAATATAATACATGAACTATAAATTTTAGTCAAAAATAATAAACTATTAGCAAGTTTACGCAAAACAGTTAAACCCTTGTTATAATGTGGCTAAAGGAGTTAAATGTTGTTGTCCAATTATATAGTTAAATTGTGCGGATGTTTTTTTTTTTTTTTGTTCTTTTCTTACTTTATCTATGTATTTTACAAAAATGACATGTATCTTTGACATCTTTATTTTAATATTTATGAGTGTTGGAGCTCATTAATTACATAACCAAACGGAATTAACTATCCAAGTTGTAAGAAAATACAATCTAACCTAATAAGTAATATAATTTAATGCACATCTAATCTAAATTGCTTATTGAGAATATGACTCATACCCAACATTCAACATTCATAAAAACATGACAACATTAACATGAAAACAGTCAGTGAATTCAAGAACCACATGTCCAATGCAGACACAAAAAATACTGCAATCTACCTAAAGTACACAATCCAGCAAAATAATTAGAGCAATGAATGGTTAGAGAATAATATATAAGTTGACTTGAAAACGTGTGCCTTCAGTATGTCACAATAAAATGCATAGAGTGGAAAGGGTGCAGAAGACTAAAAAGAAAGAAACAGAAATTTCTATGCTAAGAAAGAAAATTAAATCAAGACAGTTTTTTATTATTATTTTTGTTTTTGTATATGCACAGGTAAAAAATCTTAAAAAGATTGGTTACCTAAATTCAAGGGGTTTTCAAGTATATCTATAACAATTATATTGGTATAATCCTATTTTTTTTAAAAAGACATTGAGAATTGATTTTAAATTAAATCTTTATCGCCATTAAAACAGAATATAAAAACAAATTTTAAGAACATAACAAAGGAAGAGACTACTCATCCTTTGATATTTAGAGTACTAATTTTTTTTTGAACAACATATAAATTAATTAAAACTATATCAAAAAATATTACAATTTATATAAAATTACAACTAAAGTATTCCAACAGAAAATTGGAATTTCTAACCTCCTCTTTTCCAACTTTCTACAACATGTTAACTTTAAGTGGCCCTTTCCCCTAGCATGGGCGAGAACATTTTGAACTCAATAGATAATTTAACTAACATCAATAGATAATATAACTAACAATTAAACAAAATAAAGATAAAAAGAAATAATTTATTTTTATAAATTATAATATATCAATTATTAGTAAAATTTCAACTCAAATATTTAAATTAAGGTAACTTTATCATATATTAAAATTTAATATATCATTATCCTTAAACCCATTTCTTCAAAAATATATCCTTATTATTTAACTGGATGAAATCGCAAAAATTATTAATACAGTGAGAACTTTTACATAAATATAATTGAGTCTATTTTGTAAATTTAGAATAATTATTTTAATTATAAAATTAAAATATTATTTATAAAAATGAGTTGTGACTTGTTAGATGTAACTTTTTATGACAATTAACTTCTCAACATCTATGTTGAAATTCAAGTATGGATGATGGGGTCTATATCCATGTTATAATGAAAATTTGGGTTTTAGTAGAAATGAAAATAAGACTTGATTTATATCCTTTATATTTTTCAAAGTGTGTTCATAACTTATAACCTTTCTAATTTCTAAAGCATATCCAAAGACTTTGACCTATACTTCCCAAAGCCTATTAAGACTTGGCTTATAACACATCTCCACTCAAACTCATTCCTTTAAAATTTTGTTTTTACTATTTAACCCAATGAAATGATGAAAACTATTTATATAAAGAAAGTTTTAAAATAAATATAAAGTGATTTGTTTTGTAAATTTGAAATATTTCTTTACCAATTACAAAACAAAAATGCTGCTTGAACTACAATGAATTACAACTTGTCAAATATAATGTCTTACAGCAATTCATATCTAACTCTTTCATTATACTGCTACTTTTTAATGCGGGTGAGCATTTATCTGTGCTGCACACTTTTTTGAGAACTGACTAAACCCACACAGCTTCATACTGCTCTTAGTTCTTTTTTTCCTTCATTTTTTGGGTTTTTTTCTTCTTTTTTTCCTATTACGTTTGTTTTATTTCTTTTCATAGCTAGAAGAAACAAGTAATTATTCTTTGTTATAGTTGTAAGCTGTAGCATATCCTACCTCATGAAATAACATCAAAAAAATTAAAATAGTTTATTTCAATTATTATATAAGTTTAAAACATATTAAATAAAAATAATTAAGATCACAAAAAAGTCGCTAAATAAAAGAATTGAAAATCTCAATCTGCCTTAACAAATTGGAAATAGAATATTAATTAACTTTTTTATTTATTAACTTTAAAGCAAATGAGAAAACAATAATAGAGAAAAAATGTAGTATAACCATGCTAACCAAGCTAGAAAAAATGAAAAAACGTACAAAAATGTTATTTTTTTAAACCAAAAAACAGGTTTTACATTTTTATTTAACTTAATGAAATCTTGAAAAGTAGACACAAAAGGGCCATTGGTGCAAATGTAAAGGGATTTAATTTCCACATTAGGAATATCTTTTCACTAATTGTAAAATAAAATTGTTGTTTGTAAAAATAAATCGTAATTTAAAAGATAAAATTTTGTATAATAATTAATGTTTTATTTTTAAATTTTATTTAAAAAAAATCTTAACTTAAAGTATAAACAATGAAATTGATGTTTATGACCTAACAAAAATTTAGATTTTTTCAAAGAGTGTTAAGATTTGAATGAAAGAAATTAAGGAAAACATTTCTTTAAAAAAGGGCATTCAAGACTTGACTTATAATACGTCTCTCATTTCGTCCTACTTAACCTAATAAAATCACAAAAAGTTATTGATATAAAGAGAGTTTTGTGTTAATATAATAGATTCTATTTTGTGTTAACATTGATAGAAGAATAGAGATGGACCTATGTCTATACGTTTATATTATTTTATCCAAACTTAAAAAAAAATTGTGGAAAAAATTTCCTAGAAATTGGACTCCTTGCTGTGACTAATATGTTCACCAATTTCCACAATGACATGGATAGGAATAGATTCCATGTCTATGTGTCTATATTATTTTATATGTACATGAGTGTGCATATAATAATACACATATAAAGAGATTATTTGAGAAAAATTAAACTCTAACTTCTTACGTTTAAATTACTATGAAAATTGTAGGAAAACCCAAGAGATCCCTTAAACCACCTATTAACTTGTGCAATTTAATAAATTTAGCTCGTTATTAATTTGATTATCAATTTAACAAAAAGGATAAAAGAAAATGACTGATTCTTATGAATTATAATATATCATTTTTTTAGTATATTTTTAAATAAAAAATTTAAATTAAATTAAATTTATCATTTATTAAAATTTAACACAATTTTATATTCAAATTAATTTCTTTGAAACATGTCATTTCTTGTAAAACTTTATAGTTAAATAAAAAAATAAACAAAAAATGTTTTATTATAAAATTTTAATATTATGTCAAAATTTTATTCAATCATAATATTTAATTAATTGAATGATAAGAATGAATCATATATTAAATTATAACAATGCAAAATTGATAAATTTGAAAAAGTCATTATAATTTTTAATATTTTTAGGTAATTTGTAAATAACAATAAAAAGAAATTCCCTTGTTCCATTTGCGTTTTTCATAAATAGATTGGAGCCTACTTCACAATTTGGAATGCTTTTTCACCAATTGATAGATTAGTAGCAAAAATGCCTTGTGTGATAAAGCTTTCAATATCAATAGATAATTTAACTAACAATTAAATAAAAAAAATAAAAAAGATACCACTTACTTTTATAAATTATAATATATCAATTGTTAGTAAATTTTTAACTCAAAAATTTAAATTAAAGTAAATCTATCATATATTAAAATCTAATACATCCCCATCCTTAACCTCATTTTTTTCAAAAACATGTCCTTGTTATTTAATCTGATTAAATTAATATCTCATTTTTTAATGTAGTATTCAAAGATGACTTGACCTAAAACATGGGAGTAGGAATTGACGTTCATATTCTAATTTTTCCAAAGTGACTCATAGAATTGAAGAGGAGACGGAGGAAAAATTTTCCTAAAAATTACTAATAAAAAATTTAGTTCATTGACTCATTGACCTACGTGAAACATACGTTCTCTAACTTTCACAATGACATAGACAGAAGAATAGACACCATGTATATTTGTCTCTATTATTCTATATATGTGTATATAGAATAATACACACACATAAGAGATTATGAGAAAAATCAAAGTCCAACTTCTTTAATTTGGTATCATGTACAATGATGAATGAAATTTTTATTTATTGTTTCCTCTTTATGCACAAGTGGTGTTTTGATTGCAACAATTATTTTTTTTCTTTTTTTTTTTTGATATGAGAATCTTTTATGCAAAACAAATATATAAAGAGTTGTAAGGTATCATTTAGTTGAAAATAATAAATAATTAGCATGTCTACATAAAACAGTTAGATCCTTGTCTTCTGCATACAATGTATTTTACGGTTAAATGTTGTCCAATTATTCAGTTAAATTGTGCAAGTATATTTTTCTTTCTTCTTTTCTTCTTTGATAGTTACGTGTTGCAGCTCACTAATTACATAACCTAATGTAATTAACTATCCAAGTTGAAAGAAACTTAATTCAATCTAACCTAATAAGTAATCTAATTTAATCTTCATCTAAACTAAATTGTTTATTTAGAATCCAACTCTTTCCCAACATTCAACATTCATAAAAACATGGCCCAGAACAGAACCTCAACATGAAGACGGTAAGTGGATTCAAGAACCACATGTCCAATGCAGACGCATAAAATAACGCAATCTGCCCGAGTTCACAATCCAGCAAAGTAATTGGGCCAATTAGTTAAGAGTAATGAATGGTCGGAGAATAGTAAATAGGTTTGACTTGCAAACGTGTGCTTCGGTCTCACAATGCAATGTACAGCGTGCAAAGTGGGGAAGAATACTAAAAGGAAAGAAAGAAAGAATTTTCTATGGTATGAAAATTAAAGAAATTAAGAGTTCTTTTTTTTTCTTTTGTTTTCTTTTTTCATTTTTGTATATGCACGAGTAAAAATCTAAGAAAGACTGGTTACCATAAATTTAGGGGTTTTTAACAATTATAATGGCGTTATCCATATTTTAAAACAAAGAAAGTAAGAAAAAGAAACAGAAATAATTTCTTTTAGGTACACAGAGATCAAATTTTTATGGCCATTAAAGTAAAATTTGATACAATTTTTACCTCGTCCTCCCCTAATTTCTACAAAATGTAAACTTTAATCCTTCGGGGGCCCTTTCCCAAAGTATGGGCAAGAACATTTTGCATCAAACTCAAGCTCCTAGCTTTACTAAAGGTCAGCGACCAGGTTTTCCACGGTTACGATAAGTTGCAGAACCACCAAGCGGCAGAACTTCACATGCACATATTTCTTAATCTTATACTTAGAGTAGCATTGGTCTGAAAGCCTGGGAATATGTTTTAAACATTACAAGAAGTTCATCAATTCTGCTCAGAGATAAAGCTGCCTCTCAAATGGAATATAATATACTTGAACTTTAATTCTTATATAAATTTTGTACTGTCCCATGTCAGTTCTAAGCGCTGATTCCTGGATGGACTACTTCATAGTCCTTTGATGGGTTGGGTTGGAGTGGATTAGTTTATTGGTTCTTCAATTTAGTCTATCTACCAATCCGCTTGTTTGGGGCTTAATTCACATTGTTGCCATGAATTTTTCTTATTTGGAAAATCTGTGTTTGCTAGTATGCAAAATCTTGGTTACATATTTTGTAGGCTTATTAATACTATTTCCGTTATGTCAAGTGTGGAATTGAATGAAAAACAACTTTTAAATATAAGGTGACAACTTTTGGAAACTTTAAAAAACAAAGAAAGCAAAATAAATATATTTGTGTGTACAAACAACTAAATCTTGAATTTCTTATGTTTTAAACCTATAACATACATATCTATATATAGGTTTTTTTGTGACCTTCATGATTTGAATTTCTTTGATTTTATATTACTTTGTTGATATAATTACTAGAACCTTCTGAATTATAATTACAACTATTGTTGAGCTTGCATTTAGGTTCTTTAACACGAGAGGTTTCTCGATTTTTTCCCTTAATATTGAAGATTTTTTGGAATTTTCTTATTGCTTCAATCTTTAATTTTAACCCAAATTACAAATTATCTTTTCACACGCCCCCTCTCAATTTGTACATCTGAATTTCTTCTTGAGTTTTTCTCTTGTACCTACTTTGGTAAGAATATTTGCTGGTTGATCATTTTTGTTGACAAACACCATTGTAACTTCTCCTCTAGCGACCATGTCAGCTTGTTGTGCTTTGTATATACATGAGACACTAGGTTCCTGTCATGGCTATTACTGACATATTATTGCACTAGATGATCATTGGATCTTTATCTTCGTGTTGCAAGTCTGATAGCGTTTGTTGTAGCCAAACTGCCTTACAAACTGCATTAGTATCTACACTGTTTCTTCTTTGGCAAATGATAATGAAACTGCCTTTTGCTTCTCGTAATTCCAAAAAATTTGCTTGATTTCCCAGGTGCATATGTATCCTGTTGTGTTTTTTCTCATCTGGTGACCCTTCCCAATCACCATCAATAAATTCTCAAACTTTTTGTTGCATGCTTATGCATATTTGATTCTCAGTTTCTTAGTTCATTAGATATGCCACAATATTCTTTTGGCTGCTACATGATGAAGTCGGTTATGTTCACTCATGAATCTAGAAACAACACTTGCTGAATGCATGATATCTGGTCATGTATTCATCAAATAAATTAACAAACCCATGAGACTTCGACACTTGTGTGGACCTATTCTCTCTGCTCTATTATCTTGATGTAGTCTCTCATTTAGGGGCATCCCACTGGTTTATAACTTCACATGTGAAATTTCTGCAGTTTTTTTTTTTTTTTTAACAATGAAAATTTCTCCTTTTATTTGCTTAACATGGGTTCCTAGAAAATATTTGACAAGGAATATGAGAGTAAGCAATGCAACCAAAAACTCTGAGATGACTCACCCACAGTTTCCTTTTATGTCACGCTTCAAATGGTGTTTTGTTTTGAACTGATTTTGTTGGTGATTGATTGAGATTGTAGACTATTGTATTGGTTGCTTCAACCAAAAACTTATCGGAAAGTTGTTTTCCCATAAGCATGATTCTTGTCATCTCATAATAGTGTGATTCTTCTGTTGTGCTACACCATTTGGTTACAAATTGTATCTCACGGCCAATTGTCCTCTGATTCCTTTGTCTTTGCAATACCCTAGGAATGGTTTACAGATGAACTCTGCACCTTGATTCATTCTAAATGCTTTATTTCTTGGATGCTTTCTCTCTCCAATTTTGCCCTCCAATGTTTGCTCCAAAACATATTTCCACATTGTCCGGGTAAAGTCATCAACAAACTAAAGTAAGTACCTTTTGCTGCTAATTGAAGGAGTTTGAGTTGAAATATCTGCATGTATTAATGCTCTCCATGAAGTCCATGGAAATGAAAGACTGCACTCTTTTGGCACTGAATTTTTCTCTTTCCTCTACAGCGATCTTCTTGTCCTTGTTGATTTTGATTTTGATATGTGCCCCTTCCTCCATTGGTGACAGTTGTCTCTCATTAATTTTGATTTTGGACTGAAATGCTTGCTCCAGCAATGATAACTTTCGACAAATCTTTTGTCTTTTCAATATCTACAACGATATGCTCAAACATGAAATTAAGCTTGGTAGAATTTGTTTTATGACCTTCTTTGGATCAATGTTGTCGATACTGCTCTTGATTTGATTGATTATTTTAGCAAATCTTAACTAGAAACCTATGATGCTTTCACTTTTTATCATAGAAAGGTTATCAAATTGTCTCCACATATTTTGAAGTTTTAAGCCTTTAAATTCCTTTTGTAATATTTATCATGCATCTTTGGCTTTTGACACCAAAGATTCTAGGAAAATTAATTTTTCTTACAACCTGCTGGATGATCCTCATTGCATTTGCATGTCACTTGGCATTTTACTATTCTTTCATCTCCTTATTTGACCCCATTGTAGAACTCTTTGTACCGGTGGTTCTTGATAATAATTAGTGACTGCCACAAATTTTGTCCAATTAAGATTGTCTTCTCTCGTGAGCTCCAACATTGATAGAATTCTCCATCAAATATTAAAACTTGACTTTGAGTGTATATGAAGATGGTAATAGGGTTATTTTTAGCCATGATTTTACGAGGACGAGAGTGCACTAATTGTGATTGATGAATCAAATTTGTGAGGAAAGAACTAAATTGAAACTGTAGGAATTGAGAGGGTCAATCCGAAAGGTTTTTTTTTTGACTAACTATTCAAAACAGTGTCATACTATTTTTGTACCTCGAAATTGTTGTCAGGTATTTTCATGCAAAAACTTCTGGTTTTTTGATCAAGGATAATATAATATTTGATTTTCATGAAACTTCAGCTGCAAACTCTCGACAGCTTGCCCTTTATATCTAACTTTGATACCACTAGTCGTGTTGAATGCATGACCGAAGGAATAATCCGGCGGCAACTTTCAGAAACTTCCAAAAATCAGGGCAAAAGAGGTTGAAAGTATTTGTGTGGACATGTGGGGTTGCTGCTCGTGCAAACAATTATTTGATTTCTTTGCAATCTTCATGAATTGTATTTCTTTGGCTTCCTTCATTGGTACAATTTCTGAGTCTCTTAGCAATATATTTACAACTGTTGCTCAGCTTACATGGTGGTTCCTTAACATGAAGTGCTTCTTGTTCTTTATCGTGGGGTTTTTGTGTGTTTAATGAGTTCAACTATCAAAAAACTCCTATTAATTCATGTGAAAATTGTCAAAAACTCTTATCTTTTTAAATTTACAATTAGTTCAATTTTAATCTCTAATCTTTTCTTTTTTATTTCTCTCTCATTTCTTTTCTTTCTTTCATTTTACTAGTATATTTCATATTTACTAGGAATTTAATATCTTGCATAAACTACCTATGCTTACTTAAGATATTTTTGAAAATCTCTCACTAAAATACTTCTTTTACTCTCATCGTCCCTTTTAATACAATCTCAAACTTTTTCCTTTAAATTTCAACAAATTGTTTTTAAAATCATTCTTAGTTTTCTCTTATAAATAAAGAACTTAGTTAGTAATAATTATTATAAAAGATAGATTAAATAATCACATAAGAGAACCATAACTAAAATCATTATATGGTTATTCATCTTTAAAAAGGTTTTTGATGGTATAAAAAATAAAATAATAATTAAAAAATTTCAAAACATTGAACTTGTAAGTAACAATTGTAATATTTTTGTATACTGATTAATTAATATCACATTTTTTGATTAAAAAAAATGTACAATTTGTATTTTTTTTATCTAGACTGCTATTGTTTGTATCCATACGACTTTTCTACAAATAGTCTTTTGCATTTCTGTTGCATACAATTCAAAGCCAAGGAATTGGCTCTTTTGCAGCTCATGAATGCTTTGGTCTTGAAATTTTTTAACTATCGTTGAATATTATATTTCATTATCCACATTGCACCAATTTTAGGCCCAAAGGATCCAACCCAGCATGAAACTATGAATTTCAACGAAATATTTTCCCAAATGTTAAATTGGAATTATATTTTCTGAAAATTTTTTATGTTTTTAACTTGCTTTCTTTATATATCTATTTTTATTTTGGGGACAGATCTCATAAATTTTAAGAAATTACAAATTTTAAATTTAAGCAACAATAAGTATGACTTTACTCAAATTTTTAATTTGCCAGCAACAATCTAAATGTTTCTTTAGCCAATCTAAATGTATAAAAGCACGATATTTTTTGCATATTGATAAATCGGTGGTCTTACTACGCTATTGGGGGTTGTCGATAATTTCATGTCTCACAAGTTCTTTCCTGTTATATGTTCTACAAAATGAAGATAGAAAGCTGAGCGATGTCCGTTTTGTTGGAGATCCCAAATCAGTAGCCGTTCCTTCGCCGCTTTCTTTCGAGTCCGATAGAGCGCTCAAGTGGAAGGAGTTTTATTAAGTGAATGTCCCCCTTCTCCTTCTCCCAGTTGTTCCGTGTTGCTGCCTCTTACTTGGTTATAAAGCATGGATTTCTTCATTTCTCAAAACTGGGATGGTTGATTGCGCCTGTACTGTATCACCTTATTATTTTCTTTGCCTTTTAATACATACTCTTATGACCGACTAGCGTTTCCTAGTAATATGCCCAAATTTTTAACTTTTCATTCTGACTAATTATCGTTGATGCTTAAAAGAACAGCATTGTTGGGGCTTGGTGGGGTCATTTTCCAAACAACATCATAATTTTGTCGGAAAAAAAAAAGTCTAAACATAGAAACTAACTTCTTAATTTAAATGAGAGTATTATGATGTATATGCCTCCTCACCTATATGCTGGTTTAATCCCCCACTATTTTTGGCTTATTATAAGTTTGGTGCAACCCTAGCAAACATCGAAATCAGGTTGGAGTGACTCTTAATACTTGTTATGAAAATATTACCTTCTTTTCAAAGAATAACTTATTGGAATATATAGTGTTCACATTTATAAAACTCAAAATTCTTCTTTTTCAATTTAACGTGAGATTTTGTCATATTAAGCAAAGATACTATTCCATTTAAAGTTATTTTCTAGTTGCAAAAGACAAAAAAAAAAAAAAAGCTTGGTTTGGGACCTTTTTCTATCATGTTATATGTATAATACTTGTTATATATTCTATTTATATAATATTTTCAAAGTAGACATATTATATGATAAATTATATGGCATTAATATAATTATTCACTTGTTTTATATTTTGAAAATTTTTTATATATAAAATACTTATGCATGATTTTGTTAAAATGATCCATGTATATATTATTTTAAAATTTAGCAAGTATAAATCATATTTGGTCTTATAGATATCATTTCAAGAAATATTATAATAATTTAAGAATAATCATAGCATCTTAAATTATTACGATATTATTAATTTGCAAAAAGAAAAAAATTACATAAAATTATAATTAATGAACTATAAATAATACACTAGAGTTGCGATTAATTTTTTAAAATAAATTACTTTATTCCATAAAAAATATTTATTTTTATGAATTAATTGAAATAAGATATTAAATTAAACATTAAAATTAGATTTTTCTATACCTATAAGTATGAAAATTTTATGCTTTAATGTTTGATTTATTAATCTTATCATAAAATGTGTATATATATATATATATCTTCAATGCATATGGTAACTTCTACCCATAAGAAGGTTTGAATTTATATTTATGATAATTCATTAGTCTCATGACATTAATTTATATATATTTTTTAGTTAATATAATTGTTTCTATTACTTATTATAATGATTTTACTTGTGTTCCATTGTTGTTTGGTGACAATTTTGTGAATTGGAAAGAAAAATTCCTTTTGACTCTAAACTGTATAAATATTGATTTGGCCTTCCATGGGGATCAACCATTTATTCCTATTAAATCTAGTATGTCAACTCAAAGTGTTGTTTATGATAAGGGGGAGCAATCCAATCATATAAGTTTAATGATTATTAAGTTTCATATCAATAAAAGTATAAAGGATTCTATTCCAAATAAAGATAAAACTAAGGATTTCATGAATGCCATTGAGGAACAATTTATGAAATCAAATAAGATATTAGTTAGCACCTTAATAAAGAAACTTTTAGGAAAAAATTTTAACAGTTTTAAATGAGTGTGTAAGCACATTATGAAAATGAAAAATATTGTTACTTAAGTTTCTAGAGATTAACATATCATATCTAAGACCTTTCTAATATACTTTATCTTAAATTCTCTTCTTCTTTTATATACACCTTTCAAGTTATCATATAACATACATAAGGATACATAAGGAAAAATAGTCAATTAATAGCTTTTGATTATATGTATTCAAGAGGAGAAAAAAATGAATTATAAGAATATAGAAAGTATTCATCTTGTGACTAAAGAAAAGGTAAAAGGCAAATAGGATAGGGATACTCCATATTGGAAGAAAAATACAAATATGTTGATGAAGAAAACTAACAATAAATGTACATCTTTCTTTTGCAGAAAACATGATCGTTACGGGGTAGAATGATGTACTTCCATCGCATTTACGCCGAGGCTAGCGATCTGATGCTGCACATGTTGAAAGGGCTTCGCCCAATAAGCTTTTCAGCGCGGCTCATAACCAGGCCCAGCTACTTTGGTCCAACTCGTTCCCTTTTGAATGCAGGAACTTGGGTCCATGATCACGATCGGGTATCATTTCCCTCCATGGAGTTTGGGCGTCGAACTTATCATTTGTCGTCAAACTTGAGACCAATGAACTGAGTTTGGGACAGGAGTCACGAATTAATATCAATCAAAGTTGATTAGTTTGTACATGCCCTCTCAATGGTTTGGTCCGAAGAAATATGCACATTCTCATTTGAATGTATACGGCTATGCATACGCTCTCATTATTCAAACATCAACTTAAACTAACAGAAATAAAGGTATATCTACCGTTATAGCGTTGGCATGCCTGAATTGCTTATTTTTAATTTTGTTTTAATTTTTTTGAATAAAAAAGACTAGATGCCATTGGAATATAGTCGCTGTTCAAGCATGCTCCAACTGAGTGTCATTTGAGTATAAATAAAATTCTGTTAGTCTCTTTTACACATAAAGTATAGACAATACCCAACTCATATTTTACTGAGCATATTAGTTTTGCAACCTTAGTTTCTTTTATACATATAACTTCTTTGTATAGTTTTAAAACATCAAGAGAATATATATATATATATATATATAGTTCAACTATTGACCTTTATGAAATTAATTATATTATAATTACTGTGCATGAAAGATTATTATTATTATTATTTAAAATATATATATTTTTTCTTTCATTTTCAGTTGTGTTGAGTGAGTGTCATACTTAAAAGTTAGCATCATGTAAAAATATGCTTTGTGGCATGCATTGAACAATATTCTGGCCAATTAAAACCTTCCAAATGCCTTTTAGTATAAATGCAATTCAAATTTCTAAGACTTAAAAGAGTATTCGTTTTTGTTATTTAAGGGGCAATGTTATTGTTCAATTTATAAAAATAAGGGTGTTAAGTGTTCGATGATTTTTTTTTTCAAAGATTGTTATTTGCTGAAAGATTTTTTAATAATTATATAATAGAAAAGTAAATTTATATTATTTTTTAGATGTCATGTTTTTGACCTAAATGATCATAATGAAAACATTTTAATCATTTGAATATCTCTTTTTTTTTTAATAAATATAATGTTAATTTAATAAAATATTATTATGTTGTTTTATTTTACATGTTAATAGCAATAATTAATAATTAATAATTAATGACAACAACGTAAAACTCAACGTGGCCTTAGGGGTTGAGAGGAACCTTTTATTATGTTCTTATCACCTTTCTCCCTTGGATGCTTCATGATTTAGATTCTTTCCATAATTTTCTCCGTTAGATGCTTTATGATTTAGATTCTTTTCATTTTGCTTCACATTCTCTCGTCAAATTGATTAGGCATTTGCCCAATAATATGCCTGCGATTGAGTGGTCAAACAAGAAAAACAGAAAGAGTGTTGATATGGGCAATCTGTGAGGTCAGGCGGCAGTTGAGGTGGGATGGTTTAGCCCATGCGTGCAACCATTTGCAGCAGAACAGTTTGATGAAAGGAAGCCAAGAACTCATTCTTCAACTGGTGGTACGTGGCAATCATGGGAGGCATGCTTTTCTCAACATTGGTGGTTATTACCTTACAAGTAAAATCATATTCATCCTTTTTAGATAGATTATTGACTGCTTGTGAGTTTTCTGCAACTAATGATGCATGAGCATAAGCAGAACATGCAAGTGAATGCACTTAAGGGCGTTGAACATTTAGGGAATTCAAGGGTTTGAATTTTTAATTTGGTGCACTGTGAAATAGATACCTAATTATTTGATTGGTTGTCCAGTGACAAGAATATTTGCTTCATGATGATTCGGTTCTTGAGTCCAAGAACATGATTGGAGAAATCCAAAACACTAGAATGATTAAGTTTCTACTCCAATTTAAGACACTTGACTATAACTTTATATGTGTTTATTGGACTCTAAAAAGAATATTAAAAATATTAAAATGTTTGGGGTAATAGTAACTGTAGGTTTTCAAGGGAAAGATATATCTTTTTTTGTCTTCTGTTTATCCATAGGAATTCTTTTTTTTTTTTTAGGACTGAATATACTAATTCAAATTTGAATTATGTTCCTCAGAATTTGAATTAGTGTTTGCCACCATGACATATGTTTTTTCCCCCATTTAGAGCCCATCACATATTTCTTTTTTGTCCTTATGGGAATACCTTTCTAAGGGACTGTTAAATTCTGTCTCTTGGATTTGTTGGGGCAGATGTATTTAGATTTTTGCTAGAAGTATTGGGTCTTGGAAAGGAAAGAAGTGTCTGAAGAAATTTAACTTTCTCCTTGATTTAAGCTTCCAGCTTATGTATGTTTTGCCTGAGCAATATCCTCTGCACGGTCTTAGAGTTATATGCTTTAAGCAGACACACTTCGTAGGAACTTATGACCTTAAGTTGCTTGTTTTTATGTTGGTTAGTGTAAGGTATCTCAATGTTTAGAGGCCATTTGAATTATGTGGTATTATTTTTGTCCAACTGTATCCATTTGCTCTATGAAAATGTGGTTGTCTTTGCCTGACCACTAACTAGACAGTAAAGCAACAGCTTAAATTCTTGCACCCTTATTTTAGTGACCACTTTTAAAAAATATTTGGATAGTTAGTTGATTGGAATGAAAGACATGTATCCAAATGATCAAATGGACATTTGGACTGCATCATTGTCGCCGGTTTTGATCTCTCAGGTAATTGGAGTCCCTCCAGCAATGGTAACATTACATTCAGGAAAGATGGCTAAGTGGACATCTAGTTGAATCATCACTTTGTTAATCTCCTACTTTTCTCTTACTCTATTTGCCATATAGATGGGCAGATACTATGATTACCATATGTCAGTCCTTCTATCATATTTACCTGGGCATAAACACACATAGCAATGTCCGTACACCAACAAACGGAAGCAAACTTCCCACAGATCAAAAGTGAAGCATTAAACAATGGCTTTGAAGTATCCAAAACTCTTCATGTAGTCATAGTTTGACATTGATAAGAACCCTAATTGAATGCGAGAGACAAGTAGCCAAAACCAATCTAACATTTATATTTCAACATTTTGCATTGTTTCCCTTTATGTTAGTCATGTGTCTGTGCATTCTGGTTTTGATAAAAGCCAACATGCACACCAAAATTAGAGATCCTGCAAGAAATTAATATCAAAACAGGCCATCTGAATGTCAGGCTCACATGATTATGAGCTAATGTGTCAACAGAGTACATTTTACTACCATGAATGATTGTCATTATAATGTTGATTGTTTTGTGATTCTAATCCATTTCAAATGTCTAGATGTATATAATGTTGAAAGGTTTCCTGATTCCAGTTATTACTGGTGTAGGATAATGTTGGATGGGCTGCGGGATTTAGAGTATTGGCAGCAACAATGGCTTTGCACTAATACTATTTGTGATGGGATAAAAGAGGTACAAGATCCAGAGGGCAATGGGGAGCCTTTTCACCATGGTGGCACAAGTGCTTGTTGCAGCTTTCCGAAAGTAGGGCATTAACACCAGAGATCATAAGCTTGATGGATGGGATATATGTTATGAAGAAATTGGCGGAGCTCTTGCCGAGGATAGAGGGCTTTTGCTCGTACTGAGCAATTCCATGTTCACTTTTTTGTTTATGGGCATAATACTAGAGGTCCATAGTGGTAGCATATAGGTAAATGAGTGTTAAAAGGGTAGTGTTAACACAACATCAATCTCAACTCTCAAATGACAAAAGAACATACAGTGTCGGTCTTTTAGTGCTAGAGGTGTCTCTTCCCCTGGGATATAAGAGAAATGGATTTAAGGCAATATTCATGTCATAGCTTCTAATATTTCATCGGATATAGCAGAATTTTCACCGTAACCTGAAAAACATGCAGGTTCCCGGACAAGGCAATGATCATCGATGCACTTGATGCCTCTAGGAACACCAAAAA
The DNA here is from genome assembly GCA_021533255.1 of Ceriops tagal. Classification (NCBI taxonomy): domain Eukaryota; kingdom Viridiplantae; phylum Streptophyta; class Magnoliopsida; order Malpighiales; family Rhizophoraceae; genus Ceriops; species Ceriops tagal. The sequence continues at coordinate 854,971 of CM038611.1, read as the reverse complement.
TCCTTGGTGTCTGTGCTCACTGAACCAAGTAGAAGAAATGAAGCTTTTCATCTGCCTTGTTCCCATATGGTTATCTTCTTTAATATTCACTAATGTAAATTGCATGTTCTTGACCTTTTTCATTAAGCAAGGGGGTACAATGATTAGGTCAATTGGCTCCCTTCCCTTTCCTCCATCAGGACTTCAATGCCTCGTAGCTTCTCTTATCATCATCACTATCCCAATTTATGAGAGAGTTTTTGTCCCCACGGTAAGAAAAGTAACTAGGCATCCTTCTGGTATAACCATCCTGCAAAGGATAGGCATTGGATTATGTCTATCTGTGCTCCAAATGGTAGTGGCTGCACTTGTAGAGACCAGAAGAGTGAGCACTGCAAAGGAGTATGGCCTGCTAGACATGCCTAAAGCAATAATAACAATACGCGTTTGGTGGTTATTACAACAGTACATCATAGGCACAGTGGCAAATGTTTTTAGACTGCCACAATTGTTCTATGACGAAATGCCAAAAGCACTGAGAAGCTTGGGAAGTGCATGCTATTTAAGTGCAACAAGAGTTGGGAGCTTTCTCAACAGTGCTATAATATCCATTGTCCAGGCAATTAGCTCAAGATATGGAAGTCGTTGGCTTGGTGACAATCTTAATTGTGCTCATCTGGACTACTTTTACTGGGTGATGGCAACATTAGGTACTCCAAATGTTGAGATTCTAAGTTAGAAGAGTTGTAACTTGAGATAGTTGTAAAATTTAAGCATGTCTTTGCATATGATGCAATGAAATAGGAATCGAGAAATTTATTATTGAACTTGACAAGATTTCATGCATTGTTAAGTCAGTAATTGTATACTATGTTAACAATAGAGCTATTATATGGGGGTTCTTAGTTTCATGATTGATCCAATTATGTGTTTGAATGATTTCATCTCATCGTAAGGACAATAAAATAGAATATTGTAAAGATAGGAGTCCAACTTGGGGAGATTCCATAAATTTTCATTTTAAGTCGTAGTTCTGATAAGAATATGATGTGGCATGTGATATATAAGCGATTGGTTACAGTGGAGATTGTTAGTAACCATCTCCACTGTAACCAATTGTTGATAATGACTATGAATTTTTCTACTAAGGCTTATAATTTCTTCAAATATGTTAATAGCTTATAATGTTTATGAATTTCTCTACCATAAACTTGGGCTTTTAAGCGAATATGAAATTTGACGGTGTTATTGGACATAGTATTAAAATTTGGTTTACCTTTCTTACACTCGCCACTTAATGGTTCAGCCCAGTTCTAGTGAAATCTAATACTTGGATTTAGCTCGTTTAAGTCCAATTTTATTGTTCCTCTTGCCAAACACGTCAAGAAAGCATGTTAAGAAATGTGAAATCTCACATCATTAAAGAATAATAAGTTGATATAGTTTGTAAAATCTATAAGCTTCCTTACCTACAAGTTCGAGGTTTGGATTTGAGATTTCAAGAAATTATTTGATAGCATCAAAAGATGTCATTATTCTTTGCCTAACCATTTCATTACTCATGCAATTATTTTAATGCATACATTACATTGGTAAAAAGTTGCTTAAAGAACAAAGTATGACGACAATAATATAGAATAAGAAGCTTTTCACCTAAAAGCTAAGTTTTAATTTATGAAACTTCATTGGCAGTGATAAAGCTAATCTTGTTTTTCAAATGTGGTCCTTCAATACTTGAAAAAACATGATTCCTAAAATGCAAATAATTTTTCCTACACTTTTGACAAAACTCTCTTTAAGTGCAAGTAATGGCTATATAACCTAAGATTCCATCTTTACCTTGCTACAATCCTTTAAATAAGATTTTTTTATTGAGAATTTCAAATATTTTATTAAATAAAATAGTTATTTCAATTCGTTTAGTTTTTTTTTTTTAAAGAAATTGAGTATTTCTCACTATGAAGAAAAGTTACATCGAACACTTTAAATTTATGATATATTTATACTTTGTATATCACTATTTTAAAAATTACAAAAAATATTAAAATATATTTGGGGTAACAAAAAAAATTTCTGGTGAGTTGTTCTTAATAAAATTAAGTTTTAATAGTAAAAGTGTTATTATAAATTTTAAAATTAGTCTATTAAATCATATTTTGTTATAATAATAGAAAGAAATTAAAACAAAGACCATAAGTATAATTCTTGTAAAAAAGTAAAAATTTTCAAAAAGTATGGACTTACATTTTCAAAATATTTGTACATCGATCAATCCATTTCTACGACCTAGGGCTAGAATCTACTAAAAATGGTTGGAAAAGTGCCAGAGTCAGTACCATTCAATGTGAACAAGACCTTTTATCATACTTGTGGAGGAGCTCATCACTTAAACTTGAGAATAGATCTGACTTTGTCAGATGATTCTAGTGTTGTAAGATCTAATTTCTTTTAAAGCAGCGTCATGCTTGGCTAAAAAGCTCCAATATGGACTTTGGAGCTAGTTCTTCGCTCCTTTTCCCTTGATCATCCTTTTAGTTGAAGTTTGCCATTATTCTCCACAAGTATATCACTAATGCAACTTAAGAAATTCAGACAAGAAACCAAGGAATAGGCAGAGAATTGGTTTTGAATATAAATAATGAGATGAAGAAGAATGGAAAACGTTAAAGAATCAGGATAAAGAATTGGCTTTTATCTTATATAGATTCACACGATCTTGATCACATCAAGTGCTTGACTTAAGCAAAATGATGAAAACTAGTTTTCCTCCATCACATTTCCAATTTCTTTTTGGAATAAAATTTCCCATGTAGTAAATAACAAGCAACTTTCACAATCACTAGTTAAACTTGTAGTTGATGATTGTATAAAGCAAGCAAGGCGTGACGACCACTTCCATGGTTACTGATTTTATTATGGCCAAAAAGCCAATATTGTCCCCAATTTCCCTTGGACGGCATCCCTCCACGAGTTTGATGAAGTATAATATTAACGAATGACTCATAACTTAAGATTTATAGATGCATAAGTAATATTTTTGTGACTTTTTAGATAAAAAATTGTTAACAAATAATCACACAAATGTCCAATAACCAGAGCTTAAAAGGCAAAAATTATAACTTAATTAATGAATTTTCCTTCATCTATTGACCAATTAGTATTAAAATTAAGTCCCTCCAAAACTAAAAAACAGCAAAAATGATGATGTATGAGTGTTAAAAACATATCCATATTTAATACTAATATAAAGAAATTCATATAAATGATATAAAGGAATTGGGCTGTTAGCCAAATGTTGTAACTTGTAATACTGTTATAAAGCTCTTGGGTGAAAATGGGAGGGAGTTGGAAGCATATAAATTGCTTGCTGAAATGCATAAAAAATGGTATCGCGCCAGACGCAATAACTTTCATTGTCTTGAGAGGCCAAAACAGATTCTTTTGTTGTTTGATAGGATGATTGGCAGCGGTGTTCAGCCAAGGATGGACACTTATGTAATGCTAATGAGGAAGTTTGGGAGGTGGGGATTTCTTCGACCAGTTTTTATGGTGTGGAAGAAGATGGAAGAACTCAGATGTAAGTCCAGATGAATCTGCATACAATGCTTTGGTAGATGCTTTAATTGACAAAGGTATGTTGGACTTGGCTAGAAAGTATGATGAAGAGATGCTGGCTAAAGGGCTTTCAGCTAAGCCAAGGGAAGAGTTAGGCACAAAGCTTTGAAGGGAGTTTCATGTTCATATTTGTCTTGGTCTTACCCTTGGAGAACTGCTATAGTAGCAACCTTAAAATGAATCACCCTACAAGCAAGTTTTAGAGGTTTCTGGCTTTGACCAATCAGCTGGCTTGATCTCCTGCTATTCTTTCACCTTTTCCCACTCAAAACATGTTTGACGGGATGTTTTTGCCAATTGGAGACCTCAAAAATGGAAGCCACCCTCCTTGACCATTTTATTACTGATCTTGGGCTGAGGCATGGCCCTAAGCTCTGTGCCAACATCCCTGCCTTTTTTCAGGTGACACTGGGCTCTATCTATTTTAGCCTAGAATTCTGCTCTCTAAGGTTATCCTGTAATCTTTCACATTGATCTTACTTTCTCTCACTTAACATAGGGCCATTAGTCAAGATAATGAACAAGTTTTTATTTTCTGTAAATAGTGGAGAGTTTGCTGATGCTTAGATCCATCTGGATGGAGAAGGATTTGCACTTTTTCTTTAGGAATATGATGGGTAAGGATCAGATTTTTCCATTTATTACTTGTCTGGGGAATTGCCTGGAAATCTACATCATTGACCATATTAGAAGTAACAAGGGCTTAATCACTTCTTCCTCATTCTTAGGCACGGTGGATATCCAGTTTATAATGGATTGTATGGAAATTATTGTTTGCCTGTTTTTGCACATGTTCCAAGTTCTGGTTGAACTTTAATAGGCAACACACACTTTAAATATGATGTAGTTACTTTCAATCATGTTAAATTTTTTTTAATTTAATTATTACTTTTCTTTCATTCTCCTGTGTTGTTTTTTGTTTTATTTATTTGCTAATTCTGGATGTGTAATTTATAATGAATCGAATGGTGAAAAATTGTTATTAAGCCTTGATTTCCTTTTTCAACCTCTTTTAACCCATTGTACAGTTCAATTACTAAAGAAATTGCTCAAAAAAAAAAATGGCAATAAACAAGTTTCTCGGACTAGCAAGCTTGGTCTTTTGAATTTTCATGATTGTCTCTACACCATAACCCCACAAGATTTGTTTGTGAAATTTGTAATGTCAAGCGTTTTCAACATGAAATTTATGCCAAGATTTCCACGATTATTCTACGATTATAACAACTCTATGTTATTTTACACGATTAGTTCAAGTCACCTGCCAATAGATTGTGTGTTCAACTATGAATATTTTAAATGACAAAGAAAAAACAAAGGGTCTGCCACTGCACGAGGATTTCATTTCTTTTGATTTTGCAAAGAGTTTATCTCTAAAACTCAAACTCATGACCACTAAGACACAATGGGATAACATTCCCATTACACCATGACTCATCATTCAATATTTTAATTGAAATGACCTGAATTTTTGTTACTCAGGAAACCACCCAATATGTGAAAACACTGGATATCATTTCATGTTGTAAGTTCTTTTGTTTTTTTTTTTTTTGTGTTTGCTTCAAAATAATCAATGTATTGCAGAAGATAGATGTTTTTTTTTTTTTTTCATGTGTGTACTTTAGTCTTGGTGAGTGCATTGGAGATTGGCATTCCAATGACAATTTCACGAAACTGTCTTATCACATTTTGTTGCAGTTTACCAATCAACGATTTCGTTGTTTTGTTATCTTTTCCTTTTTTTTTTTTTTGTGGTTTCTGAGACGTGAGCGTCCTTTATTTTGCAGGGTCATCTCTGGAATAGGTTGTTGAATGTTTCTTTGTGAAAGAACTCTCTCTTCTGTATTCTGTTGGCACGGCACATTCTCCACCAATCAATCTCTAGTGGGAATTATTTTAAATTGTGTGGAACCCCATTTCTTTATTCAACAGAAGCCTAAAGGTAAGATTTGGCTACCATGGCCGGACCACCTAGATAGACCTTTTAACTCGACGCTGCAAACCATTCCGCAGGTTTGCAGCCCAATTGGGTTACAAAAGTGATACTTCCATGCCCATATATTAATATTAGAACTGAAAATGAGATGATCTATAGAGCAAGCATCCAACACTGCGAGTGTGACTATTGCACTACAGTTGGTTGAAAAGGGAATGTTATACTAGAATTTGGTAACATAATGCATTTTCTTTATAGAATTTACATTGGAGATCTGGTATCTTCATCACAGAATAATTGGAACGATCTCCATGTAACCCTTCTTTCCTTAAATTTTGTTTTTTTTGCTGCTTCCTGAAATGTACATGTAGAAGCAATGCTTAAAAGATAATATTGTCTCTACCGCAGGCTGCCAGGCTATTTTTGACAATGCATGAGTCCAGTTGACCCCAGTGTCTGGGGCTTCATGTTCTAATGAAACTTTTACGAAAGTCTGTTTCCGTTACACTTATCGTTATTTGTATTTTGTTGTTAAAGCTTATGCGTCCATATTTCTAGCTAGAGGTCATAATGATCTCCCAATCTACATGCTACAGCCTCCATATTTCACTGTAAACCCAAGAATCACCACTGCAACTAGTCCCAGAAAATGAAGTCTGAAACCATAGTTATCTCTAAGGAAAAGTTCCAACGTAAGCCCATTATCAAGAGTTTTAGTTATATCTGCCGTACAAGCTCCATGATACTGAGCATATCCAGTAGTACCATCTCCACCATACAGGGATCTGCTGTCATAACAAATATGAAAGATGGAATTAGAATTTGTATGCTCCGTATGATGGGTGATAATAGATTACAAAAACTGGCAGCTAATAGAATTTGTGCGCAATGACACACTTACAGGTCTAGGAATTATAGAACCCCCAAAAAGGTTCCATAAAGTATGAGAAAGCAGCGGACGGATATCATAAAATGCAATGTGGTGGTTTAGTGATGCGGGGACACACATCATTCCACAGAAGGGGGAGCACAAAATGCGAAGTACAGGAACAACATATGCCAAACGAACTTTGCTGCAGTCCACTCAAATCCAATCATGGCGTATATAATAAATAATATGAAAACTTCGGAGAGTTTAAACCGTTAGAAAATAAGTGTGTGTGTATATATATATACTTTTTGAATACCAAGAGCTAATGTCACTAACGATAGTCACGAATTCAAGAACTAGAGCATATAAGTAACTCATGCATACATAGGTAAAAACATAGCTCACTCCAGAAAATAAATATATTTTAAAAGATTTGTATTTTATATCGAAAATGTAACATCTTATTTTATATGTTTATAAAATTATATTTATTTTATATTTTATAAAATAAAAAAATTGAGAAAAGTCTCACCACATAAAAAAAAAAAGGAAAATTGACTGCAAGAGAAATTGGACTACAATGTAACTCCAATGTTTATTTTCATTATAATAACATTTTACACACAAAGCTCAAAAGGCTGGTCGGCCTTGACATAAAAAGCTAATTAAATCGGTTCATAGAAACTAAAGTTAAAAGAATAACATTTCCAAAAGGTTAAAAGCAACATCTATTGTTCCTAGGACTACCATTATCAACATCAATGAATAAAAAAACAAAGGAAAAATTAAAAAGAATCCTTTCGCTTTTCCTCGTAAGCTTTATGGATAGAGACGCCTGTGGCTTAAGTTGAGTTGGCTTCAACTCTTTGGAGTTAAGAGGTTGGGTTCGAATTCGAACAATGATTTCTCCCTGTTTTTTCTTTTGCCACGAAACTAACAAACAAAAGGAGTAGGACAAGGAAATTTTATTTACATCTAGAATGTTCTTTATATACATTTCTGCTTTCTGCTGTTGCACTTTTGAAAGAAAGCGACATGTAGAATATTATCAAAAAAATAATTCACATTTATTGACCCTTTTTTTTTTATGGTAAATAACTTGCCTGACTACAATGGGATGCCAGTCAAATGCTGTCACTGTCTACCAAACTGTTCACAATGAGTATGGTAAATAACTGATCCGATAGGCAACGCTTGTCACCTGCCAGGTACTCCAGTCCCACGGCTACTTGTTGCGGCGAGCTAAACGAATTTTCTTGTCTTGCATCAAAATTGGAACCATGAAGCAATATATGTGTCAGGTTTTGCTGCAATGAATAATCGCCAAACAAAGCAGATAAAGAACCCCTAGAGTGGCTTAGCTGCACCATTGGTTCAAAACCAGGGTTCAATTGACACTTAAGGGTGCACTTGAGGAATTTGGGACAGTCGTTGCTGCATGGATTGCAGATGATGCTTTAAGACATTTTCTTTGCTGTTGTTAAACGACATAATTCCTGCGCACATTGATAATATCATCAATCTCCTCAGAGATGTCCAAGTTTTCCTTGTTTCCAAGAAAGCCATTATATTGTCGATTCTGTCAGGACGTTGGTGTCTGCCCCAAGACAACCTTAAAAGAAAATAAAAAATGAGATGCATAAGATAGCCAACCTTGATTCATATCCTGTTACTGTAGAATCCACACTACAGTACTAATAAAAGAAAAAGGGAGACGAAACATGCCTACTGAATAAAAGAACGTTGATTTCTCAAAGAATCAAGAGGTTTTTGTCACCTAAAACTCACAGATTCAAAATAACTTCAATACCAAGGGATGTGAATCATGCTTTAAACAGTGGACAAATGTGCACATATCTGACAATTCCAACCAATAAATGCATAGGAAATTATAACCATTTGTTTGCTTTCTTAGATTGGCCAATTCCTTTCTTATTAGAAGTAAATAAACTCTGGCTAAGTAAATTAAAGAATCTGATAATCTTTACTTTACGTACATTTGACAATCCTCCAGGCCCTATATTATTGTTATTTATTTATTTATTTTTTCTAGTTTGCCATCCTTCCAAAACATCTAAAATTGATTGTGAAGCAGTGTAAAAAGATTCAATAATTATAAAGACCGTAAATTTTTTCCAATAAATAATACAATCAAATAAGTAAGTCATTTTGATAAAGAGTAAGTACAAAATTTGGAGCACCATTTAAAAATGTGACATACTGACAAGTACACAGACGAGGCACCAAGAAGAAAATGTACCAATGCACGGCCTAAATAATTTCATGAACAGATAACTCAAATTCTGTTCAAAGACTCACAAGAAAAAAATTGAAGTTGCAAAGTCATGATATACTTATCAAGCATACCGTGATTGTACCTTTTGGCATGGAGAATAACATACTAGATCAAAATATGGTGGGTTCTGCAGAGAAAGAGACCGACCAAGGCTAGCTCCTCGAAGCGTGGAGCTCAACAATGAGGGCATCACAGAGGACAAACCTCAACTGGATTTAATTTGCTGACAAAGGTTGATTCAGCATGTTTCTTTAAAATGAAAAGATCTGAAACCTGTTGCTTCATCCCAGGCAAAGCACCCTCTAATGTTTGTATCTTATCCTGAAGCATCCCAAAAGCTCTCTTTATAGCTTCATGCTCTTCAAAGTAGACCGCATATACCTTGACAACTTTTCGGCCTTTAAGCATGCTCAGGGTTAGCAAACAATACTAAAAGAAGAACATTTGACAAATTATGGGGGAAATGTTTAGAATCTTTTTCATTGATGCAAGACGTGTTCTTCTTGTAAAAACTTTAACCTTGATTTTTGTTTTATGGGGGAAAAGACCTCTAATCTTGTTATTGTAGCTAACAATCGCTCCATAATTGGAAATGCAACAATTTAGATAGGAAAAACAAGAGAATATTTTAATTTGGTTGAAAGAAATTATAGAATTAACAAGTAAAGAAAAGAAAGCACATCTTTAAGATTTGGCCAAAAAAAAAAAATAGAGTGAACACCAAGCAAAATTGCCATTCAAAGTGAGTTACTCATGAAGAATACATTAAAAAGTCCTGCAAATATCAGCTGAATAGAAAAATCTTATACAAATTGGATTGAGAGTCAAAACTCTTAGCAACGATCGAAATCTACTATTATTACTCAAAAAAACACAAATAGTTTTCCATAATAATTTGACATTCAATTAATTGAAATCTTAAATAGGAAAAAGAAGAATTTCAAAAATAGATATAAGTCCCTAATAATCAACTTCAATTGTCTTTTTTTATCATTTGCATCATGTAATGTAAGAGTGGTGAGGAATCTCTTCCATTTAAGAAATCAACGGATAAATAGATAAATAAATAAACGAGTAATTCCATTTCATAGTCTTTAAAATTATATTTTTAGAATTGAAACTCTTGCTTCCCCACCCCCAACCCCCAACCTGCCTTTAAAAAATACAGTTGCTGAAATGTATTTCCTTAACTAGGAAAAACAAGGCAATAAGATACACAATGTTAGCCAATTGTGAATAATGCCTGTAAAAACACACAATATGTCCAATGTAAATGCTTGGACACAAAAAAATAACTATGAAAAGCAAGAATCAGGAAAGTACTTCGCTTGTAGCAATAGCATCAGACTTGTCAGAGCACTCCAGGATAGCCTTTCTTGCATTCTTGCAATCCCTCTTCACTAGAAGATGGACGATGTCTCTTCAATGATTCCAACTATCCATGAGATGGGTTTTATTTGACAGATGGCAATTATTAAGGTGTTAATAAACCCTAAACAGGAACCAACAATACCAAAAAAGGAACGTAACAATAGAATTAGAAAGTAGAAAGAAAAATTAATGCTTGACTGACAACATCAACAAAACTATATATGGGATGATAATATAGAGCAAAGAAAATGCTTGCAATGTGCACTGTGGCAGCATTTTTTCTGCCACAGTGCTTGCAGTGCACTGTAAGAATTGACATAAGATGCCAAGCATCACCTATATAGAAAGAATTGACATAAAACTCATAACTTGCCAGGTCCCAGAATTTTATTTTACACTAGACTTTCACACTTCTATTTTTGAAAACAAAAGATTCAATTCATAACAGTATAGAGTCCAACTTAATTTGTTACTTTCATTGTGTTCCACAATGACATATTATCAATCAGCCATGTTTGTCATATTCAGCATCTTGGTGATTGATATAAAACAAAGAAGATGGGGAGGACAGGAGATTATTTTACAAGTTAGTTTTTAGATTTGTTCATTAATCCATGTGTTTAATTTGCATAAGGCTCCAGCGAGGCATCGTATGATGTGATCATCATGCAACTAATGAGGTGATGAATTAGTCAATGGCTACCAAAATAAAACATAGAGGTTAATCGAACACAATCAAAATTTTGAAGTCCAAGTGAATCTTTTTGACAAGTTTTAGGGTCAACAATTATCTTCATGACACGATTTGTTTTATTCATTGTTTTTCTTGTTGTTACCATGCTTTAAAGAGGTAAAGCATGCCAGAGTTTTCTCCACTTTTTTTTTTTTTGTTTCAAAGGGCACTCAAAAGGGTAAAAGGGCAAAAATGTATTAAGAATATGTTAGAATAGTTATAGAAAGAGAAAGTACAGAAGAGCTAAAATATAATAGCACATGAACAAATAAAAAGTACAATTAAACGAGTTATTTTTTCAAGTAAAAAAAAAAGAAGGCAAGGAGTAAAAATACTGTTAAAAAAATAGAGAATTAACTTTATTGTATTAAACATATATTTACTTCATCAATTTTTTTATGCAAAGATATGATTATATCTTTTCCAGCACTTCTCCACTACAAAGACAAACTCAAAATTTAAAATGGAATATGCAATTTCCCTACTTAAGGGTAAGCTCAAAATTGTGATCATAGAATTTACCCTTCCTTGCGAATTCCTTGCTATGAATTATGCCCCAGTTCTATTATCCAATCCATCATCTTTATGCCAAAATCTCCCCCTGGGATGTTAGGATTCCTGCTATTGGGGTCCATAATTGAATGAAAACTCCTACAAAGCCTATAATAAGAACAGTTGCAGCATGTTACAATACACCCAAGAAACAAGTTAAAGAACTGCAGAATGAGCAAAAAAACTGCAACAAGGGATAGAAATAGAAAGACCAAATTGATTATTCAGAACCAAATATTACATTCAGTGTACTTTTTTTGGAAAATCATTAAATATCATCATGCCTTGACTATGGAAAGAAAAACTAAATCTTCCATCAATTTCAAGAATTCAGAAGTCTTGTGTTTCAAAGGAAATGAGTATTGATTAAGGAAATTTCAGTTTCAATATTACATTAAAATATAAAGTAAAATATCATTTCCATCTCATCAAGATTAATTTAATGACATATTCCACAAAAGAATCCACATTTTATGCTGTGATTTGTGAATTTAATCCACTGTAGGCTATTTCAATGGAACTTTTACAAGGAAAGTCCTGCTTCCACACTAACCTATTGCTTCTAATGCAACACAAAGAAAATAGGGAAATAAGCATGCACATCATGTAATAACATAATGCGGATATGTATAAAGGTGTCTAAAAAAAGGAGGAACCACTTGAAGAAATGGAGCCCTCCTTGCTGATCCTGTTGCCGCTTTTTGTAGCCTTAAGAAATGAGGGATGGGAAAGTGACATGGGGTCAGGGTGAGACCAAAGTCAACAAGCAAAGAGATTATCTTCAGATTGGAGCAATATGATCTAGTTCATAACACCTTTTATGGTCTCTATTTGTAGTTTTACAAACATGGAAAAAAAAAGTTTAAAAGGAAAATTCCCTTCATAATAATGAAGGGAATTTAGCATCTTCATTTACATCTTGTTTCATGATGAAATTATAGAAAACCAATCTAAAGGCACCATAAGGGCAGCTATGTTAACTTTAGCAGTCATGTCCTTCTTGAAAACATCCATTTAATTACAACACCAGCAACTTTATAAGCCAGAGGCACCTTTTGCCCTAGCATCCTATTTCTTTTTTCTGAAATTGTCTTAAGATACTTCTTTCAGCATTGTAAGTCAAATCACGCTAGCCTATGCATCAAACGCACTGCCTAAAAAAGAAGAGAAAAGGTAAGTGGAGCAATCATGACCATTGTGTCACATTTATAAGCCCTCCTTCCCAATGTTACAACTACAATCACAATTTCAAACCATGATACTCAAGCAAGTGGACTTTGTCTTCTAGTGGCTTTTCATATGATTAGTTAAATGGTACGTAATTAGCAATATCAAAGTGTTCTACTATCTATGCAAATGGAGGAGGGAACTAATAGCATATACTATTAAAAAAGTTGACAGTAATTGAAAGCTAACCATGCGTTGTTCTTACATTTGAGTGAATTTTAGTAACTTTACATTCTATTTATATTAATTGCCACAGAGTCCTAAAATGCACAATTCTTGAAACAACTGATTATCATAAAAGCACTATTATGGATAATTTTTCATTACTTTCTCCTTTTATTGTGGCAACAACTCAGATATCACATTTCCACAAATTTTGTAGCAATAAGGAATGACCATATCAAAATTAAACTAAACTTAAGCAATAACCATGCAAAAGCATACACATGCAAGATGTCACGTGCCACGTGATTATACCCAAATTGAGCTACTGAATAGGCTTATTCCATATATTACTTCTTAATTCTAGAACTAGGTGGAAACTTCTAGAATCTTGTAGATAACTCCCTTATCTTCTTGTAAGACGTAGAGTTGTGTAAAATACTCTAGAAAAAGAATAGTGATCGTTAGATTAAATAGATCCTAGCCAACTATTGAGGAGGTGGATGACTATATATAACCTTAGGGACCTCATTTGTAAGACACACAAGCAATAGTGTATTTGCATTCCTAAAGCAATATAATATTCTCCAAGTTCTCCATATCTCTTGTCTATTTTGTGTGCTTCTTTATTATCTTTTGCTAGTAGTATTCTAACTCTTAGAGAAGGCAGACTAGCATTTGAGTCAAGTAAATTGCTAATGTCCCATGGGTCATTGGGGTGAAAAGGCCAAGTCCGTGACAAGTGATATCAGAGCATGGTTTCTATAAGTAACAAGCACACTTTGTTTGGTAAGGATGTCTAGTCCACATAGTGAGATTACCCACATGGTTGAGGAAGCCAAGAAGCAACCAAAAAGAGGGAGATCAAGGTTGAGGGATGTCTTGGAAGACACTAATGCAAGGCTTGTGAAAGTTAAGCTTGTCATGGTTGATGGTTAGGAGAAGTTTGAGGTGGTAGACCAATGTATCGACGAGCTCGAGAAAGAGTGAAGAGCTTCGTGTGGAGATGTAAGGTGCCTTAAACCAAGCCCTATCATGGTGTCTAGACCAAGTGAAGACCTTGGAAAAGACCCTCCATTGTGAAGTTGAAGAAAGAGCTCGAGAGAGTCTCCAACGAGTTGATAGAGACCAAGGATGAGCTAGTCCTTTGTAAAAAGGTCGTTGCTCAAGGTGGAAGCATTGCCTTGCCAATGGTAGTTGCTTCTTCAAAGGTGGATGTTCCAAGAGCTGAGGCATATAAAGGGTTGAGGAACGCGAAGGAGGTTGATGATTTTCTATAGAGCTTGGAGCAATACTTCAAGGCATTTGGTGTCGTAGAAGATGCCAAGAAGATTGATAGTGCCGCCTTATACCTCGTGGATACTGCAATGGTATGGTGGAGAAGGAGGTACAATGATATTGAAAGGGGCACTTGCAACATTAACATATGGGACGAGTTCAAGAAGGAACTCAAGCGGTAATTTTATCCAGAGAATGCCGAGGAAGAGGTAAGAGCAAAGCTAAGGCATCTCTAACAAAAGGGAAGCATACGAGAGTATGTGAAGGAATTCTCCTTGGCAAGGCAACTTTGCAATTTTGCTAAGGCAAGTGTTGCTGAAAATTCTTGATTATCTTAACAAGGAAGCATTCTTTGCATTTAAAGATGGCTTACAAAATTGGACAAAGATGGAGATCCAAAGATATGGTGTTCAAGATCTCGCCACCACTATTTCCATTACCGAGTCATTAATAGAGTTCAAGAAGTCCAAAAAGCTCAAGTCTTATAAAGACGAAGATGGCAAGGGAAAGAGTGGGGGAGATAGTCCCTCGAACAAAGGATGTTTTCATAAGTTTAATGGGCTTAAGGAAGGGAAGAACACTAACGAGGGTCAGAGAAATGACAGGCCCCTTCTCAAATGTTACTTTTGCGATGGGTTGCATAAGGCAAGGGATTGCCACAAGAAAGCCAAGCTTTCAGCTATAGTTGAAGAAAGGGAGGAACAACAGCAACGCGAAGAGACGAGGATGAAATCCCTACAAATCCTCAATGTTATCAAAGCCAAGGTCGAAATGCCTAAAACCGAGAAGAGAGGACAATTATATATGGAAGTAAAGGTGAGTAACCAAGTGGTTAGAGCCTTAGTGGATATTGGAGCTTCTAACAACTTCCTTCAAGAAGAGGAAGCAAGGCGATTGGGCATCAAATACAACAAGGAGCAAGGATGGCTCAAGGCAATGAATTCAGAGCCAAAGTCAATTTTCGGCATTGCTCATGGCATAAAGGTACGTATAGGTGAGTGGTGTGGCCTTATAGACTTTTTTATTGTACTAATGGATGATTATCCAATTGTGTTTGGTATGGAGTTTATAGATCATGTTAAGGCCGTGCCTATTCCTTTTACCAACACAATGTATATCTTGGAGGAAGGCAATACATGTATGGTGCCTTTGGCTAGGGAGACCAGCCTTCAATCTAGGCAAATTTCGGCCATGCAACTTTCTAAAGGTATAAAGAAGGTGCAACCCACCTTTCTTGTATCCTTGAAGGATGGAAAGGATACTTCCTCATCAAATGTTCTACCCAAGGAAATCTGTCATGTCCTGGAGGAGTTTAAGGACGTTATACCTCCCGAATTGCCTAAAATGCTCTCACCCAAACGTGAAGTGGACTATAAGCGTCTTTCGTAACACCTTATTAAGTCCTTATGCACCTTAGCAAACCTTCGGCTTTGATGGTCAAGGAAATTCACCATCACTAAATCTCCTTCCTCAAACTCCAAGTGCCTTTTATTGGCATCAACCCATTTCTTCATTCACATAATAGCCTCAACCAAGTGTGCTCGTGCCATGTAGGACTTTTCATGCCAACCCTTGGCAAACTTGAATACAGTAGGACTAGGCCCTTTATAACCAATCATTAATGTGTGTGGAGTCATTAGTTGTAGTCTCGTAGCAACCTCAAACAGACTAGCCCTAGTTGACTTGTTTTTCTGTAGATTGTATGAGAATTGGGCTATGTCAAGCAACTTAGTCCAATCACCCTGGTTAGCACTTACATAATGCCTTAAGAATAGCTTCAATAGGGCATTCACCCTTTCCATTTGGCCATCAATTTGGGGATGAAAGCTTGTGGAAAAATTGAGCTCGGATCCTATTAACTTGAATAGCTTCATCCAAAATCTCCCAGTGAAACGAGTGTCTCTGTCGTTGACAATCGTCATCAAGATTCTGCAGTATTTCAACATATACTTGAAAACTAGGCATGTTGCATTTTCAGCTATAAACTTTGAGGGTACGGGGACAAACACCCTATATTTGCTAAATCGATCTACAATCACCAAGATGTTGGTACATACATCCGACTTCGGTAGGTATATGATGAAATCCATCGAAACACTCTCCCATGGCCTCTCCGGAATAGGTAAGGACTTCAGCAGTTATGATGACTAGTGTTATTCCACCTTGTCTTGTTGGCATATAAGACAAGTCTTCATGTAGAGCTCAATGTCATCCTGCATTTGGGGCCAATAATATGCTTACTTTACAAGTGCCAACATGCGGTGTATACCTAGATGTCTTGCCCATTTTAAGTCATGACACTCCTTAATAATTACCTTCCTCAATCCTTGACATTTTGGCACGTAAACTCTGTTGCCTTTGGTAATGAGTACTCCATCTTTAAGCCAAAATCGGCGTGTCTTCCTATTACTTAACAGTTCCCTTAAACTCTTGGCTTGTGGGTCATACTCCAATCCCTCCCTGATTTGTTTTACCAAAGGAAAGTTTGGACTTGTGATGGCAGCAAGTTCGACCTTTCTACTCAATGCATCAGCCACCAAATTAGCCTTGCTTGGGTTATACTCCATCACAAAGTCGAATTTTGCCAAGAAAGCTTGTTACCTCACTAGATTTGGCATTAACTTCTTTTGATTAAGGAAATAGCTTGTGGTAATGTTATGTCTTCACAACAAACTTAGTCCCCAACAAGTAGTGTCTCCAAGTTCATAAGCAATACACCATTGTGATCATCTCCTTCTCTTGGACTGTATAACAGTGTTTGGTATCGTTCAACTTTCTCATAAGCAATAGGATGCCCCTTTTGCATTAAAACACCACCAATTGCAAAATCAGAAGCATAGATATGCACCTCATATGGTTTGGTGTGGTTAGGAATAGCCAACACTGGTTTATCAGCTATTACTTGCTTGAACACTTTAAACGCTCTTGGGCATCTAACATCCCAATTCCATGTTCTATTCTTCTTCAACAAATCAGTGAGCAAAGTCGCAATAGAAGAGTAACCCTTTATAAATCTTCTATAATAGTTAACGAGACCTAAAAAGGATCACAACTCGGTTACCTTTTTTAGTGGCTCCCAATTATGGATGGCTTGCACCTTAGACTTGTCCAACTGCAACTTACCTTCGCCGATGATGTGCCTTAAGAATATAACCTCTTATTGAGGAAAGGCATACTTTTCTCTCTTTACATACAACTCATTCTCTTTTAATACTTGGAAAACTTGTCATAGGTGCTTAATATGCTCCTTCAATGTCTTATTATAAATAACAATATCATCCAAATATACTACAACAAATTTATCAAAAAATGACTTGAAGACTCGATTCATAAGAGTGCAAAATGTGGTAAGGGTATTAGTAAGTCCAAAGGGCATTACTAAGAACTCAAAGGAGCTATACCTCATAACACAAGTGGTCTTTGGCTCATCTCCCTTTGCAATCGTCACTTGGTAGTATCCAGATCTTAAATCCAGCTTAGTGAACCACCATGCTTTACCCAGCTAATCAAACAAATCAGCTATCAATGGAATAGGTTATTTATTCTTCATGGTTATTTTGTTAACCACCTGATAATCGATGCATCATCGGAGTGACCCACCGTGCTTCTTTTGAAAAAGTACAGGTGCACCATATAGAGCCTTTGACGGTTGAATGTAACCTGCATCTAATAGCTCCTTAAGCTACCTTTTTAGTTCCTCTAACTTAGGGGATGCCCTTAGGTAAGGTACTGCAGCAGGTGGTCTTACACTAGGGACTAATTCTATTTTATGGTCCATCTCACATTTTAGGGGAGCCTTTTAGGCAACTCGGGAGGCATAACATCCTTAAAACTCTTCAAGGACGTGAGAGACTTCCTTAGGTAGACCATTTGATGAGGAAGTATCTTTTTCATCCTTCAAGGATACAAAAAGGTTGGATGCACCTTCTTCACACTTTTAGAAAGTTGCATGGCTGAAATTTGTCTGGACTGAAGGTCGGTCTCCCTTGTTAAAGGCACCATGCATGTATTACCTTCCTCCAAGATACATATTATGTTGGCAAAAGGAATAAGCACAGCCTAAGCACAATCTATAAACTCCATACCAAGCACAATTGGATAATCATCCATTGGTACAATAGAAAAGTCTATAAGGTCACGCCACTCATCTATACGTACCTCTATGTCGTGAGCAACACCGAAAATGGACTTTGGTTTGAAATTCACTGCCTTAAGCCATCCCTGCTCCTTGTTGTATTTGATGCCTAACCGCTTTGCTTCCTCTTCTTGAAGGAAGTTGTTGGAAGCTCAAATATCCACTAGGACTCTTGCCACTTGGTTACTTACCTTTGCTTCCACATATAATCGTCCTTTCTACTCGGTCTTGGGCAGTTCAACCTTGTCTTTGATGATATTGAGGATTTATAAGGATCTTATCCTTGTCTCTTCGTGTTGCTATTGTTGCTCCTCCCTTTCTTTAATTAAGGCAGAAAAATTGGCTCTTTTTTAGCAATCCTTTACCTTTACGGCCTATCCCAAAAGTAGCATTTGAGAGTTGGCCTGTCATCACTTTGGTCCTCTTTGGTGTTCTTCCCTTTCTTAGACTTATTAAACTTATGAAAACATTCTTTACTTGAGTAACTATCTCCCCCACTCTTTCCCTTGCCACTCGTCCTTATAAGACTTGGGCTTTTTGGATTTCTTGAACTTTATTAATGACTCAGAAATGGAAATAATGGTGGCAAGATCTTAGAGACTATGCCTTTGGATCTCCATCTTTGCCCAATTTTGTAAGCTATCTTTGAATACAAAGAATGCTTCCTTGTCGAGATAATCAAGAATTTCCAGCAATACTTCAGACAATTCCTTCATATACTCTCATATGCTTCCCTTTTGTTAGAGACGCCTTAGCTTCGCTTTCGCCTCTTCCTCGACATTCTCTAGATAGAATTGCTGCTTGAGTTCTTTCTTGAACTCGTCTTATGTGCTAATGGTGCAAGTACCCCTTTCGATATTATTGTACCTCCTTCTCCACCATACCATCGTAATATCTACGAGGTATAAGGTGGCATTATCAATCTTCTTGTCATCCTTCGTTACACTAAGTGCCTTGAAGTATTATTCCCAGCTGTATAGAAAATTATCAACCTTCTTCGTGTTCCTCAACCCATTATATGCCTTAGGTCTTGGAACATCCACCTTTGAAAAAGCAGCAACTACCGTTGGCAAGGCAATGCTTTCTCCTTGAGCAACTAACTTTTTGCAAAGGACTAACTCATCCTTGATCTCCCTTAACTCGTTAAAGACTCTTTCGAGCTCTTCCTTCAATGAAATAAATCTTATGATGAAGGGTCCCTTCCAAGGTCTTCATTTGGTCTAGACACCTTGATAGGGCTTAATTCAAGGCACCTTGCATCTCCTCACAAAGGTCTTCACTCTCCTTTTCGAGCTTGTTGATGCATTGGTTTACCACCTCAAACTTCTCTTGCCCATCAGCCATGGCAAGCTCAACTTTTGCGAACCTTGCATTAATGTCTTCCAAGACATCCCTCGACCTTGATCTCCCTCTCTTTGGTTGTTTCTTGCCTTCCTCAGCCACGTGGGTAATCTCACTGTGTGAACTAGACATCCTCACTAGGCAAAGTATGCTTACTACTTGCAAAAACCAAAATCTAATACCACTTATAACGGACTTGGCCTTCTTCAACCAATTATCCATGCGGCATTAGCAATTCACTTGATTCGAATGCTAGTCAGCCTTCTCCGAGAGCTAAAATATTGCTAGAAGATAGCAAAGAAGCACATAATTTAAACAAGAAATATGAAGAACTTGGAGTATGCTATATTACTTCAAGAATGTCAATACACTATTGCTTGAGTGATTTACAAGTGAGGTGCCTAAGGCTATTTATAGTAATCCACCTCTTCAATGGATTTCTAGAATTTATTTGATCTAACAGTCACTATTCTCTTTCTAAAGTATTCTACACAACTCTACATCTTACAAGAAGATAAGGGAGATATCTACAAAATTCTAAAGGCTTCCATCTAATTCTAGAATTATGGAGAGATTTTTGGAATAAACCTTTTCGGCAGCTCAAATTGGGTAGAATCACGCGGTGTGCAACAATACATTCATGAAATCACATGTATCATGACAATAGAACAAAATGGGACACCATTCCTATTTGGAATGTCAAACCCCTATTGTTCAGAATAAGGGACACAATGCAACCCACATCTTGGGACAAGAATCTAAATGAGGAATCATTTATACCATTTGAGAACAACATAAATAGAAAACATGGGCATCAAATGACTAAAAAAATCCTCTTTGGTAAACTATTTATTTTTCCTACTAAAACAAAAATAATTCACAAGGTAGTTTTATAAATGCACTTTAACATTTGTTAATAATAATCAAAATCAAACATTATCAATACCAATAAAAGAACAATCCTCTTCATTTGAAATGAGAGCATGATTATTTGGCAAGTGGGATGCAACTAGTTAGACAATAAATAAATGTTGCAACAGAACCACCAACATTGAGTGTTGCAATGTACCAGTCCTATCCAAATCATTGCTATGATTGATAGATTAACACTCAAAAGATGAAGAAAATAAATAATTATAAGCTGTAGCATTAACTCAATGGCCATAATAGCCAACATATATGGCATCATTTCTAAGAGAAAAACAATTAACGAAACATGCAACTTTACAAATTAAAAGCCAGATTTAGAACCAGGCGCATGCAATCAACAAGGATTGATCCAGATCTAGCTAACTGACTATTCAATTATTCGCATTACTCCCATAGGATGGAACATAAAGCAGCAACTGTTTGGATGCTCAGCCCATAAGAATGATTTGGGATAGACAATATCTGGGCATGATGACATTGAACATGACTGTTTGACACATCCAAGAAAAATGTGTTTGTGTCAATATGATATTACTTCACCAGTAAAGGAAGTCATTTGCATTTTGACATGCAACAGATGGGGTTATGGGGCATTGAAAAGACTTGAATTTAACATAAACTCAAATAAAACAGATATACTTAACGAAGAAATTGAAGAGACTCAAAATAAAAAAAGAGAGAGAGAGAAGTTAGATGAATACATACCGAAGAAAGAAAATGAAATCTGGTAAATCACCAATCTGATGATGTTGGAATATCATTAGTCTCATCTCCAGAAGTCATCTTCTTCTTCATCCGTCTCGTTGCTGATTTCAGTGTCCATGAACTAAAAAAAAAAAAAAACAAAGACGAGGATTCCCAAATCAATATAAATGACAACAATAATAACAAAGCCTTAATCTCAAATTTAAAATTTTTCTTTCATAAAAAAAATTCTATTAAAAGAAAGCCAGTACCCATCAAGCCATCAAGTGCCATTAGAGATGGAGACAGTAACACTTTTTGGGATTTTTATTTTTTGGAGGTTTTTTTACAAAAAATACTTTGAAGTTAAACTCTTGCTAGCATGCCTTCCAGCTACTAGTAACAGATTTCTTATATTAACATATGAAAATACAAATAAAAAAATTAATTATACACGTAAAACAAAAATTCCCAGATCAATTTTCAAGAAAATTAAAAAGTACGAAAACGATAGAAAGAGGCAGAGAGTGAGAGTACCTTTTTCCTTACTCAGATGGAATGGCTGAAAATTAGGGTGGCTTAGGGTTTGGAGTTCTGATTATAAAATATAAATTGAGAAAATGAGAGGAGCCGCACGTGCGGAGCTCGTGATCTGATGGGTTTGGAAATGGGACAAAGCCTTACCTACAAAAACCTAATCTAGAAAGAATCCGAGGTTTAGGAGTTTTGAAAAAGGGTGTTTTTGGTATTTATGAAGACTTGTGTGGACATGCATGCATTTGAAGAGCTTCTATACAATATGCAATTTGTGCTGTCCAAGGAGGAAAAATATATATCTATATGTAGACAGGTATATATTACATACGTTAATAAAAAATTCATATAGAACCAAATCAATAAAATAAAACACTATTTAGCATGAAAATATTTTTCAAATTATAATTAGATAATTAAAATAGATAATTTTTATACAAAATATTTTGTCATAAGTAAATTTGTTACTAGAATTAGTGAAATGTGTTGCAATGAAAATCGGTCAATTGTTGATTTTTTTGGTTTAATTAGTTGGTTTAATCTAATTTTTGAATATTTTTAAGTTCACAATCAAAAATAAATAAAATTAATAGCTAACAAAATTTTATCAATACAATAATTACAAAGAAGGAATCTGTTAATAAATTTATTTGCATGATTAATACTTAACTATTTAGTGTTCAGACCTTTTTATTTATCTTTTCTTTTTGTAAATGCCAAGAAATTTTGATATACGTATGAAATTTTATAATTGCACTAGGTTACAAAAAATAGACATATAATGCCTCAAAATACATAACAAATTCTTACATAAGATATCCATAATGGCTAATGTAATAAGCCTTTTAAATCCATACCACAAAATCAGTGTGTCAATTACTTCTTTATTTAACCAAGGTATTTGCAAAATGATTACATTTTAGGGTTTGGAAAACAAATTAAACTCGATTTCTGACTACATTATTTATATCATTAATTACAAACAAAAGTCTCCAAGGTTTGCCTTCTCTTTTGTTTATTTATGTTACTACTATTCAGGAATCACTTTCAATGATCAATGGAGCTCCATTCTCATCATTCCTTTAATGCCAAGTTAATACCTATTTCAAATACAATAATATTTGTAAGGAGAAGAAAATAAGACTTGCATATTATAAACTTCAAGATGACACAACTGAGTGGTATGATGATATTCAATATTTTTTATTAAAATGTAGTAAGTTTAAAATTCAATCACGGGTAAAGATAAGAAATTTATTGGTTATTGAATTTTATGGTGACAATAAATTTAAGAAAATTTAAGATTAATATAAAAAGAAATTTAATTCTTATTTCTTACCAACTGATAAATTGCATGATAATATGTTTGCTTACAATGGAGAAAAAATAGTAATTATTGTTCACAACATAGTTGAACAAGTTGATTTTATGTCTTCTAAGGGAGATATTGATAAATTTAAAGATTATGATGGCAAAAAGATTGATTTAGATTTTGTCAACTCAAAAGCTAAACCC
This sequence comes from Ceriops tagal, assembly GCA_021533255.1. Lineage (NCBI taxonomy): Eukaryota > Viridiplantae > Streptophyta > Magnoliopsida > Malpighiales > Rhizophoraceae > Ceriops > Ceriops tagal. Next base: position 831,812 of record CM038611.1, on the reverse strand, counting down.
ATAACCCACGAGTCTAAGGATCTTACTAATTCTTTACCTCTCATATTTGTTGATTTTCTTGGAGTCAATAATCAAGTATATGATGATTCGACCTTATTATTTGTTAATGTCATTATTCCCACAATAATTCAACAAAAAAGTTATTAGTTCATATTAAGGATATTAATTTATTAAAAATATTTGTTCCTATGACATGGAAGATGTTAATTCCTTATTATTAACTCAATGCAAGTTTCTTTCAGGTAAAGAGATTTGACGTAGGACATACCATGAAAATTATTTGTTATCATCTTATAAATTATGCTGTAATTATTATTATTAACTTAATGCAAGTTTCTTTTAGGTAAAGAGATGGTGCAGCTGAATGGTAAGATGATATTTAATATTTTCAATTAAGTTGTGATAAGTTTAAAATTCAATTATAGGTAAAGATGAGACATTTATTGGTTATTGAATTTTATAACAATAATAAATTTAAGGAAATTTGGGATCAAGTTGAAAAGAAATTTAATTTTTATTTCCTACCAACTAATAAATTACATGATAATATATTTGCTTACAATGGAGAAGAAACACCATTGTTCATAACATAATTAAACAAGTTGATTTCATGTTTTCTGAAGGAGATATCAATGAATTTGAAGATTGTGATCACCAAAAGATTAATCTAGATTTTGTCAAGTCAAAAGTTAAACTTATAATCCATGGGTCTAAGGATCTTGCTAATTCTTTACCTCTCATATTTATTAATTTTCTCAGAGTAGATAATCAAGTACATGATAATTCAATATATTATTTGTTAATATCATTATTCCCACAATAATTTACAAAAAAAGGTTGTTAGTTCATATTGAGGATGTTAATTTATTCTAAATATTTGTTCCTATAATATGGAAGATGTCATTCTTCATTATTAATTTAAGAGTAAGTTTCTTTCAAATAAAAAGGTTTGATATAGGATACATCATGAAGATTATTTTATATCATCTTATAAATTATATTGTAATTATTATTTTGTAATTTATTTATTTTTTTATAGTATTTTAGCATAATTAGAAATTTTAGTAAACTATTTAGTAAGGATATAAGAATAATTTGGTTATTTTAAAATATTTTCTCATTTAGATTAAAGTATTTTTCTAATTAGATAGATAATTTTAATTATAAATACCTATATAAGCCTATAGGCTAACACATTCTACAAATTATAAAATTTTATGAATCATATTCTTTTTTTTTTAGAGTTATTACATTTTACAGTAAATTTTAAAATTCCTTTTCAAAAAGCTCAATCATTTATTGGCTTTTTGTTATATATTTCTGTTCTTCCATCCTGCGTCAAGTGGTGCCAAAGTTTGGATTTGCCTTGATATCATTTGACGTCTCTACACTTATGTTCTATATTACTATGAGATATGTCTAAGAGGGTGTTTGGTTAAACTTTTTAAAAGATAGAGTGCTTTAACTTAAATTCTTTTGTAAGATATGCTTAAGAAATATTTTCATTAATGAAAAATATAATTAAAAATTTAAAATTTAAAAGAATGAATAACTAAAAGAATTAAATGATTTTTAAAAAAAATTTATACGAAAAAATAGTCCTATATATGTTTTTTAGTACCTTTGGATGGGAAACATCCTTCAAAAATATTGTTGCTTAGGTTTAGAGTTCTCAAAGATGTGATTTCACCTAGAGATTGTAGGATATTGATTTGAAACAAGTTACCTTTAAGATCCAAGACATCTAACTTCTTCAAACTAAAAATTTTCTCAAAACATACTAGAACAATTTTCTTAGTTATGCAACAAGTCTCTTAAATAACCTTTTTTTGTAACTAAAGCTACAAATTTTGTAACTATTTTGGAATCTACTATACAAGTTTGTTTCTTGAAACCTTAAGAAATTGCACCTACACTAAGTATAAAGATTCATCCATTAGTAAAAGTATGATTCTCTTTACTAGTAATCTAACTAGTATCTAAATATCCTTCTAAAACAAAAGGGTAATCAATATAACTTATATCATAATTCTTTGTTTTCTTTAGGTCACTTGGATTACTCACCTACCTACTTATTTTGGTAATTGCATAGGCTATGTTTAACCTTATACATGTCATTATATATATTAGACAATTTATTATCTTGGTATATTCTAGTTGTAATATTAGACTTCTAACATTTTTGGTAAAATTCATATTAGGATCAAATTGGTAAAGGTTGGAATACAATCTAAGTCTTTAAATTTACTAAAAACTTTTTCAATGTAATATGATTAAGAAAACATTATGTTCTTTTGAATTTGTAAGATTTTGACTTCAGTGATGACATTTACTTTACTTATCACTTTCATATTGAAATTACTAGACAAAAATATTTTGGTAACTTAACTTGTTCTAAATCAATTTTGAAGATTAACATATCATTCACATACAAATAGATAATAACACCTTTTACTTCTTTGAACTTATTATAGATACATTTATTTGATTCATTAATCTTAAATTTATTAGCAAGTATGACCTAATCAAATTTTTGATGCCATTGCCTAAGTGTTTGTTTTAGTCCATACAAACACTTAACTAGTTTACACGCCTTTTTTTCTTGACTAGGTACAACAAATCCGTTATTGAAGTTCCCGACTTCTCCCTAAGATCTACTAGTTTGTGATACTGAGAGGGGGAGTGAATCAGTATCACCACAATTCGCAATTCGTAGGTAAGTCAACAACTTCAACCTCTTCTTAAAAGCAAACTTTTTCTCAGACTCGACTAAGGTAGATTTATTGCTACCTACTAATCACAATAGTCCCCAAAGTCACCTTTCAGACACCTTGCCTAATAGACAATTAGGATGTTCTTGTTTAGGTCTTCGTTACATTATGGGTTGGCTAATACTTTAGTTGCATTCACAACTCAATTCAAAACACAGAACGTAAAGCAAATTGAGGACACATGAGATTTACATGGTTCCGTCAACGTGACGTACATCCATGGTGGTAGGGACTCTCCCTTACCGAGACTATCCATTATACTTAAGAATTCTAGTTACAATGGATGTCTTAATTCTCTGCTCCTTTCAATATTGCAATTACTAAGCAAGTATAATACAAAGAGTATCACTTACTGTGTCTACCCTTCTTCTAACTTGTCTTGCCTTTGTTGAATTGAAAGGCTGCTCCACTACCGCTTAGAAGCTCACCGCAACGCTCTTTAACCTCTCTTGAAGAAGTCTGGAAATACGTTGAGTTCAATGCTTCACCGAATTTCTACATTGTTTCACACAATTCCTGCTTTCACCGTCTCACTGTCTCCCCGTCTCCTTGTCTCATGGCTTTATTGTTTTACGGCTCGCCTGTCTGTTTCTCTCTCTCTTGCTGTCCAGCCGGATTTCTCTCTCTTTTTGCCAGATTTCTCTCTATTACCATCGAATTTCTCTCTCTTCCCACCGGATTTCTCTCTCCTCACCGGATTTCTCTTTTCCGTTCACCCACTTTGTCGAATTTCCTTCCTTTTCTGCTGGTGGTCTGCTTTTCTTCGTCTTGTCGTCCAACCCTGTCTAGCCATAACCGGTTTTCTCTCCCGTCGACTCGTTTCTCTGTTTTTCTGACCGTCTATTTATCTTTCTACTGTGTTGTCTCCTCGCAGATCACTGGTGTGCCGGTGGTGTGCCGTTCCTCACGGGGTTCTCTCTTTCCACCGGTCTACTCCAATTTGGCCGTCGAGTTTCTCTCTCTTCCCGATCTGGCCGTATAGGTCTTTGCCGTCCACCCACCTTCGGCCGTCCAGCCGTGTTAGGTTTCTCACTCGATGGTCTGATTTTTCACTCTCTTGTCACCTTCCTCGGCCGCCTTTCGGCCGTCATACGTTCAACGTTCAGCCCCCCTTCGACCGTCTCCTTCTCTCTCAACGTATTTGCAGTTTTTGCTCAATTTTCTGACCGTTGATGGCTACGTTTTCTTCTCCTTCTCGTCAACGGCTGCTTAATTGTTTCGGCCGTTTACCTTTGTTCATCGTTCAGCCCAGCCATCGACCGTCTCTCTCCTTCCCATCGACAGCTACCGTTTTCTCTCTCTTCCAAGTGTTTGACGGTTTCTCTCTCTAGGTTTTGCCCTACCGAATACACTGTTCAATTTCCGACAACACTGTTCAATTCCAACAATACTGTTCAATTCTAACTACTCTTTTCTTTTGCAGGTGGTGTTCTTCTGTGTAGGGTTTGGTGTTCTCTTTAGTTGGTCGATTGTCTAGGTTTTGCTGAATACTTAATATTGCCGACTCCTTTGTTCTTTGTCTTCCAAGACCATTATATACTCTGCTTCATGAAACCCTAATAGGGCTTACGCGGTGAATTTACTTTCTTGCCCTTCCGTGTGGTTTTACCCTTTTGCCCTTCTATGTGGCTTCAATTTACTTGCACACGTAAACCTAGTTGACAACAATTACAGCCCATATAAGGCTGTGGGAACAACAATCTCCCCCTTTGTAATTGTTGGCAACACTCATAACAAAGGCCATTATGCAGCAATTGCAATTTCAACTCCCTCTAAATATGCATTCCCCCTTTATTAACAACTCCCCCCGCATTGTTGCTTCTCTCCCCCTTTACCAACCAATTACAAATCTGAAAAACTCGCAAAGTAGAGATGGAGGATTCACCTGAACTTTAGGCTTGAGGAGGCATATGCACAAATAGACTCAATCTGCGCTTTTCAAACAACTCTGTGGACAGAGGTTTAGTTAGAATATCTGAAATTTGATCTTTAGTGCCAACATACTCCAACTGAATTGTACCCTGTTCCACTTGATCTTTGATGAAGTGATACCAGATGTCAATGTGCTTGCTCCTTGAATGTTGAATTGGATTCTTGCTGAGATCAATAGCACTTTGATTATCACAAAGTACACTCACTGGTAACTTCACTTCAACACCCAAGTCTGCCAATTATCTTAGCATTCATATCACCTGTGTACATGTTGCACAAGCAGCCACATACTCCACCTCAGCTGTGTTCAAAGCAACACTGTTCTGCTTTCTACTTAACCATGTAACACATTTTGAACCCAAGTAGAAGCTGCAACCACTGGTTGATTTTCTGTCATCTATACTTCCTGCCCAATCTGCATCAATGTATGTTTGTAGTTTAACAGAATCCATGGTAGGATACTACAAACCCATTTCCAATGTTGCTTTGAGGTACCTTAGGATTCTTTTCACTACCAACACATAAGATTCCTTAGGATCAGCTTGGAACCTATTGGCAACGCACACAGCTTGCATAAGATCAGGCCTTGATGCTGTAAGGTACATAAGGCTCCTTATCATCTTCCTGTATTCTGTAGGGCTTGTACTCCTTCCCTCCTGATTTTTTGTTAACTTGCAGCCCACTGTCATAGGGGTACTGACAGGTCTGCTATCCTTCATGCCAAACTTTTTCAGCATCTCTTTGGCATATTTCATCTGAGAAATAAAGATACCTTCTTCACACTACTTTATCTGTAATCCAAGAAAGTACGTCATTTCTCCAATCAATGACATCTCAAATTCCTCACTCATCTTCTGTGCAAAATCTTGACATAGCTCAGAGTGATCCCCTCCAAAGATGATGTCATCCACATATACTATGGTTATCAACTGGCCTTTCTCTGAGTTGAACACATATAGGTTATTATTAACCGTTCCTTTTCTGAAGTTCAATCTTCTCATGTACGCATCTAGCTTGCTGTACCATGCTCTTAGGGCATGCTTAAGACCATACAAGGCTTTCTTTAGCTTGCATACGTGATTCTCATCCTCACTGATTTGTACTCCATCGGGTTGTTCAATATACACCTCTTCTTTCAAGAGCCCATTCAGGAAGGCAGATTTCACATCTATCTGATAGACTTTATACCTCTTGTGTGCTGCCAAAGCTAGGAACATTATGATAGTTTCTAACCTTACTACTAGTGCAAAAGTTTCATCAACATCTACGCCTTCTATCTGCGTGTAGCCTTTGCAAACCGGCCTGGCCTTGTTCCTCACCACCTTGCCATCTTCATTGTGTTTATTCCTAAATACCCATTTCGTTCTTATGACATTCTTGTTAGTGGGTCTTGAAACTAGCTCCCATGTATCATTCTTCTCAATTTGATCCAACTCCTCATTGATAGCTTTGACCCAGGCTTTGTCTTGAATAGCCTCTTCAACAGATTTAGGTTCAACTTGTGAGAGTAAAGCAGTAGCTCCTACAATTCTTCTTCTTGTTGTAACTCCTACTGATGGGTCACCTATGATCTAATCTTCTTGATGAGCACTGATCCATGTTTTCTTTGTCCTTCTACCTTGCCTCGTCTTAGTTGCAAGAGGATCTCTTTCTTCATCTACATTGAAGTCATCTTCTTCTTTGTCCTCAGCTTCTCCATTCTGCATTGTTTTCTAGTTCTCATCTATTCTCACATCACTGGAAGTGATCACTTTTCCCAGTTTATGCAGGAAAACTCTGTAACCTTTTGTCTTTTCTGAGTATCCCACAAAGATGCCTTCATCAAACCTAGCATTGAATTTTTCCAAGTTTTGCTCCTTGTTCTTCACAAAACATGGACTGCCAAAGACTTTGAGATACTTGGCTATTGTCTTCTTCCCACTCCATAGCTCATATGGAGTCTTATCAGTATTGGGCCTTAATAATACTCTGTTTAGTAGATGCACGGCTGTAAATGTTGCTTCTGTCCAAAATCTTGTGTGAAACTTGGATTCCAGCAGTAGAGTCCTCGCCATTTCAACCACAGCTCTATTTTTTCTTTCTACCACCCTGTTCTGTTGAGGTGTTCTTGCTGCTGCCATTTGATGATGAATTTCATGCTTCTCAAGATAATCTTCAAAAGCTTTATTTGTAAATTCAGTGCCTTGATCTGACCTCAATACTTTGATCTTTCTTCCACTCTCATTTTCAGCCAATCTTCTGTATCTTTTGAAGCAATTCAAAACTTCTGACCTGTGTTTAAGGTGCATGAGGCAGGTCCTTCTCGAATAATCATCAACAAAAAAAATGAAGTACCTCTCACCTTTCAACCCTTTTGTCCTTATTGGTCCACACAAATCAGTATGCACAATGTCAAGCACTACTTCAGAATTAAACTCTTTGGTCTTGTACTGCTTTTTGGCATGTTTTCCTTTAGAGCATACTGAGCAAACATACTCTCTCTCTCTCTCTTGAGGTCGGGAATGTCTCTGATTGCATGAGTAATGGCCATCTTCCTCATGTTCTTATGTGATAAGTGTCCCAGCCTCCTATGCCAGAGTTGATTTTCTTCTTCTTTGGTGAGTAAACAGCTACTTGTCTTGTCCTCATCAATCACATATAAATTTTCAGCTATTCTCTTCCCGGCTGCAACAGTATTGCCTTCTTTACTTTTCACTTGGCAACCTGTTTTTGTGAATATCACTTTGTGGTTGTCGTTGCATAATTGGCTAATAGATGCTAGATTATATCTGAGTTCTTTAACGTGTAGAACATCTTTCAGCTTTCCTTTTCCAATATTCACTGACCCCTGACCACTGATGCTAAGTGAATCATCATTGCCAAACTTGACTCTACCTTCTCTTGATTTGTTTAGCTTTGACAATTTACTCTTGTCTCTCATCATGTGAGAAGTGCATCCACTATCAAGGATCCATTACTTATCCTTGTAATCAGCCTTTAGTGCAATTTTAGCTATATTAGCTACCTCCCTTTTTGCTCTGTATTCCTTATTCTGAACTAGCTGGAAGATAGCTTTCTCCTTTTTCACAGCTTTGACTGCACCACTTGTCTTTACTGTGCCATTGAATGCCTTCTCTTGCTCAGGGAGAAGTGTTATGCATCTCTTGGCATTATGGCCATCCTACGCGCACCTTTCACACTGCTCCAAGTCTGCCAATATAGCAAACATGTTTTTTAAAATCACTGGTTTGGGCCTCCACCAACAATCCTTGTCAGTATGTCCTTGCCTTTTACAATATGTGCAAAAACTCACGATAGGTGTTCTCTTCTGGATTCTGTATTGTCTCCCCCTGTATGCAACATCGTATCTTCTCAAGTTGAAGACATATACTAGCCTTCTCCACCAGCAGTTAATTGTCTTATAACCCTAAACTCCACAATAAAGGCAATGACCTTGAAACTGCCTCTTCTTGGGTCTGATCATAACTAGTCTTCTTATGTTCATCACTTGCTGTGTAGGCAACGTAGTTGGCTTCTTTACTTGTGTGACTTTCATTTCAGTCACCTTTTTCTCCTTCTTTTGTTCAGTCGTAGCCCTTTACTGGTTGACTTTCTTTTCTTTCTGAGACGTAGCAATTATGGGCTGCTGCTTTTTAACCGCATACATCATTTTGGCCCTAGCTTTGGTTTGATAACTGTCTTCTCTTCTTCAATTATCTTCACCTAAGTCATAGCCTTCTCTTTTAACTTCTGTGGCAAAGTCTTCTTTTCTCTTACAGAACTTGTTTCTCCTACCACTTCAAACATCTGCAAGTTTTTCTCACTCTTATTGAGTTGTTACTGAAGTCTCAACAACTCTATCTCCATTTCTTCAATTGTTGAAGTCCTTGAGCCAAGCTCTATTGTAAGGTCTTCACATATTTTGATCTGTTCTTCAAATCTTCTCTTCAAGTCAATATGTTCAGCCCTTATTTCATCATTTTGACTTTCAGCTTCCTCAGACTTTACTTCAACTTGTTTTATGTAAGCCTCCAACCTTTTTATGGTTCTGCCCCTTTTGATTATCTCCTTTGAAGCTACTTCCAACTCAGCTTCAAGATCTGACTCTTCTTCATCAACCTCTTCTTCCTCTTCAGAGGTTGAACTACCACCTTTAGCTGATACTATAAAGGCATGCTCATCTGATGATTCTTCATCTTCCTCCTCATCAACTTCTTTTATCTAACTCACATAACTCTTAAATGAGTCTCTCTTCTTCCTCTGTGGGTTGGCAGTCCTTTTACTGGACTTCTTTGATTTGAATGATGACCTTCTCCATCTTAAATTCGACTCATCATCATCATCATCAAGCTTCACTTTGCACTTAGAAGCAAAGTGTCCAGTCTTCCCACAACGATAGCATCTCAAGGCCAACTGTCCTTTTCCCTTCCTAGACCCCTTTTTGAATTTCCTTGTGAAGTATGCCAATACTTCACCTTCACTTTCTTCCTCATCATCATCATCCTCACTGGATGATTCTTCCTCTTCTTTTATCTTCAAGTGCTTCATAGCTTTGAAAGCTGCCTCCTTTGATACCTTTAATGTTGAGGAGCTCTCAGTTGACTTTATCCTCATCTCATATGTAATGAGATTGCACTGGAGATCATGCAGAGACATAGAATTGAGATCTCTACTCTCCTCTATGGCTGCTACCTTTGAGGCAAACCTCTCAGGCAAAATTCTTAGAATCTTTTTAACAACAGATGAGTCCTTCTTGTTCTTCCCATGACTTCTCAGGTCGTTCACAACATCAATAACCCTAATGAAGAACTCTTGGACTGTCTCCTTCTTTTGCATTCTGAGAGATTCATATCTCCCCTTAAACACTTGAAACTTAGCCTCCTTCATTCTACCATCACCTTCATAGACCTTCTGCAATCTGTCCCATATCTCCTTAGCAGATTTGCAGTCCATCACTTTAGCATACTCAGCATCTGTCAATGCTGAAATGATGACGTTTGAGGCCTTCCCATTTATCTCAAACTACCTTAACTCCTCTGAGGTTGGGTCTTTACCTTCTTTCAGAGCCACAAAACCCTCATGTACACATTTCACCACGTTCATGCCCATGGTTGCGAATACCACTTGCATTCTTTCTCTCCATATATGGTAGTTTGTTCCATTGAAGATTGGAACCTTCTTGTTGTAAGTGGTGCTAATGCTAGTACCAGCTTCCATTTCTCAGTATACTGAACAAGTCAAACTTCTAAATCCCTTTAAACTAGTACACCAAGCTGTTAAGCTTCAAACTGGTGAACCTGTGCTCTGATACCAATTGAAGTTCCTGACTTCTCCCTAAGATCTACTAGTTTATGATACTGAGAGGGAGGTGAATCAGTATCACCACAATTCGTAATTCGCAGGTAAATGAACAACTTCAACCTCTTCTTAAAAGCAAACTCTTTCTCATACTCGACTAACGTAGATCTATTGCTACCTACTAATCACAATAGTCCCCAAAGTCACCTTTCAGACACCTTGCCTAATAGACAATTAGGATGTTCTTGTTTAAGTCTTCGTTACATTATGGGTTGGCTGATACTTTAGCTGCGTTCATAACTTAATTCAAAACACAGAACGTAAAGCAAATTAAGGACACACGAGATTTACGTGGTTCCGTCAACGTGACGTACATGCACGGTGGTAGGGACTCTCCCTTACAATGGATGTCTTAATTCTCTGCTCCTTTCAATATTGCAATTACTAAGCAAGTACAATACAAAAAGTGTCACTTACTGTGTTTACCCTTCTTCTAGCTTGTCTTGCCTCTGTTGAATTGAAAGGCTGCTCCACTGCTGCTTAGAAGCTCACCACAATACTCTCTAACCTCTCTTGAAGAAGTCTAGAAATACGTTGAGTTCAATACTTCGCCGAATTCCTTCTCTATGTTGTTTCACACAATTCCTGCTTTCACCGTCTCACTATCTCCCCGTCTCCTTGTCTTACGGCTTTACTGTTTTACGGCTCGCCTGTCCGTTTCTCTCTCTCTTACTGTCCAGTCGGATTTCTCTCTCTTCTCACCGAATTTCTCTCTCTTCCCACTGGATTTCTCTCTCCTAACCGGATTTCTCTTTTCTATTCACCCACTTGGTCAGATTTCCTTCCTTTTCTGCCGGTGGTCTGCTTTTCTTCGTCCTGCTGTCCAGCCCCGTCTAGCCGTAACCGGTTCTCTCTCCTGTCAACCCGTTTCTCTATTTTTTTGACCATTTGTTTCTCTCTCTACCGTGTTGTCTCCTCGCAGATCGCTAGTGTGCCGGTGGTATGTCGTTCCTCACGGGGTTCTCTCCTTTCACTGGTCTGCTCCAATTTGGCTGTCGGGTTTCTCTCTCTTCCCGATCTGGCCGTATAGGTCTTTGTCGTCCACCCACCTTCGGCCGTCCAGCTATGTCGGGTTTCTCACTCTGATGGTCTGGTTTTTCACTCTCTCGTTACCTTCCTCAGCCGCCTTTCGGCCGTCTTACGTTCAACGTTCAGCCCCCCTTCGATCGTCTCCTTCTCTCTCAACATATTTACTGTTTTTGCTCAATTTTCCGACCATCAATGGCTGCGTTTTCTTCTCCTTCCCATCAATGGCTGCTCAATTGTTTCGGTCGTCCACCTTTGTTCTTCGTTCAGCCAACCGTCAACCGTCTCTCTCCTTCTCGTTGACGGCTACCGTTTTCTCTCTCTTCCAAGTGTTTGATGGTTTCTCTCTTTAGGTTTTGCCCTGCCTGATACACTGTTCAATTTCCGACAACATTGTTTAATTCTAACAATACTGTTCAATTTCGACTACTCTTTTCTTTTGCAAGTGGTATTCTTTTGTGTAGGATTTGGTGTTCTTTTTGGTTGATCAGTTGTCTAGGTTTTGCTGAATACTCAATATCGCCGACTCCTTTGTTCTTTGTCTTCCAAGACCATTATATACTCTACTCCATGAAACCCTAATAGGGCTTACGCGGTGAATTTAATTTCTTGCCCTTTCATGTGGTTTTACCTTTTTGCCCTTCCATGTGGCTTCAATTTACTTGCACACGTAAACCTAGTTGACAACAATTACAACCTGTACAAAGCTGTGGGAAAACAATTATGTTACTTTATATATAATTTTTCTTCTAATTTACCATTTAGAAATGCTGTTGTCACATCAATTTAATAAATTACTAGGCTATAAATTAAGGTAAATACATAAAGTAGTTGGATTGTCGTAATTCTAACCATGGGTGAATATATATTAAAATAGTCAATACTTTACTTTTATGTAAAGCCTTTTACAAATATCATGGTTTAAACTTGTTAATGGTTTTATAGTATCCTTCATTTTTCCTTTTAAAAATATATTTATGTCTAATCAGCTTTGAACTAAGTAGAAAGTCTACTAATTTTCAAGTTTTATTACCCATACTTAAACCCATGTCATCATTTATTACTCTCTTTCAAAACACAACATCTTACAATTTTATTACCTCATTAAATATATTGAGATCATCTTTAGTATTGAAGCAATATAAAATTTGATTATTCACTAATTTTATTATTCCTTCTACTAGGAACATAAAGCAATTAGAATTAAAATTTTATGCTTTCCTTGCTATTTATATCCTACAAAGTTCAATGACATCATTAATTCATTTTCTTTTACTAATGCATCATTTTTCTTATGAAGAACTTATTTTTATTATGAAACTTTAGAAATAAAAATGAATCTATTTTCATTAAAAATAACATTATTTAATTTTATGATTATGTTAATAGACATAAAGTTAGACTCCATGACCATGAATTGCTAGACCTTATTATTGTGAGCATATTCCAAGAAGATATACTAAATTTTCCTTTTACCCAACTTTTTTCTTTTGGGTTTAAAAATTCTAACAATTGCTTTGTAGCCCCAAACTCTTAAGTAATTAAAATTTATTTATTTTTATTCCATAACTCACATAAGGTTGTTTTGTTTTGTTTTTTTTTATATCAAAACTCTATTTGAAATGTAACGTGCTGTAAATAATGCCTCACCAAAGAATTCATAAGTTAAGCTAGAATTTGACAACATGACATTAACTATTTCAATCAATGTTTGATTTTTGCGTTTAGTAATACCATTCTATTGTACTGTGTAAGAAGTAATTATTTGGTGAATGATTCTTATGGACTTAAAGATTGTAGTATCATAATATTCTCCTCCATTATTAGACTATAAGTATTTAATAACAAAATTACATTGTAATTAAATTTTAGATTTGATAGATTTAAAATCTTTTAAGAACTTTAGTTTTAGTATGTAGCATGTAAACATAGCAAAATTTAGATTAATCACCAATAAATGTGACAAAATATCTCTTTCCTCTTTCCTCCTAGTGTTGGTGTATTATGCAAATCATACACACTACTATGAATTAATTCTAATATACTTAAAGCTCTTTGAATGCTTAAAAATGCACTTTTAAGTATTTTTGTTAATGTACAAGTTATGCATTTATCTTTGAATGTATTAAAATGTGACAATAATTCTAATTTAATCATATCATGTAATATATTAAAAGTTATGTGTCATAATCTATTATGCTATAAAAAATACTTAACATTATAAGTAGAAACATTAGTATTATTATTAGTAATAATATTAAGTCTAAACATCCCATTATAAAGGTAATCTTTTTCTACAAACACACCCTTTTTTTGAGAATAAATTTATTAGTCTTAAATACAAGTGTAAACTTATATTTATTTAAAAGACTTCACAAAATTAGATTATTTTGTAACTCCTAAAATATAAAATACATTAGTAACAGTAATGACTCTTTTAGAAGGGAATTGAATTATACTTCTCCGATTACCATAACTAAAACTATAGTAAAATTTTTCATATACGCTGCATAAGATGAGTTTGCATAAGCATCATGTTCTGCAGTTAAAAGATTCTGTGGGCAATAACATCTTGCATTTAGCCGGTCATTTGGGGCCAGAAAATACGACTCTTGGTCCTGCTCTTGGTCCAGCTCTCCAAATGCAATTGGATCCGCAATGGTTTGAGGTAATCAACTCGCCTTCCTTACGTGATTTGAAATTACTTGTGTACTATAGAATTTATTTGAAAATTAATGTCTATTTAATTAACATTGATATGTATATAAGAAAGGGCATAAATTAGAAAAAAGTACGGTTTCAACCATCTTACAAAAAATTGCAAAATAACCGGGGAGAGACTCCGGAAGACAAAATAACTGGCCAGACGAAGGGAGAAGTGGATGACCGAAGTAACTTCATCCTATGCTTTTGTGGCATCAATAGTTATTACAGTTGTATTTGCAGGTCCTTTCAATGTGCCAGGTGGCAACCACAATTATGGGGTTCCAAATTTCTTACATGAGTTATCTTTCATGGTATTCATGGTATCAGATGCACTGGCTTTATTCGCTTCCTCTATGCCTCTGCCAATGTTTGTGAACCTAGTTTACTCACCTTACTCACAAAGGAGGTTGAGTGTCGGCCTTGTCACTCTATTCATCTCAATAGTCTCCATGTTAGTTGCCTATAGTTCATCTCTTTACATTGTTCTTGTACAACGGCTAAGTTAGGTTGCAGCTCCAATTGGCTTACTTGGCTGTGTTCCTGCAATCATGGTGCTGTATCCACTCTTTTTAAAAATAGATCTCATCATATTTGGTCCAAGTATTTTTAGGCACAACATCGAGTATTAGTTTTGATTTTAGAGGAAATGTATTCTGCAGTTGAATTATGTTCATTTGCCATCAACAGAGCGGGTAAATTGTGTTCTAGTTGACTTGGATGGAATGTTTCTCTCAGCTATCTTTGATGAATGTACCTAAAAATGAAAACTATGTTTGTGACCATTGGGTCATTGCTTTCATTTTCTTTATAACCTCATTGATTTCTCTTCACCTGCTTGCTAATTGTAGAATTATATTTTGGTGCTGGAAATTGGATTTTGTGGTGATGATTATTGACAGGTCTCACTTAATGTTTACTGGAGGGACCGTTCTATAATCTGAGAAGTTTTGTTACGTTGACATGGTTGCTAAGAATTTGGTGACACCTAAAACAGGGAAAACACAGTAAAGTGGTCACTTGTAGAGTGGATCCTTTTAAACATAAGCATTAAAAAGATGAAGCATATATCGAATTTATTGCTGTTAAGAACAAAAAAGTTGATGAGGGTAAGGTGCAGAGTGGGCATGGCCACCAGGGATCCTAAATAAGGCTTGTGTAGACCGTAGTAAGGCTCTTTACAAGCATTGTCAAGGAGGATACTTATTGCTTTTCACCTTTCCTGCACACCGTACTGTTAATTTCTTGATTGCACGGCCACTTTATCATGCGGCTCGAACCCATGTGTTTTCGTTTTTCATACATCGCTATTAAAACTCCCTTTTTTTTTTTGGGATTTTGTGAAAGATAGGGAATCGAACTACACAAGTAGGCTAAGCCTGCCTGTTTGGTTAGAACCCATGTCAATTTACATGTCCATCTCTCTTCTGTTTGGCATTGAATGGGTACCTCAGGCATATTTGTTCTCCAAGAAAATTACCTGTACCAATAATTATTGAGGTTGATGGGGGAGCTCAACGTGTCAATAAGCTAATTGTCTGAACCTTTTCTAGAATTTTCAATGAGAGAGTGTAATATACTGCAATATTTTTTTTTTTTGTTAAATATACAATTTGATGGCTTTTCACATTCTGAATTTTTACAAATAAAGTGAATCTATCCTTTGTTAATGATTTCAATTTAATAGACTTACTGAATCAAGAGACTTGTTAAAATTTAATACATAATTAATTTTTTAATTTCCTCCACTAACTTATGATTTTAGATTAGATAATTTTTTAATAATGTCATTCCAATTTAAACTTGTCTCGTATGATCTCAAACTTTTTGAATTGAATATTTTATTGACTCCTAAAATTAAATTAATAATGTCTTAATTTATATTTTTTTTCATTAATTGAAATTAACTTTACTAACATATATAATGTTCTAACTTTTTTTTTAGGTTAAATGATTTCTTAACTATTGACATTAGGTTAGTGATGTGTTGGATTAATCATTTCTCTATAAAATGCAGACTGCTGTTGTAGCGTATTGACTATGCGAGTACACGTTCAAATTGTGTATTATTGAAGGATAGCATTTCTGTTTTATTTCTCTGGCTCTCCCTTTAATTTAAAACTATGATCTCTTATCATTTTCGCCTGATCCATGTTTTGGTCATGCATGTCAAATGTTTTCTTCTCTTGCTACTCCTGATGGACGACATTCTTAATTACAAGATCCTACGCTGCGCTGTTTCTTCGTAGAAAATTTTGTCCAACCATCATATAAAATACGAAGAAACAAAGTCCCAAAAACTCCGAAGGAAGCGTTTACTGAAGAGCACAAGGATTCAGTAAAGGAGGATGACGAATGGATGAAGAACACAACTAATTCATGCACTGTTGTTGCTGCCCTTGTTATAACAGTTATTTTCATAGCTGCTTTCACCTTACGAGGCGGAAACAGTAGTGATGGATATCCAATTTTCTTGAACCCCTTGTCTTTCCCATTCTTTTCAGTCTTAAAACACATTGGTCCTTTTTGCATCTTCTACTTCAGAGCTACAGTTATTGTTTATACTCACATAACACTATTCAGAAGAAGATTTTCATAGAGCGTTGCTAATGAGATTGTGTGTTGGCCTCGTGACTATTCGTTTCAATAGCATTCATGTTAGCGGCATTGAGCTCAGCTCTGCTGGTTGTTCTAGTTCATCGGTTAAGTTGGCTTGTCAGTCCATTCATCGTGTTGGCATGTGTCCCATTGAGATTATGGGTTCCTACAGTTTCCTCTCCTCCTAATTGAGATGGTTTCTTCAACATTTGGGCCAAGCATTTTCCATCAACAGAGCAGTGAGATTTCTTACTAGTTGAATTGGCTTAAATTGTTTTGGCCAACAACCTTTGATCTGATCAATTTATTTAGTCGTTAGTTTCTCTGCACCTCGGACGAGGATGATGAGAAATATTGTTGCAGCTGATTTGCTTTTTGGTTGCTACAACTTCTACTTTTGCCTCAAAAGTTAGTTAAGTCGGTCAACATAATTATTGGAGCATGGTCTCAGTTAATGTTTACTTATTTCACTAAACTTGATGCAAAATTTGAATTGGAATTTGATTACTTTTGTATTTTAAATTCAAATTTAAATTTAAACTTTATTTTTGTATTTATTGATGTGACATTTTATACTACAATCTAAAATTTTTAATGTAATCAACCAACTTGAATGATAAAGAATGATGATCAATGAAAATGAAGTTGCTTCTTACATATAAGACACAATGCTCTCTCTATGTTCTCTTTTTTCTCTTTTTCTCTTTTTGGTTTTTTGCTATTGCAAAAATTGAAGCATGAAACAATAAAAGTGGTATTAGGGCATTTTAGTTTTTAAAGGACTTGTTAAATGTGTGAGAGCTTAGTGCAAATAGTAGAGTAAAACACATGAGGGAATAGAAATCTAAAAGGAAGATTTGAAAGAGTCTATTATAAAAGACAAAATCAAATTCTAGATATGACCTCTACATAATTTTCTCCATTACCACCTTTTAAGTTTAATGGAGATAATTACCTCTAATAGGCAATTATGATGAAAGTCTATCGTAGGCCCTTGGATCTTTAGGATGTAATAGAGAATGGAGGAGTTGTTTGACCTTTAACAACAAACCTTATAATGACACAACTCAAAAATTGTAGTGAGCTAGTGTTGAGGTAGTATAAGGTCTTAACATGTATCCATTCATTTGTCACAAAACCAATCTTTAATGAAATTTTGACTTCTAAGATAGCTAAGGATGTATGGAAAAAAATTGAATGTGGAATATGGTGGAAATAAAAAGACAAGAACAATGCAACTTCTTAATCTTAAAATAGAGCTTGAATTGCAAGACAGAAAATATAAATGATTATGGTGACAGACTTACATACTTTGTGAACCAAATTAGACTACTTGGAGAGATTTTTTTGGATTCAAGGATAATCTAAAAGGTTTTAGTTGGTATAAAAAAAAAGATTTAAAGTAAAGATATTCTCTTGAGAATTTCAAAGATCTCTCTAAGTGAGTTAGTGAGTGCTTTGTAAGCTTAACAATAGAGAAGATTAACAAGACCCGAGGAGGCTTCCACCGAGGGTGTTTTCCTAATTAAGTACTCAGAGAAAACTCAGCCAAAAAAGAAGAAACAATTTTAGAAACATTTAAACCTATATATGGTCATAACTTCTCCAATTAAGACATTAAACAATTTTTAACTTAAAAATATTTTGTGTAACAAAAACTAACTTAGCTATGTCTACAAGTTTGTGTGGGTTTTCGACACCCACTGTGCATGTAAAAACAAGAGGCAAAATGGAAAAGTATAATGAAAAACAAGAGACAGAAACTAACTTAGCTAATGAAGAAGATTCAAGACACAAACTATAATTCTTTTCAAAAAAATATTTTTGTTGTGAGATTCTATGACTCAACAATCAACAATTTCAGTTTGAATTATAAATTTTTTGTTGTGTCAAGATTGTTTAAAAATGTAATTGATGTTCATGTTTTAGCAAAAGACTTGAATTTTTTAAAGGTGCTTCCAAAACATGAAAGAAGCAATTAAAGAGTAATTTCTAGAAAATTTAACTCATTGACCTGCGTTACTTACAAGGTCTCTATTTTATACGATGACATGGACAAAATAGAAAAGATTGAATGAGAAGTTTACAAAGCATCACTTTGAAAATTATGAATAGACTCACAGAGTACATGACAAGAAAGCCAAATGTCAGAGAGTATAGCAGCATCCATTAATGGCCATTATACAACTTGCCAAATATGTCAAGACAAGAGTCTGCTCCTAGTCGATCAAAAAAAGTCTTTGTCGGCCTTTCGAGGGTAATGAAGTGTTCCTAAAGGTGGACAATTCCCAGTTGAACTGGTTGGAAACACGTGGGGGCATTGCAGATTCTGTGTTCGGATGTAGATTCCCTAGCACCAATCTCATATTTTCTAACACTCGTGTCAATTGCTTTTTCTTTTCTTTTCTTTGGAGGCCGGCAATTGTTTTCTTTTTATTTTCTTCTTCTTCTTTCTTTTTTCCTAACACCCGTTTACTTCTAACGAGGAAGATTGAAAATGATGCTTAGGAAAAAATATATAAACATGAGGTTATAATCTTCCTAACGAGGAAGACTTGAATTTTTTTTTAGGCCAGCAACTGCATATGACGACAGTTTACATGATATTAGAGGAAAAATATATATTTTCTCTCTCTTTTCTCATTTCTATATATATATATATATATATTGGTTTTTGTTGTGAGTTGCTATGACACAACTATCAATCTTCTTTAAGTTATCAAAAACAAGATTCAAATCAAGTCTCCTTACAATGCTTATAAAATATAAATTTTAGTTCAACATATGCCAAAAAAATTAAATGCATATTTAATTATTATCATAAGCAGTAGGCTAGTCTTAGATAATTATATCCCATCTAGTCAATGCCTTAAACCTATATTTTAGGAAAATTATTATCATAAGCAGTAGTTTAAGGTGTTTTTGATATATAAATACAATATGATAAAATATAAATAGGCTAGTTTGATCTTATTATAGATAATAGGCTAGTCTTATTTCCTCATGATATGACAAGTGAAATAAAACTTTAGGAATATAAATATAGCATTTTATAGACTTTTCAAATGAAATATAATACAATAATTTCTACAACAAATACTTCATTTGTTTTCTCCATTTTAATTTTTTTTTATATCTGACTTAGATATTTAACTTAACCAATTATGAAAACTATAGATATAAAGGTGCTTCTGTGTAAATATAATGGGACCTATTTTAAAATTTAGAATATTTTTTCACCAATTAAAAAACTAAAACACTACCTATAAAAATAAATTGTAATTTGGGAAATGCAACTTGTTATAGTGATTAAGAAAGAAATTATTTTCTTAGATAATTCCTAGAAAATCTCACAAATCCGTTTTTTATTCTTATTGGTGGACATATATACTTTTGTGTTATTATCATTATTTATTTATTTATGCAAATTCTTATTTAATTTTCCTTTAAGTAAATATCTTAACTAAAGATTATCATGACAACCCAAGTATTCTACTCTCTTTCCTCTTGTCATCTACTATAATTTAATCACTGCTTTTATTGAAGCATATGCTACTCAATGTTGGATATGTCTACATTGATGCAAATGTCATTCTTTTAATTTATTAAATATTCTCATTTTTACTATACTTATTTTTTAGGCATTTTAATAATTATAAATAAGAGTAAGAAATTTTAAACTATTGAGTTGTCCTCAAACATGGCATGTGATACAAAGTTTTAGCAAATTTTTCTTTTTGACCAGGTATAATGTATCTGATAAGCTTTTAAAGTGAAATGTAATGGATAGATCTTTTTAACAAATAATATTTTATTATGCCATTTTGGTTCTCTTGAAGGCTATATAACCCAACCAAATCATGAAAGCTATTTTTAGCAAAAGGGCTTTCATATGAATATAAATATAATGTGATCTATTTTGTAAATTTAGGATATTTGTTTTCCAATTACAACACTAATACTATTTATACAAAAGAATTGGGGGTGAGTGGCTGACACCCCATTGATGTTCATACTCTAATGAAGACTTGGGTTTTTCATAGCAATTCCCTTTTTCTTCTTCTTCATTTTTGTTTTTCTTCCCTTTTAAGGCTGGCAATTGCTTTCATTTTATTTTCTTCTTCTTCTTTTTTCTCCTAATGCTCGTTTACTTCTAACAAGGAAGATTGAACAAAGATACAAATTATAACCTTATGTTTTCTATGTTTGACAACCATGTGCTTGACATCGTGGAAAATATATATTTTTTATTTATTTATAATTTTTTAAAAAAATTGGTTTTCGTTGTGAGATACTATACAACAATCAATCATCTTTTTTTATTATTATTTTTCTTTCAAAAGAAACAATCAATCATTTTAATTTGATTAGTCACAAGAAACAACATTCAAATCAAACCTTCTTAAAATACTTATATGATGTAAGTTTTAGTCTACATGTGCCCAAAAAAATTAAATATATGTACATTTTACTTTCCAAAGGGAGATAAAGATAATGTTTTATAGCCTTTTTAAGTAAAATATGGCACAATGATTTCTTTAACAAATAATTCTTCCTGCCTCCCCATTTTGGTTCTCTTTTATATCTAACTTAAGGAGCTTTCAAGTAAATGTAATGGGGATTATTTTATAAATTTGGAACATTTTCACCAACTATAAAACTAAAATAGTACATGTTACAATGAGTTGTAACTTATGCAACTTCTTATAGTCATTCATTTCTTAGACGATGAGAAAGAAATTATTTTCTTAGATGATCCTGAGAAAATCTCATAAATCCTTTTTATATTCTTATTGGTGGACAAATATAGTTTTGTGTTATTATTGTTATTTATTTATTTTTCTTCAAATTTTTATTTAATTTTCTTTTAATCAAATATTTTAACTAAAGATTATCAAATCAACCTATGTATTCCTTTTGCCGTTTGCTTCAGTTTCATCACTCCTTTTAATTAAAGCATTTGCTAGTCTATGTTGGACATTTTTAAGCAGCTATGAACACCATTCTTTCAATTTATCTCTAGTGAATACTATACTAACTTTGTTACGGGCATGCTTATTTCTTATTTGGTCATTACTAAAGTAACCACATATATGCATCTAAATATTCTCATTTCTTCCACACTCATTATTTTTTGGGAATTTCAAATGGGAGTAAGAAATTTTTAACTACTGAGTTGTCCTCAAACATCGCATGTGATACAAAGTTTTGGAAAATTTCTCTCTTTAACGAGATATAAAGTATTTTAATAGACTTTTAAAGTGAAATATAATGAAATGATTTTCTTTAACAAAAGTATGACCCAAAATAAAAGGCCTAATATGATGGTCGGTTAGGCATAACAGTAATTTGGGTTATCGAGTTTAAAATCCCTCCACTCTCCTTATTTAAGAATAATCGTTACAGAAGGAGGAGTATCTTCCTATTTAAGAATAATGGTTACAAAATAGGAGGATTTTTCTATTGAGGTAACGGTTACAGGAAAAAGATATATATATATATATACTATAACGGACTTTTTCTCCTCTCAACCATTAAAGAGAAATCGAAAAGAAAAGAAAAGAGAAGAGTAGGAGAAAAGGAGAAGATTCATTAGGAGAAAACAGAAAGGAGGATTCCCATCTTCGCTACGGGACATCAGCATAATAGACAACGGTATGTTGATTACATTACCCTTTGTATGCTAGTATTCGCATAAAGAAAAGATCCTGCATCATAGAAATAAGAATTTCATAAAGAGAAATTCTAGAAAAGCCTAACAATTGGTATCAGAGCGGGTCAACGAATATTGCAATTTATTTTCTTTTTATTTATTTATGTCGGACAGTGTTTTATTTTATTTATTTGCGCTGTACAACGTGTTTTCCTTTTATGTATTTGCGTTGGGGCGTATAATGGAAAACACCGGCGTCGAAAGGAAAAAGGAAAGGCCGGTCACGAGGACTGTACGCCGTCGGAACTCGAACGGATTTGGGTATGGCGGAACGGCATCTCAGCGAGACTGTGTTTCCAGGTATGGCCGGAGACACAAATTGGTGTGGTGTCGCCGTTTCGCGACTCTGGAGATTGCGATTTCGGGAGACGCCGGGACCCAGATCGGTCTGGTGGGTACGGTAGAACAACCTTTCGGGGAGATTGCGATTCCGGATGCTACGGGGACCCAAATCGCTCTGGTGGGCACGGCAGGATTTGAGTCGCTGGTGGAAGGGTTTCCGGCGAATGTTGAGCTTCTGGGTACGCCATGGACCTAGATCGGTATGGTAAGGAATGGCGGAACGGCCTTGGGCAAAACCATGGTTGCGGGCGTGCGCCGGTCGCTAGATTGTGCGACGCGGGCTTGTCGGTGTGGGTGTGCGCCAGTCGCACCCGCGTTGCTGGATTGTGCGACACGGGCTTGCCGGTGAGGGGTGGTGCTGCCACCGTGGGATCCTCGGTCGGAGGCAGCAATGCGGTGGTGCTGCCACCGTGGGTCCCTCAGCCGAAGGCAGTCGTGTTGGTGGTGCTGCACACTATAGGGGTCCTCAACCGGCGGCAGAAAAGGAGTTTTCCGAATGGATGCTGCCGTGCAAAGGGGACCGGTTACTGGAACAGTACGCCGACGCGTATTGGACAGTTAACTCCCACATAATGGAAAATTTAAATCTTTATAATTGCAGATTTTTTTAAAAGTTTATTGAGATCACATCAACACATGAATCAAATGTTAAAAGCTTGTTAGTCACCAAAGTAGCCTAGCTTGAAAGGATTTGAATTGTTGATTGTGAATTTCAAATTGCTTATTTCTTTGGATGCTAATAAAATGTTGCACAGATTTGAAATGAATAATTGTGATTATTAATTATGAAGTTAGGAGATCATCCAAAGATGGATCGTTGCTTGTAATTAATAACACTAAAGGAGATTGATTGATATACTGGGTAAACGTGATTGCATATCCAAAGATAACATTCATGTTAACTCTAGTATGATTGATTGATCTATTAAAGTATATTTAAATTAGCATCATTATTGATTAAAGCTATGTATTTAAGGATCACCCAAAGGTGAACTTAAATACATGATTAAAGTTTGTAGTGTATGTATCTAAATCCATTTGGGTTTACTCAAAGCATTAACGTGTAAATTTGGATTATGTTTGCAACTTCCAATAATGTATTCACCTTAGGTAATTTGATGATCAAATTCAATGGGCTGAACTATGCAGAATGGTCTGAGCATATTCAGTTTCATTTAGGTGTTTTGAGCTTGGACTTAGCAGTCATTTTGGATGAAAAGCCTGCAGCCATTACTGGGACCAGTACATAATCTGATAAGTCTTTTCATGAGGGTTGGGTACGGTTTAATAGGCTAAGTTTGAATTTAATGCAGATGACGATAGCTGAAAATGTAAAGCCATCGATGCCTAAGATGGAAAATGCGAGGGAATTTATGATGAGAATTAAGGAATCCTCTCAATCAGATATAGCTGATAAATTCATTGTAGGAACCCTAATGAGTGAGTTGACGACCAAGAAATTTGATTGGTCACAGCCTATTCATGATCATGTGACTAGTATGGCTAATCTAGCAGCAAGGTTGAAAACAATGGGCATGGATGTGAGTGAATCCTTTTTGGTTCAATTCATCATCAACTCACTGCCTCCTGAATTTGGCCAGTTCCAAGTGAATTATAACACTATTAAAGATAAATGGAACTTTCAAGAAATTAAGGCCATGTTAGTTCAGGAAGAAGAGAGATTAAAAAAGATAAAGGATCACTCCATTCATCTCACTGTTCATAATGATGCTAGTGGTACCAAGTCTAAACCATATAAGAAGAGTAAGAAGAAGGATAAAACCTCTATGAAAGTCACTGAAGGTCAGATCCAAAAGGATCAGAAATGCTTCTTCCGTAAAAAGATGGGTCACTTCAAGAAAGATTGCCCAAAAAGAAAGGCTTGGTTCGAAAAAGAAAGGTATGTACTGTATATCAGTATGTTTTGAATCAAATATAATTGAAGTGCCCAATAATACTTGGTGGTTAGACTCTGGAGCTACTATTCATGTATCACATATTATGTAGGGATTCCTTTCAATCCAACCCATAACAGGAACTGAGAAGTTTCTCTATATGGGAAACAGAATGAAGGCACGAATAGAAGGAATTGGGATGTACAGATTGATCTTGGACACTAAGTGTCACCTGGATCTAGAAAAGTGTCTCTATGTTCCTGAATGTGCTAGGAATTTAATTTCTGTTGCAAAGTTGGACGAAGAAGGATTTAACCTTAAGATTGGAAACGGTGCATTTTCATTGTATAAACATTTGTACTATTATGGATCTGGTACTTTGATTGATGATTCGTATCGTTTTAATCTTGATGCTATGTATGTTGATTCCCTATTTCTTGTTAAGCATAGTATAGGTAACAAACGCAATGTGCATAATGATAGTTCTACTTTCTTATGGCATCAAAGATTGGGTCATATATCCAAAGAAAGGATATTGAGATTGGTGAAAGGTCATGTCTTGCCTCAATTGGATTTTACTGATTGGGATGTATGTGTTGATTATGTAAAAGGGAAACAAACAAGACATACATCAAAGAACCCAGCCATGAGAAGCAGTGAGCCTTTAGAATTGATACACATTGATATTTGTGGCCCCTTTGATGTCCCAACATGGGGTGGTGAGAAATATTTCATCACATTTATAGATGACTACTCACGGTATTGTTACTTATATCTACTGCATGAAAAGTCCCAGTCAGTAAACACCCTAGAGGTGTTTATTAATGAAGTGGAAAGGCAGTTAGATAAAAAAGTAAAAGTGATTAAGTCAGACAAGGGTGGTGAATATTATGGAAAATTCAATGAAAGTGGACAATGTCCTAGTCCATTTGCAAAACTTCTTAAAAGTTGAGGCATATGTGCACAGTATACAATGTCGGGTACACCACAACAGAATGGTGTAGCGGAAAGGCGGAATCGCACACTTATGGATATGGTTAGGAGCATGTTAAGTTACAGTACTGTACCTTTATCCTTGTGGATGCATGCGTTAAAAATCGCTGCGTATCTGTTGAATAGGGTTCCTAGTAAGGCTGTCCCTAAGACTCCTTACGAGTTATGGACAGGAAGGAAACCCAGTTTGAGACACCTTCATGTTTGGGGTTGTTCAGCAAAAGTAAGGATATATAATCCATATGAAGGAAAGCTTGATGCAAGAACCATTAGTGGTTACTTCATTGCCTATCCTGAAAAGTCGAAAGGGTACAGGTTCTATTGTCCTAACCATAGTACTAGAATAGTTGAGTCTGGTAATGCTCGGTTCACTGAAAATGGCCAGTTCAGTGGGAGTGGGGAATCACGAAAGGTGGATATTGGAGAATTACAAAATGAAAGATCCACAGTGAGTACTCCTACTCAAGTTAGTATCCCTACACCCAGTGTTTCTACTCAAGTTGTTGTTCCTTTTGTTGCATCACGGTCACATGACATGCAAGGACAACAAATTGATACTCAAAACACGCAAAGTAAACACATAAGAGATGAACCAAGTGACAATGTGCAATTTACAAATGAAGAAGTGATACCACAAAAAATGGCATTACGGAGGTCTACGAGACAGAAAAGGCCAGCTGTATCTAATGATTATGTGGTTTACTCACTTGAACATGAATCGGAATTGAGCATTGATAAAGATCCAGTCTCATTTAAACAAGCCATGGAATGTAATGATTCTGAAAAGTGGTTCAATGCCATGAAGGAAGAGATGAAATCAATGGATGTAAACCAAGTCTGGGAACTAGTGGAGTTGCCTGAAGGATCAAAATGAGTTGGCTGTAAGTGGGTCTTCAAGACCAAGCGAAACTCGAAAGGTAACATTGAAAGGTATAAGGTCAGACTTGTTGCCAAAGGTTTCACTCAAAGGGATGGTGTTGACTATAAGGAGACTTTCTCTCCAGTTTCTAAGAAAGACTCCTTAAGAATTATTATGGCTTTGGTGGCTCACAATGACCTAGAGCTTCACCAAATGGATGTAAAGACCGCCTTTCTGAATGGTGACTTAGAAGAGGAAGTGTATATGGACCAACCTGAAGGTTTCATCACCACCGGGCAAGAAAATTTGGTGTGTAAATTAAAGAAATCGATATATGGACTGAAACAAGCCTCCCGACAATGGTATATTAAGTTCAATAATACCATTACATCATACGGTTTTGTAGAGAACACCGTTGATCGGTGTATCTATATGAAGGTCAATGGGAGCAAGTTCATTATATTAGTCCTATATATCGATGACATTCTTTTGGCTGCTAATGACATAAGTTTGTTACATGATGTAAAGAAATTTCTCCCTGAAACTTTTGAAATGAAAGATATGAATGAGGCATCCTATGTGATAGGAATAGAGATATTCCGTGATAGATCACAAGGAATGTTAGGATTGTCTCAGAAAGGCTATATCGATAAAGTATTAGAGAGATTTAGAATGGAAAATTGCTCTACAGGAATAGTTCCAATTCAGAAAAGGGACAAGTTCAGTGAACTGCAATGTCCAAAGAATGATTTGGAACGAAAAACAATGGAATCAATTCCCTATGCATCACTGGTTGGAAGCTTGATGTATGCGCAAACATGTACTCGGCCAGACATTAGTTTCGTTGTTGGAATGTTAGGCCGATATCAAGGTAATCCTAGAATAGATCATTGGAAAGCCCAAAAGAAAGTACTTAGGTACTTACAAGGCACCAAAGATTATATGCTTACTTATAAAAGATCAAGTCATCTTGAAGTAGTAGGCTACTCAGATTCAGATTATGTTGGATGTGTAGACTCGATGAAATCTACATTTGATTACATGTTTCTCCTAGCTGGAGGAGCAGTTTCCTAGAAAAGTGGGAAGCAATCTGTCATTACTAGTTCCACTATGGAGGCTGAATTTGTAGCATGCTTTGAGGCTACTATTCAGGCATTGTGGTTGCGGAATTTTATCCTAAGGTTGGTTTGGTCGATAGTATAGAAAAGCCGTTAAGAATTTATTGTGATAATTCCGCAGTTATTTTCTTCTCTAAGAATGATAGGTATTCTAAAGGTGTGAAACATATGAATTTAAAATACCTATCTGTTAAAGAAGAAGTGCAAAATCAAAGAGTGTCCATTGAGCATATTAACACTGAGTTGATGATAGCGGACCCGTTAAATAAGGTTTGCTGCCGAAAACATTTACTGGACATGTTGAATGGATGGGCATTTTGGATAGGTCCTCATTCTCTTAAAAGCCAATATTTATGCTGCTCATATCATTGTGACACTTGTGAATTCAATTAAGGTTATGGTTTTGTTTATGCTTTGTTATCTCCGTTTAGTTGTATACAGTTATAGTTTGTGAGATAACTAATAGCATATATGGAAATGACAATTTAAAGTTTCAATGTTCCTCAGTAAGGTTATTATGAATTATGATGATTATGTGATACATGGAAGGAATCATGTCGCTAAAAGATATGTGACCGCTATGATCCAATCATTTTAATTCAATCAAGTATTATGGTTTGATGATCTTTAAAGAGTGTGCACACTTATTTGTTATTGATTCATCAAGTCATAACATGGGCTAAGTGGGAGATTGTTAAATTAATTAACATGAGTGGCCCTTGTTATTTAAAGTTATGACCCAAAATAAAAGGCCTAATATGATGGTCGGTTAGGCATAACGGTAATTTGGGTCATCGGGTTTAAAATCCCTCCACTCTCCCTATTTAAGAATAACCGTTACAGAAGGAGGAGTATCTTTCTATTTAAAAATAACGGTTACAAAATAGGAGGATTTTCCTATTAAGGTAACGGTTACAGGAAAAAGGTATATATATATACTATAACAGACTTTTCCTCCTCTCAACCATTAGAGAGAAATCGAAAAGAAAAGAAAAGGGAAGAGTAGGAGAAAAGGAGAAGATTCATTAGGAGAAAACAGAAAGGAGGATTCTCATCTTCGCTATGGGATATCAGTATAATGGACAATGGTATGTTGATTACATTACGTTTTGTATGCTAGTATTCACATAAAGAAAAAATCCTGCATCATAGAAATAAGAATTTCATAAAGAGAAATTCTAGAAAAGTCTAACATCAGCTTCAACGTCTTCACTCTCCCAAAGGGAGAATGCTGGTTCTGCAACAAATCATCAAGAATCTTGTTCGGAGCCTATCTAGACTTGACGTCAAAATCGAACTGGCTGAGAGTGAGACAAATCAGTACCTAATTACAGCAAATGTCCAAGTTTGAACATTAATTAAGAATAATAATTTTGATATATCTCTTCGTGTGAAATGACTTGTATAAGAAAATTATTTAGTAATATTTCACATTATTCTAAATTATTTAATTTTACTTATGTAAAATGACTTATATTCCTTCAATCTCATTAAATTACAAATTATATGAGACAATATTATTTTTTTTATAAATGTCATAATACATATATTTTAAAAATTTAATTATATAAATGAGTGAAAATGTCATTTGAATACAAATTTAAGTAAAATTAATTAAAAATTTTTATTTAAGATGATTTTTAAATAAAAAAGTGTAATACATTTTATAGATAATAAATCATAATTTTTTTAATAAATATATTTTATTGTTTAGTAGAAATATAGTAAAGACTTATATCAGTATATATTTTTAAAAAATATAAAAATTAATATATATTTTTATGTGTCACAATTCAATTAGATAATATAAAATTTTATTTGTATTTCTTCGTGCCATATTACCACATCACTACATGGAAAGCCGTTTGAAGAGGTCTCGTAAAGGGTAACGCGCTCTTTTCCGAAGCCAAAGTTCTCACAAAGGTGCTGAATACGTTTGCACCTTTTGATGCTTGTGGGAGTCCCTCTCACTCTCAAAGAGACTGAAAAATTTATTGTACAAAAGTTTTATTATTAATGAGCAGGCCTCTTCGATTTATTAACGAAAAATCAGAAGAAAAAGGGAAAAGGAGAAGAATATTAACAAAAACTCCCCAATTGTTGATCAGATGCTTTGGTGTCTTGGTGGGGTGCCTCTTTAATTACATCATTACTTTAATTTAATCATATTATTATTTTTTTATTAAAAAGTTTATTGAATCATAAATTACATAATAAAATATTTTTTTAATATTTATAAATTTCATATTCTTTTTAAAATTAAAATACAAAATTTAAATAATAAAAATCTAAAATAATAACTTTTGGAGTTTTTATTTTTTAGTAATTTATCACTTTTTATTAAATAGAGACAATGAATCAAACATCCAAATTAGGTTAATGTTTAGAATAGGTTTAAACCGACTACGTTTCCACCTACTGTCCATATATTTCAATATTTATATAAATATATAAATATTGAAACACTATTTTATATATTTTCTTCCTCACTTCTTTCTTGTTTAGCTTTCAATATTTATTAATGTTATCCCAGGCAACTACTTGTTTCTTTCTTACTTTTTTTTTTCAACAATTGTAACTACTTGTTTTCACATCGTCATATATCTGTACGTGTGATTAGTCCTCTCCCTATTCCCAACATGTACAAAAACTTTATTCAAAGATGTGTAATTGCAAAAAAACAATTAGGAGAGAGAAATCAGTAGTTAGGCTAAAACAAGCTCTTTAGTAACATTAATGACTTCAACTTTTACTAGTTTAGATCTATTATTTATTAAATTATTTTCTTAAAATTAATCAATTTCAAGATCTAAATTAATATTTAATGATTATGTTTAAATAAATAATCAACAAGTAGTATCAAAGCTCGCTTCTAGCAATTGATTATTTTTTGTATATAAATAACCAAATATATACTTTATTTATAATTGTTCTTTAATTGAAAAAACAATAAGAAAATAATAAGCATTTAATCCTAAAGACTAATTTGTTATGGTCTTATAAAATAATGAGATTTTACATGCTTAATTTATATTTATGCTAATTGATTCACTCATGATTCAACCAAAATATCAAATTATGTGTTTAATTGACTTTTTTGGCTTTGATCTTGGAAACTCTTAATTGAGTTTTATTATAATTCCACATTTATGGTATTAAAAAAAAAAAGGAAAGGCTTTGATTTTGCCATAATTGTGTTATAAGAAATTTTCAATTCTTTTCAAATGATGTTGTGTATGTTTATATCTATAAATATTTGACATGATAAGATAGGTCATCAAATTAACCAAATAAATATATATTTCATACATAATTATGATTATAGTTTGTTAATCAACAAAGTGACTAAACTAGTATGAATGATAGTATACATAGGTAATCATTTAGCCATGAATTTAACAAAATACCTATAAATGAAAATGATTAGAAAAATTGATGTTATTAATTAATAGAACTACAAGATTTGCCCTAAGTTAAATAATTATTCTATGATTAGTAATATTATTGGGGTATATTAATATTTTCTATTAAACATATTTGTTTATCCAACAATATCAAATATTTTTAATTGAAATGATTAATATTACAATAAGGTTTAGGAACTTGGGATTAACAGTATAGGACTCTTTTCTAGTGTAGTTTATTTTAAACTTACTCCTTTTGAGTATAGGTCATTTGAAATTAATTATAACACTATAAAGGATAAGTAGAATATTAATGATTGGCTAGTATGCTTATTCAAATGAAAATAGTGTTAATAAAAAAAAATCAAAAGAGTTACTCAATTAGTTCCATTAGTAAGATAGTTGGAAAGAAATAAACGTGAAAGTCCACCCGTTCAAGAAAAGAAAAAAAAAAGACCTAATTATGCTCCTTAAGTTGAAAAGAAGGAATAAATGGGCGACAAATATCACTTTTGTCAAAAATTTAAACATTATTAGAAAGATTGCCTAAAATGTAATGTTTTGTTTAAAAAGAAAGGTAAATTTAATGACTTAGTATGTTTTAAATCAAATTTAACTAAAATTCTATATAATACTTGGTGGCTTGATTTTGGCGCTACTACTCATATATATAATATGATATAGGGATTCATTATAATCTAAACCACAAATTCAACTAAAAATTTTCTCTTTATAGAAAATTGTATGAAGGCTCTAATTAAAGGCATTAGAACTTATAATTTAGTTTTGGATGCTAGTTATCATTTAAACCTATTATAGACTTTTCATATACCTTCAGTTAGAAGAAACCTTATTTTAGTTTCTAAATTGAATGGTTTTGGAATAAATGTTAAGTTTGGATGTGTAGTTTTAGTTTATATAAGAATGTTAATGTGATTGGTTGATGTATTCTTATTAATGGTTTATATAAATTAAAACTTGATCATAATTTTGTCGCAACCTTACTTAATATGCATCATAATATTAGATTTAAGCGCAGTTTGATGAATGAAATTTTTACTTACTTATGGCATTAACATTTGGGTTATATATCCAAAGAAAAATTAGTAAGATTAGTAAATAATAATATTCTTTTGAATCTAAACTTTACTAATTTTGAAAACATATGTTGATTAAATAAAGGGTAAGCAAATCAAACACACTAAGAAAGTGGTCATAAAAAGCACCTAGCATTTTAAAATTATACATATTGATATCTATGAACCTTTCAACACTCCAACCTTAAATAGAGAAAAATATCTCATTACCTTTATTGATGATTTTTTACATTATGGTTATGTTTATTTACTTAATGAAAAATCTCAATTTTTAGATGCCTTTGCAGTATGTATAAAAGAGGTTGAAAGTCAATTAGATAAAAAGGTGAAAATTATAATATCTAATAGAGGTGGTGAATATTGCAATAAATATAATGTGTCAGGGCAGTGTCTAGGTCTATTTGCAAAATTCCTTAAAAGACATAACATATGTGCATAGTATACTATGTTAAGCACATTTAAGCAAAATGGTGTAGTCGAATATTAATGAATATGGTTAGGAGCATAATAAGCAACTCCTCTTTACCTAAATCTTTATAAATGTATGCAGTAAAAATTATAAATTATTTATTGAATAAGGTTTCTAGTAAAGCAAATCAAATTACTCCAATTAAGTTGTAGATGGGAAGGAAACCTAGTTTACGACACTTATATATTTGGAGTTGGCCAGGTGAAGTTAGAATTTATAATTCATATAAAAATTAAATAAAATCTTGAATGATTAGTGATTACCTTATTAATTACTTAGAGAAGTCTAAAAGGCATATATTTTATTGATCAAACCATAGTGCAAGAATTGTAAAAATTGGTATTACAAGATTCATTAAAAATGATGAAATTAGTAGAAGTAATGAATATCAAAAAATGGACATAAAAGAAATTAGAATAGATATTTCCTTGCCTACATTAGTCCCTTTGTCAACCATTATGCAAAATGTTGTTCCAAAAATTAGAGAACATTTGGATGAAGAGATATTTCCTAGAAGAGCTAACTCATAATTGACCAATGAATCATAAATAACATTAAAAAGATCTTAAAGAGAAAGGAGATCAACTATTTCAAATAATTATGAATTTTATTTATAAGATTCAAATTTTGATATTAAGATCAATAAGGATTTAGTTTCATTTTCACAAGTCATAAAAGGTATTAAAATTTATTAAATGAATTGATGCTATAAAAGATGAGTTAAAATTCATAGAAAGAAATAATGTTTTAAATCTCTTCAAATTGCTAAAAGGATGCAAAAGAGTCTGTCTTAAATAGGTCCATAAGACTGTTGTTCCCACAGCCTTGTATGGGTTGTAATTGTTGTCAACTAGATTTAAGTGTGTAAGCAGAATTGGCTCATTCAAGCATTCAAGGGATGAGTTTTCAGTAGAAAGAAAAGGGCAAGAAAGGAAATTCACTATAGCTCCAGTAAACCCTACTAGGGTTTGCATAGAAGGGAGTATATAAACCGGCAGAGCAAAAGAAGGCAACACGCACATACACCACTAGAAGAGCAAACCAGACTAGAAATACACCACCAAGAGAGCAAAACGACAAAGACACCACCGTAAGAGAGACAGCCACCACCGTGAAAGAGAAACACACACCACTAGGAGAGCAGGAAACCAAACCATGTGAGACTAGACTTGGTATTCGTGAGACCACCCAGAAGAGAAGATAACAGGCCGAGAAATGTGAACTAGAAAAACCAGAAGTGCGAGGCAAGTTGAGAAACGTGAACTAGCAAAACCAGAAGGGTGGTGCAAGCCAAGAGACGTGAAATGGTAGACCAGGAGCATGGTGCAGGCCGAGAGACGTGAAACGGTAGACCAAAAGCGTGAGGCAGTCTGTGAGGCTTGAAACAGTAGACCAGAAGCATGAGGTAGTTCGTGAGACGTGAAATAGCAGACTTGAAGCATGAGTGCAGGCTGTGAGACGGTGAGACCAGGAGTTATGTGAGATAACCTAGAGAAGAAATTCGGTGAAGCATTTGAGAGAACTCAACGAATTTTTCAGATTTCTTCAAGAGAGGTTAGAAAGTGTTTTGGTGATCTTCCAAGTGGTAGTGAAGTAGCCTATTCAAATCAAACAGAGGCAACACAAGGTAGAAGAAGGGTGGACATAGTAAGTGACACTCTTTGTATTATGATTGCTTTGTATTTGTAATAGTGAAAGGAGTAGAAGATTAAGACATCCATTGTAATCATAGGGAATACCACATTAGTGTTCTCAAGTATAGTAGATTGTCTCGGTAGAGGAAGAAACTCTACCACCGTGGAGTATGTCACATTGATAGAACCACGTAAATCTTTTGCATCCTTACTTTGAATTTACATTCTATGTTTTGAATTGAGTTGCGAACGCAGCTAAAGAATCATCAAACCCATAACCTAAAAGAAGACCTAATCAAGAACAACCAATCCATTTAATAGGCAAGGTGTCTGAAAGGTAACTTTGGGGACTATTGAGATTAGTAGGTAACAATAGATCTACCTTAGTTGAATCTAAAAAAGAGCTCATTTCTGAGAATAGTTTGAAGTTGTTCACCTATCAATTAAGAAGAAGGGGTGTAATACTGATTCACCCCCCCTCTGAGTATTATAGACTAGTAGATCTTAGGGTGAAGTAGGGAACTTCAATTGGTATCAGAGCATAGGTTCACTAATTTGAAGCTTAATAGCTTGGTGTACTAGTTTAAAGGATTTCAGAAGTTTTAACTTGATCAGTATACTAAGAAATGGATGCCAGTACCAGTACCAGCATTACTTATAGCAAGAAGGTTCCAATCTTCATTGGAACCAACTACCATATGTGGAGAGCGAGAATGCAGGTGGTATTTGCAACCATGGGCATTAACGTGGTGAAATCTATATAGGAGGGTTTTGTGCCCTTAGAAGAAGGTAAAGATCCAACCTCAGAGGAATTAAGGCAGTTTGAGATAAATGAGAAGGCCTCAAATGTCATCATTTTAGCATTGACAGATGCTGAATATGCTAAAGTTATGGACTACAAATCTACTAAGGAGATATGAGACATATTGTAGAAAGTCTATGAAGGTGATGGCAGAATGAAGGAGGCCAAGCTCCAAGTTTTCAAGGAGAGATATGAATCTCTCAGAATGCAGAAAAATGAGACAATCCAAGAGTTCTTCACCAGGGTTATTGATGTTATAAACGACCTTAGAAGTCATGGGAAGAATAAGAAGGACTCATCTATTGTGAAGAAAATTCTGAGAATTCTGTTTGAGAGGTTTGCCTCAAAGGTAGCAACTATAGAAGAGAGTAGAGATCGCAATTCTATGTCTTTACATGATTTCCAGGGCAATCTCATTGCATATGAGATGAGAATAAAGTCAACTGAAAGCTCCTTAACATCAAAGCTATCAAAGGAGGCAACTTTCAAAGTTATGAGATACTTGAAGATAAGAGAAGAGGAAGAATCATTTAGTGAGGACGATGATGATGATCAAGAAGAAAGTGAAGGTGAAGTGTTGGCTTACTTCATAATGAAAGTCAAAAAGGGGTCTAAGAAGGGAAAAGGACAGTTGTCCTTGAGATGTTATCGTTGTGGGTAAACTAGACACTTTGCTTCTTAGTGCAAAGTGAAACTTGATGATGAAGATGAGAATGGTGATGATGGGCAAAATTCAAAATGGAGAAGACCATCATTTAAGTCAAGGAAGTCCAACAAGAAGACTGCCAACCCAAAGAAGAAGAAGAGAGGCTCATTCAAGAGTTATGTGAATCAGACAAAAAAAGCCGATGAGGAGGAAGATGTAGACTCATTAGATGAGCATGCCTTTATGGCATTAGCTCGATGTGGTAGTTCAACCTCTGAAGAGGAAAAGGAGATTGATGAAGAAGAACCAGATCTTGAAGTTGAGTTAGAAGCAGCTTCAAAGGAGATAATTAGAAGGGGTAGAACCATAAGAAGGTTGGAGGCCCATATAAAACAAGTTGAAGCAAAGATTGAGGAAACATAAAGTCAAAAGGATGAAATAAAGGCTGAACATATTAACTTGAAGAGAAGATCTGAAGAACAGAACAAAATATGTGAAGACCTTATAATAGAGCTTGCCTTAAGGACTTCAACAATTGAAAAAATAGAGATAGAGTTACTGAGGCTTCAGCAACAACTTAAAAAGTGTGAAGAGAGCTTGCAGAAGCTTGAAGTGGTAGGAGAAACAAGCTCTGCAAGAGAAAAGAAGAATGAAGAGAAAGTGCAGCAATTTGAGGCTGCATTGCCTAAAGAGAATGAGACTTTGCCACAGAAGTTGAAAGAGAAGGCTGTGACTCTGGAGAAGATAACTGGAGAAGAAAAGATAGTTATCAAACCAAAGCCAAGCCCAAAAATGATGGATGTGGTTAAAGAGCAGCAGCCCATAGCTGCTAAGTCTTAAAAAGAAAAGACTGATCAACCAGGAATAATGAAGGCTGAAAATAAAGAAGATTTGAAGAAGCAACCTAGGGTTGCAAACAAAATTGAAGAAAAGAAAGTTAGCCAGCCAAGGGCAATAGCTGAACAAAAGAAGGAGAAGAAGGTGGTTGAAATGAAAGCCACACAAGTAAAGAAGCCAGTAACCTTGCCTACACAGCAAGTAATGAACAAAAGAAAACAAGCTGTGATTAGACCCAAGAAGAGGTAGTTTCAATGTTACTATCTTTATTGTGAAGTTTGTGGTCATAAGGCAAGTAAATGTTGGTGGAGAAGGTCAGTATATGTCTCTAACTTGAGAAGATACAAGGAGAGACAATACAAAATTTAGAGGAGAACACTTATCGTGAGTTGTTGCACATACTGTAAAAAGCAAGGACACACTGGCAAGGAGTGTTGGTGGAAGCCCAAACCAGTGGTTTCAAAGAACAAGTTTGCTATATTGGCAGACTTGGAACAATGTGAAAGGTGCAAGCACGATGACCATAATGCCAAGAGATGCATGACACTTCTCTTGAGCAAGAGAAGGCACTTAATGGCATAGTGAAAGCAATTGGTATAGTCAAAGCTGAGAAAAAGGAGAAAGCTATCATCAAGCCAGTTCAAAAGAAGGAATATAAAGCTAAAAAGGAGGTGGCTAACATAGCTGAAATTGCACTAAAGGCTGACTACAAGGATAAGCAAAGGATCTTTGATAGTGGATGCACTTCACACATGATAGGAGACAAGAGTAAATTATCAAAGCTGAAAAAGTCAAAAGAAGGTAGAGTCAAGTTTGGCGATGATGATTAACTCAACATTAGTGGTCAAGGGTCAGTAAATATTGGAAAAGGAAAGTTGAAAGATGTTCTGCACGTTAAAGGACTCAGATATAATCTATCATCTATTAGCCAACTATGCAATGAAGACCATAAAGTGATATTCATAAAAACAGATTGCCATGTAAAGAGTAAAGAAGGTAATACTATTACATTCGGGAAGAGAATAATTGGAAATTTATATGTGATTGATGAGGACAAGACAAACAACTATTTACTTACAAAAGAAGAAGAAAATCAACTCTGACATAGGAGGCTGGGACACTTAATACAGAAGAACATAAGGAAGCTGACCACTACTCATGCAATCAGAGACATTCCAGTCCTTAAGAGAGAAAGGGAGTATGTCTGCTTAGCATGCTCTAAAGGAAAATAGGTCAGAAAGTAGTATAAGACCAAAGAGTTCAGTTTTGAAGCAGTGCTTGACATTGTACATACTGATTTGTGTGGGTCGATGAGAACAAAAGGGTTGAATGGTGAGAGGTACTTCATCTTGTTTGTTAATGATTATTCCAAAAGGACTTGCATCATGTACCTCAAACATAAGTTAGAAGTTTTGAAATGCTTTAAGAGATATAGAAGATTGGCTAAAAATGAGAGTGGCAAGAAGATCAAAGTATTGAGGTCAGATCAAGGCACTGAATTCACAAATGGAACTTTTAAAGATTACCTTGAGAAGTATGAAATTCACTATCAGATGGCAGCAGCAAGAACACCTCAATAGAATGGGGTGGTAGAGAGGAAAAATAGAGCTGTGGTTGAAATGGCAAGAACTCTACTGCTGGAATCTAAGTTTCACACAAGATTTTGGACAGAAGCAACATTTACAGCCGTGCACCTACTGAACAGAGTTTTACTAAGGCCCAATATTGATAAGACTCTATATGAGCTATGGAGTGGGAAGAAGACAACAGCCAAGTATCTTAGAATCTTTGGCAGCCCATGTTTTGTGAAAAACAAGGAGCAAAACTTAGGAAAATTCCATGCTAGGTCAGATGAAGGCATCTTTATGGGATACTTAGCAAAGAAAAAAGGTTATAGAGTTTTTTTTTGCATAAGTTAGGAAAAATGGTCACTTCTAGTGATATGAGAATAGATGAAAACTAGAAAACAATGCATAATGGAGAAGTTGAGGATAGTGAAGTAGATGAATCAAGATAGATGAAGAATCATACCAACAGGAAGAAGAGGGAAAAGAAGTAAGTTTAGACTCAGAGAAAAGTGAGTCTAAAGATGAAGAAAGAGATTCTTTTGCAATTAAGATTATGCAAGAGAGAAAGACAAAGAAAACATGGACCAGTGCTTATTAAGGAAATCAGATCATAGGTGACCCATCAGCAGAAGTTACAACAAGAAGAAGAATTGTGGGAGCTACTACTTTACTCTCACAAGTTGAACCTAAATCTATTAAAGAGGCTGCACAAGCCAAAGCTTGGGTCAAAGCTATCAATGGGGAGCTAGATCAAATTGAGAAGAATGAAACATGGGTGTTGGTTCCAAGACCCACTAACAAGAATGTCATAGGAACGAAATGGGTGTTTAGAAATAAACATAATGAAGATGGCAAGTTGGTGAGGAACAAGGTTAGGTTGGTTTATAAAGGCTATACTCAGATAGAAAGAGTAGATGTTGATGAAACTTTTACATCAGTAGCAAGGTTAGAAACTATTAGAATGTTTTTAGCTTTGGCAGCACATAAGAGGTATAAAGTTTACCAGATGGATGTGAAATCAGCCTTTCTGAATGGGTTCCTGAAAGAAGTATATATTGAACAACCCGATGGAATACAAATCAGTGAGGATGAGACACACGTATGCAAGCTGAAGAAAGCCTTGTATGGCCTTAAATAAGCCCTAAGAGCATCGTACAGCAAGCTGGACATGTATTTGAAAAGGTTGAACTTCAGAAGAGGAACAATTGATAATAACTTATATGTGTTTAACTCAGAGAAAGGCTAACTGATAATCATAGTATATGTAGATGACATCATTTTTGGAGGGGATCACTCTGAGCTATGCCAAGAATTTGCACAGAAGATAAGTGAGGAATTTAAGATGTCATTGATTGGAGAAACGACTTACTTTCTTGGATTACAGATAAAATAGTGTGAAGAAGGTATTTTTATTTCTCAGGCAAAATATGCCAAAGTGATGCTAAAAAAGTTTGGCATGGAGGATAGTAGACCTGTCATTACCCTTATGACAGTAGGTTGCAAGTTAACAAAAGATCATGAAGGAAAGAGTACAAGCCCTATAGAATATAAGAAGATGATAGGGAGCCTTCTGTACCTTATAGCATCAAGGCCTAATCTTATGCAAGCTGTGTGCATCGCCAGCAAATTCCAAGCTGATCCTAAGGAATCTTATGTGTTAGCAGTGAAAAGAATCCTAGAAGACAGTAGACCTGGTATCCGTAAGAACACCCGGAAGAGAAGACAGCAGACTTGGTATCCGTGAGACCACCTAGAAGAGAAGACAGTGGACCTGGTATCTATAAGACCACCCAGAAGAGAAGATAATAGACCAGAACAATCCACGAGGCGGACAGACCAAAACGACCCACCAGGCATGACAGACTAGAACGTGCGATGGGGAGTGACAGACCTGAACGTGCGATGGGGTGTGATAGACCAGAACGTGCAACGGGGCGTGACAAACTAGAAATGGTGAGAGTAAACCATAAGTGTAAGGTAGGCGGATAAACGTGAACCAACAAAACCAGAAACGTGAGGTAGGCCGAGAGACATGAACCAGCAAAACCAAAAACGTGAGGTAGGCCGAGAGATATGAAACACCAAACCAGAAACGTGAGAGCACACACACACATCAGAAAAATGGGACACGGATACAGATGAGAAAAGGGTGAAACACCATGAGACTAGGTGAGGCGTGAGACTAGGTGAGATGTGAGACAAGGTGAGGCATGAGACTAGAAAAGGGTGAAATGGGTGACACCAGAACACACTGAAAGACTAGAATTGGTGAGAAAGAAAAGGGTGAAACGGGTGACACCAGAACACACCAGAAGACCAGAATTGGTAAGACCAAAAAAGGGTGAAACGTGTGACATCAGAACACACCATGAGACCCAAAATCAGTGAGACCAGAAAAGGGTGAAATGGTGAGACAGTGAGACGGTGAGACCAGGAGTTGTGTGAGACAACCTAGAGAAGAAATTCGATGAGGCATTTGAGAGAACTCAACGAATTTTTCAGATTTCTTCAAGAGAGGTTAGAGAGTGTTTTGGTGATCTTTCAAGTGGTAGTGAAGCAGCTTATTTAAATCAAACAGAGGCAACACAAGCTAGAAGAAGGGTAGACACAGTGAGTGACACTTTTTGTATTATGATTGCTTTGTATTTGCAATAGTGAAAGGAGTAAAAGATTAAGACATCCATTGTAATCATAGGGAATACCACACTGGTATTCTCATGTATAGTGAATTGTTTCGGTAAAGGAAGAAACTTTACCACCGTGGAATACGTCACATTGACGGAACCACATAAATCTCTTGCATCCTTGCTTTGAATTTACATTCTGTTTTTGAATTGAGTTATGAACACAGCTAAAGAATCATCAAACCCATAACCTAAAAGAAGACCTAGTCAAGAACAACTGATTCGTCTAATAGGCAAGGTGTCTGAAAAGTAACTTTAGGGACTATTGTGATCAATAGGTAACAATAGATTTACCTTAGTTGAATATAGGAAAGATTTCATTTTTAGCTTAAATTATCAGAGTTTTTTTTAAGAGGTGTGATATTGATTCACCCCCCTCTTAGTATTACAGACTAGTAGATCCCAGGGTAAAGTTGGGAACTTCAATTGGTATCATAAGGGATACCACATTGGTGTTCTCAAGTATAGTGGATTGTCTTGGCAGAGAAAGAATCCCTACCATTATGGAGTACGCCACATTGACGGAACCACATAAATCTCTTGTGTCCTTACTTTGAATTTACATTCAGTGTTTTGAATTTAGTTGTGAACACAGCTAAAGAATCATCAAACTTATAACCTAAAAGAAGACCTAATCAAGAATAACCAATCTGTTTAATAGGCAAGGTGTCTGAAAGGTAACTTTGGGGATTATTGTGACTAGTAGGTAACAATAGATCTACCTTAGTTGAATCTGAGAAAGAATTCATTTCTGAGAAGAGTTTGAAGTTGTTCACCTATCAATTAAAAATAAAGGGTGTAATATTGATTCACCCCCTCTCTCAGTATTACAAACTAGTAGATCTTAGGGTGAAGTAGGGAACTTCAATTGGTATTAGAGCCCGGTTCACCAGTTTGAAGCATAATAGCTTGGTGTACTAGTTTAAAGGGTTTTAGAAGTTTTAACTTGTTCAGCATACTGACAAATGGATGCCGGTACCAGCACCAGCACTACTTACAACAAGAAGGTTCCAATCTTTAATGGAACCAACTACCATATGTGGATAGCGAGAATGTAGGTGGTATTTGCAACTATGGGTATAAACGTGGTGAAATCTGTACAGGAGGGTTTTGAACCTTCAAAAGAAGGTAAAGATCCAACCCCAGAGGAATTAAGGCAGTTTGAGATCAATGGAAAGGCATCAAATGTCATCATTTCAGCATTGACATATGGTGCATATGCTAAAGTTATGGATTGCAAATCTACTAAGGAGATATAGGACAGATTGCAGAAGGTTTATGAAGGTGATGGTAGAATAAAGGAGGCCAAGCTTCAAGTTTTCAAGGAAAGATATGAATCCTTCAGAATGTAAAAGAATGAGATAGTCCAAGAGTTCTTCACTAGGGTTATTGATGCTGTAAATGACCTTAGAAGTCATGGGAAGAACAAGAAGGACTTATCTATTGTGAAGAAAATTTTGAAAATTCTGCCTGAGAGGTTTGCCTTAAAGGTGGCAGCCATAGAGGAGAGAGTAGAGATCTCAATTCTATGTCACTGCATGATATCTAGTGCAATCTCGTTGCATATGAGATGAGAATAAAGTCAACTGAAAGCTCCTTGAAGTTCCTGACTTCTCCCTAAGATTTACTAGTTTGTGATACTGAGAGGGGGGTGAATAAGTATCACCACAATTCGCAATTCACAGGTAAGTGAACAACTTCAACCTCTTCTTAAAAGTGAACTCTTTCTCAGAATTGACTAAGGTAGATCTATTGCTACCTACTAATCACAATAGTCCCCAAAGTCACCTTTTAGACACCTTGCCTAATAGACAATACGAATGTTTTTGTTTAGGTCTTCATTAGGTTATGAGTTGGCTGATACTTTAGCTGCGTTCACAACTCAATTCAAAGCACAGAACGTAAAGAAAATTAAGGACACACGAGATTTACATGGTTCTGTCAACGTGACATACATCCACGGTGGTAGGGACTCTCCCTTACTGAGACTATCCACTATACTTGTGAATACATGTTACAATGGATGTCTTATTCTCTGCTCCTTTCAATATTGTAATTACTAAGCAAGTACAATACAAAGAGTGTCACTTACTGTGTCTACCCTTCTTCTAACTTGTCTCACCTCTGTTGAATTGAAAGACTGCTCCACTGCCGCTTAGAAGTTCACCGCAACGCTCTTTAACCTCTCTTAAAGAAGTCTAGAAATATGTTGAGTTCAATGTTTCACTGAATTCCTTTGTTGTTTCACACAGCTTCTCCTTTCACTGTCTCACGGTCTCACTCGTCTCCTATTTCTCCATCTCACTATTTCACGACCTGCCCTTATGCTTCTAGTCTGTTGTTGCATGTCTGTTGGCCTACACCACGCTTCTGGTTTTGCTGGTTTAAGTCACATGGCCTGCCTCACTGTTGCTGCACTTTTGTTGGCCTGCACCACTTTCTGGTTTTGCTGGTTCAAGTCACACGGCCTACCTCACGCCTCACCTGGTCTCACACCTCATGGATACAAGGTCTGCTCTCCTCATTGCTCGTTTTTGCTGTGCCCCTGTCACATGCACGTTTTGGTTTGCTAGTCATAAGCACGTTCTGGTCTCACGCACGTTCTGGTCTCATACACATTCTTATCCATTTCTGGTTTCAACCGTTACACGTTCCTGTCCGTTTCTCTCTAAGTGTTATTTACGTTTTCCTTTCCAGGACGTATCATCTCTCACGGTTTATCTCTCTTACCGTCCAACTGGGTGCTCTGTTTTTTGTGTTTCTTCGTTTTGCTGGTTTTTGCCGAGAGATCATTTGGTTGGATATCCCCTGTTTTGCTGTTTACTACTTTGGCCGGTTCCTCTGTTCCATGTTCTCTCTTGTCGTCCGTTCTTTGTTTTGTTGTGCTATTTTGAATGTATGTCTCCTTTGGCTGGTCACTCTCCTTTGTTGTCCACTATGTGTTCTGCCGTGCTGGTTTTGCCGTCCAGCCTTTGTGTTTTATCAGTTGTCTCTTGTGTTGGACGGACTCTCTCTTCCTTTTCATTGGTATTCTTCATCTTATAGGGTTTTGCCAAGTGATCACCTTGGTTGGCCGGTTGCTCTAGGTTTGCCATTCCAAAGCTCAATTTCTGACTCACCCTTTTTCTTCCCATCGACGGCTACCCTATTTGCCCTCTTTCTCTAGACTATATATTTTGTTGCCGTCTGTTCCTTTTCACTCGGCTGTTCTCCACTTTCTCTCTCTCCCAAGGTTGGTTTTTTTTTTTTTCTTTTTCTCCACCCTTTACTTAGCCGTATATGGTTTTTCTCTCCTTCTTCTATTTGGCCGTTAGATTTTTCTTTGCCGTGCTCCTCTTCTTTTTGCCGTGTGGTTGCCGAATGCTCAATTGTCGTGCTCCTCTTCT
This sequence comes from Ceriops tagal, assembly GCA_021533255.1. NCBI lineage: Eukaryota > Viridiplantae > Streptophyta > Magnoliopsida > Malpighiales > Rhizophoraceae > Ceriops > Ceriops tagal. Next base: position 787,998 of record CM038611.1, on the reverse strand, counting down.
TTTTGCCGTGTATTCAATTGTGTTGGCCTTATCCTAATTTTGTTTTCCAACGTCTTTATATACTCTCTTCCGTGAAACCCCAATAGGGCTTATGTGGCAAATTTACGTTCTTGCCTTTATGCGGCGATTTACTTTCTTGCCCTTCCATGTGGCTTTACTTTCTTGCACACTTAACCTTGTTGACAAGAATTACAGCCCATACAAGGTGGTGGGAACAACAATCTCCCCCTTTGCCTTATCCTAATTTTGTCTTCCAATGTCTTTATATACTCTCTTCCATGAAAACCTAATAGGGCTTACGTGGCAGATTTACATTCTTGCCCTTACGAGGCAGATTTATTTTCTTGCCCTTCTATATGGCTTTACTTTTACTTTCATGCCCTTCCATGTATCTTTACTTTCTTGCACATTTAACCTAGTTGACAACAATTACAACCCATACAAGGCTATGGGAACAATAATCTCCCCCTTTGTAATTGTTGGCAACACTAATAACAAAAGCCACTATGTAGCAGTTTTAACTCCCCCTAAATATGCACTCCTCCTTTCTTAACAGCTCCCCCTACACTGTTGCTTCTCTCCCCTTTTGCCAACCAATTACAAATTTGAAAAACTCGCAAAGTAGAGATAGAGGATTTACCTAATTTTCAAGCTTGAGGAGGCATTTGCACAAATAGACTCAATCTATGCTTTTCAAACAGCTGTATGGATAGAGATTTTGTTATATCTTGTGTAGCCTCTTCAACAGATTTAGGTTCAACTTGTGAGAGTAAAGCAGTAACTCCCATAATTCTTCTTCTTGTTGTAACTCCTACTGATGGGTCATATATGATCTGATTTTCTTGATGAGCACTAGTCCATGTTTTCTTTGGCTTTCTTTCTTGCACAGTCTTAGTTGCAAGAGGATCTCTTTCTTCATCAATCACATACAAGTTTCCAGTTGTTCTCTTTCCAATTGTAATAGTATTGCCTTCTTTACTATTTACCTGGCAACCTGTTTTTGTGAATATTACCTTATGGTCTTCATTGCATAGTTTGCTGACATATGCTAAATTATATCTGAGTCCTTCAACATGTGGAACATCTTTTAGCTTTCCTTTTCCAATGTGTACTGACCCCTAACCACTGATGTTGAGTGAATCATCATTGCCAAACTTGACTCTGCCTTCTCTTAGCTTGTTTAGCTTTAATAATTTACTCTTATCTCCCGTCATATGTGAAGTGCATCCACTGTCAAGGATCCACTACTTATCCTTGTAGTAAGCTTTGAGTGCAATTTCAGCTATATTAGCCACCTCCCTTTTAGCTTTATATTTCTTCTTTTGAACTGGTTAGAAGATAGCTTTCTCCTTTTTCTCAGCTTTGACTACACTGTTTGTTTTCACTGTGCCATTAAGCGCCTTCTCTTGCTCAGGGAGAAGTGTCATGCATCTTTTGGCATTATGGCCATCTTGCCCGCACCTTTCACATTGCTCCAAGTCTGCCAATATAGCAAACTTGTTCTTTGAAATCACTGGTTTGGGCCTCCACCAACAATCTTTGTCAGTGTGTCCTTGCCTTTTATAGTATGTTCAAGAACTCACGACAGGTGTTCTCTTCTGGATTCTGTATTGTCTCCCCATGTATGCAACATCGTATCTTCTCAAGTTGGAGACATATACTGGCCTTCTCCACCAGCAGTTAATTGCCTTATAACCCCAAAATCCATAATAAAGGCAATGACTTTGAAATTGCCTCTTCTTGGGTCTGATCACAGTTTGTCTTCTTCTGTTCATTACTTACTATGTAGGCAACGTAGCTGGCTTCTTTGCTTGTGTGACTTTCATTTCAGTCACCTTCTTCTCCTTCTTCTGTTCAGTCGTAGCCCTTTGCTGGCTGACTTTCTTTTCTTTCTAAGACGTAGCAGCTATGGGCTGCTGCTCCTTAACCACATATATCATTTTTGGCCCTAGCTTTAGTTTGATAACTGTCTTCTCTTCTTCAGTTATCTTCACCTGAGTCACAGCCTTCTCTTTTAACTTTTATGGCAAAGTCTTCTTTGGTCTTGCAGAACTTGTTTCTCCTACCACTTCAAACATTTGCAAGTTTTTCTCACTCTTATTGAGTTGTTGCTGAAGTCTCAATAACTTTATCTCTATTTTTTCAATTGTTGAAGTCCTTGAGCCAAACTTTATTGTAAGGTCTTCACATATTTTGATTTTTTCTTTACATCTTCTCTTCAAGTCAATATGTTCAGCCCTTATTTCATCATTTTGACTTTCAGCTTCCTCAGACTTTGCTTCAACTTGTTTTACATGAGCCTCTAACCTTTTTATGGTTCTGCCCTTCTGATTATCTCCTTTGAAGCTGCTTGCAACTTAGCTTCAAGATTTGGCTCTTCTTCATCAACCTCCTCTTCCTCTTCAAAGGTTGAATCACCACCTTTAGTTGATGCCATAAAGGCATGCTCATCTGACGATTCTTCATCTTCCTCCTCATTAGCTTCTTTTATCTGACTCACATAACTCTTAAATGAGCCTTTCTTCTTCCTCTGTGGGTTAACAGTCTTCTTGCTAGACTTCTTTGATTTGAATGATGATCTTCTCTATTTTGAATTCAGCTTATCATCACCATCCTCATCTTCATCATCACCATCATTATCTTCATCATCAAGTTTCACTTTGCACTGAGAAGCAAAGTGTTCAGTCTGCCCACGATGATAACATCTTAAGGACAACTGTCCTTTTCCATTCTTAGACCCCCTTTTGAATTTCCTTATGAAGTAAGTCACACTTCACCTTCACTTTCTTCCTTATCACCATCATCATCCTTACTAGATGATTCTTCCTCTTCTCTTATCTTCAAGTGCTTCATAGCTTTGAAAGCTGCATCCTTTGATACCTTCGTTGTTACAGAGCTTTTAGCTGACTTTATCCTCATCTCATATGCAATGAGATTGCACTGGAGACCATGCAGAGACATAAAATTAAGATCTTTACTCTCCTCTATGACTACTACCTTTAAGACAAAGCTCACAGGCAAAATTCTCAAAATTTTCTTTATAATTGATAAGTCCTTCTTGTTCTTCCCATGACTCTTTAGGTTGTCCACAGCGTCAATAACCCTGGTGAAGAACTCTTGAACTATCTCATTCTTCTATATTCTAAGAGATTCATATCTCTCCTTTAACATTTGAAGCTTAGCCTCTTTTATTTTGCCATCACCTTCATAGACTTTCTGCAATCTGTCCCATATCTCTTTGGCAGATTTGCAGTCCATAACTTTAGCGTACTCAGCATCTGTCAACGCTGGGATGATGACATTTGAGGCCTTCCCATTTATCTCAAACTGCCTTAACTCCTTTGGGGTTGGGTCATTACCTTCTTCCAGAGCCACAAAACCCTCTTGTATGCATTTCACCACGTTCATGTCCATGGTTGTGAATACCACTTGCATTCTCACTCTCCACATGTGGTTGTTGGTTCCATTGAAGATTGGAACCTTCTTGCTGTAAGTGGTGCTAGTGCTGGTATCGGCTTCCATTTCTCAGTATGATGAACAAATCAAATTTCTAGATCCCTTCAAACTAGTACACTAAGCTGTTAAGCTTTAAACTGGTGAACCTGTGCTTTGATACCAATTGAAGTTCCTGACTTCTCCCTAAGATCTACTGGTTTGTGATATTAAGAGGGGGGTGAATCAGTATCACCACAATTCGCAATTTGCAGGTAAGTGAACAACTTTAACCTATTCTTAAAAACAAACTCTTTCTCAGACTTGACTAAGGTAGATCTATTGCTACATACTAATCACAATAGTCCCTAAAGTCACCTTTTAGATACCTTGCCTAATAGACAATACGAATGTTCTTATTTAGGTCTTCGTTAGGTTATAGGTTGGCTGATACTTTATCTGCATTCACAACTCAATTCAAAGCACAGAACGTGTAAGAAAATTAAGGACACACGAGATTTATGTGGTTTTGTCAACGTGACGTACATCAACAGTGGTAGGGACTCTCCCTTGTCGAGACTATCCACTATACTTGTGAATACAAGTTACAATGGATGTCTTAATTCTTTGCTCCGTTCAATATTACAATTACTAAGTAAGTACAATACAAAGAGTGTCACTTACTGTGTCTACCATTCTTCTAGCTTGTCTTGCCTCTGTTGAATTGAAAGGTTGCTCCACTACCACTTAGAAGTTCACTGCAATGCTCTCTAACCTCTCTTGAAGAAGTCTGGAAATATGTTGCGTTCAATGCTTCGCCGAATTCCTTCGTTGTTTCACACAGCTCCTCCTTTCACCGTCTCACAATCTCACCCATCTCCTATTTCACCATCTTACTATTTCACGGCCTGCCCTTACGCTTCTGGTCTGCTGTTGCACATCTGTTGGTCTGCACCACGCTTTTGGTTTTGCTGGTTTAAGTCACATGGCCTGCCTCACTACCATTGCACTTCTGTTGGCCTGCACCACTTTTTGGTTTTGCTGGTTCAAGTCACACGGCCTACCTCACACCTCACCTGGTCTCACACCTCACGGATACCAGGTCTGCTCTCCCCGTTGCTCATTTCTGCTGTACCCCTGTCACACGCACGTTCTGGTTTGCTGGTCAGAAGCACGTTCTAGTCTCACGCACGTTCTGGTCTCATACATGTTCTTATCCGTTTCTGGTTTCAGCCATTGCACGTTCCTGTCCGTTTCTCTCCAAGTGGTACGTTTTCTTTTCCAGGACATATCATCTCTCACGGGTTGTCTCTCTCACCGTCCAGCCGGGTGCTCTGTTTTTTGTGTTTTTTCGTTTTGCTGGTTTTTGCCGAGAGATTTTCTGGCTGGATATCCCTTATTTTTCCATTTACTACTTTGGCCAGTTCCTTTGTTCCGTGTTCTCTCGTGCTGTCCATTCTTTGTTTTGCCATGCTGTTTTGGACATATGTCTCCTTTGGCCGGTCACTCTCCTTTGCCGTCTACTATGTGTTCTGCCGTGCTGGTTTTTTCGTCTAGCCTTTGTGTTATGCTGGTTGTCTCTTATGTTGGACGGACTCTCTCTTCCTTTTCGGTGGTGTTCTTCATCTTGTAGGGTTTTGCCAAGTGATCACCTTGGTTGGCCGGTTGCTTTAGGTTTGCCGTTCCAAAGCTCAATTTCCGACTCACCCTTCTTCTTCCTGTTAACGGCTACCCTATTTGCCCTCTCTCTTTATACTATATATTTTGTTGTTGTCTGTTCCTTTTCACTCAGCCGTTCTCCATTTTCTCTCTCTTCCAAGGTTGGGTTTTTTTCTTTTTCTCCACCCTTTACTTGGTCGTATATGGTTTTTCTCTCCTTCTCCTATTTGGCCATGGGATTTTTCTTTGCCATGCTCCTTTTCTTTTTGCTGTGTGGTTGCCAAATGCTCAATTGTCGTGCTCCTTTTCTTTTTACTATTTATTCAATTATGTTGGCCTTACCCTAATTTTGTCTTTCAATGTCTTTATATACTCTTTTCCGTGAAACCCTAATAGGGCTTACATGGCGGATTTATGTTCTTGCCCTTACGCGACATATTTACTTTCTTGTCCTTCCATGTGACTTTACTTTCTTGCACACTTAACCTAGTTGACAACAATTACAACCCACTTTCTTGCACACTTAACCTAGTTGACAACAATTACAACCCATACAAAGTTGTGGGAACAACACTCCTCAACATCAAAACTATCAAAGGAGGCCGCTATCAAAGCTATAAGACACTTGAAGATAAGAGAAGAGAAAGAATCATCCAGTGAGGATGATGATGATGATCAGGAAGAAAGTGAAGGTAAAGTGTTGGCTTACTTCACAAGGAAATTCAAAAAGGGGTCTAAGAAAGGAAAAGGACAGTTGTCCTTGAGATGCTATCGTTGTGGGCAGACTGAACACTTTACTTCTCAGTGCAAAGTGAAACTTGATCATAAAGATGAGTATGGTGATGATGAGTAGAATTCAAAATGGAGAAGACCATCATTCAAGTCAAGGAAGTCCAGCAAGAAGACTGCCAACCTACAGAAGAAAAAGAGAGGCTCATTCAAGAGTTATGTGAGCCAGACAAAAAAAGCTAATGAGGAGGAAAACGTAGACTCATCAGATGAGCATGCCTTTATGGCATCAGCTCGTTGTGGTAGTTCAACCTCTGAAGAGGAAAAGGAGATTGATGAAGAAAAACCAGATCTTGAAGTTGAGTTATAAGCAGCTTCAAAGGAGATAATCAAAAGGGGCAGAACCATAAGAAGGTTGGAGGCCCATATAAAACAAGTTGAAGCAAAGATTGAGGAAGCACAAAGTCAAAAGGATGAAATAAGTGCTGAACATATTGACTTGAAGAGAAGATTTGAAGAACAGATCAAAATATGTGAAGACCTTACAATGGAGCTTGCCTTAAGGACTTCAACAATTGAAGAAATGGAGATAGAGTTACTGAGACTTGAGTAACAACTCAAAAAGAGTGAAGAGAACTTGCAGAAGCTTGAAGTGATAGGAGAAACAAGCTCTACAAGAGAAAATAAGAATGAAGAGAAAGTGCAGCAATTTGAGGCTGCATTGCCTAAAGAGAATGAGACTTTGCCACAGAAGTTGAAAGAGAAGGCTATGACTCTGGAGAAGATAACTGAAGAAGAGAAGACAGTTATCAAACCAAAGCCAAGCCCAAAAATGATGTATGTGGTTAAAGAGCAGCAGCCCATAGCTACTACATTTTAGAAAGAAAAGACTGATCAGCCAGGAACAATGAAGGCTAAAAATAAAGAAGATTTGAAGAAGCAACCTAGGGTTGCAAACAAAATTGAAGAAAAGAAAGTCAGCCAGCTAAGGGCTACGGTTGGACATAAGAAGGAGAAGAAGGTGACTAAAATGAAAGTCACCCAAGCAAAGAAGCCAGCAACCTTGCCTACACAACAGGTAATGAACAAAAGAAAACAAGCTGTGATTAGACCCAAAAAGAGGTAGTTTCAAGGTTACTATCTTTATTGTGAAGATTGGGGTCATAAGGCAAGTAAATGTTGGTGGAGAAGGCCAGTATATGTCACCAACTTGAGAAGATACATTGCTGCATACAGGGGGAGACAATACAAAATTCAGAGGAGAACACTTGTCGTGAGTTCTTGCACATACTGTAAAAAGCAAGGACACATTGATAATGATTGTTGGTGGAAGCCCAAAATAGTGGTTTTAAAGAATAAGTTTGCTATATTGGCAGACTTGGAACAGTGTGAAACACGTGGGCAAGATGGCCATAATGCCAAGAGATGCATGACACTGCTCCCTGAGCAAGAGAAGGCACTCAATGGCATAGCAAAACCAACTGGTACAGTTAAAGCTGAGAAAAAGGAGAAAGCTATCTTCAAGCTAGTTCAAAAGAAGGAATATAGAGCTAAAAGGGAGGAGGCTAATATAACTAAAATTGCACTAAAGGCTGACTACAAGGATAAGCAGTGGATCCTTAATAGTGGATGCACTTCACACATGATAGGAGACAAGAGTAAAATATCAAAGCTGAACAAATCAAGAGAAGGCAAAGTCAAGTTTGGTAATGATGATTCACTCAACATCAGTGGTCAAGGGTCAGTAAATATTGGAAAAGGAAAGCTGAAAGATGTTCTACATGTTGAAGGACTCAAATATAATCTAGCATCTGTCAGCCAACTATGCAATGAAGACCATAAAGTGATATTCACAAAAACAGGTTGCCAAGTAAAGAGTAAAGAATGCAATACTGTTGTAGCTGGGAAGAGAACAGCTGTAAATTTATATATGATTAATGGGAATAAGACAAACAATTGTAACTTACAAAAAAAGAAGAAATTCAACTCTAGCATAAGAGGTTGGGACACTTAACATAGAAGAATGTGAGGAAGCTGACCACTACTCATGCAATCAGAGACATTCTAGACCTCAAGAGAGAGAAGGAGTATGTACGCTCAACATGCTCTAAAGGAAAACAAGTCAGCAAGTAGTATAAGACCAAAGAGTTTAGTTCTAAAGCAGTGCTTGACATTGCACATACTGATTTGTGTAGGCCGATGAGAATAAAAAGGTTGAATGGTGAAAAGTACTTCATCTTGTTTGTTGATAATTATTCTAGAAGGACCTGCATCATGCACCTTAAATACAAGTTAGAAGTTTTGAAATGCTTCAAGAGATACAAAAGATTGGCTAAAAATGAGAGTGGAAAGAAGATCAACGTATTGAGGTCAAATCAAGGCACTAAATTCATAAATGGAGCTTTTGAAGATTACCTTGAGAAGCATGGAATTCACCATCAGATAGTAGCAGTAAGAACATCTCAACAGAACGGGGTGGTAGAGAGGAAAAATAGAGCTGTGGTTGAAATGGCAAGAACTCTACAGCTAGAATCGAAGGTTCACACAAGATTTTGGACAGAAGTAACATTTACAGTCATGCATCTACTAAATAGAGTTTTACTAAGTCCCAATACTAATAAGACTCCATATGAGCTATGGAGTGGGAAGAAGATAACAGCCAAGTATCTTAGAATCTTTGGCAGCCCATGTTTTATGAAGAACAAGGAGCAAAACTTGGGAAAATTCCATGTTAGGTCAAATAAAGGCATCTTTGTGGGATACTCAGCAAAGATAAAAGGTTACAGAGTTTTTCTGCATAAACTGGGAAAAGTGGTCACTTCTAGTGATGTGAGAATATATGAAACTAAAAAATAATGCATAATGGAGAAGCTAAGGACAGTGAAGAAGATGACTTCAAGATAGATGAAGAATCAGACCAACATGAAGAAGAGGGAAAAGAAGTAAGTTCAGACTTAGAGAAAAGTGAGTATGAAGATGAAGAAAAAAATTCTCTTGCAACTAAGACTGTACAAGAGAGAAAGACAAAGAAGACATGAACCAGTGCTCATCAAGGAAATCAGATCATAGGTGATCTATCAGCAAGAGTTACAACAAGAAGAAGAATTGTGGGAGCTACTGCTTTACTCTTACAAGTTAAACCTAAATTTGTTGAAGAGGCTGCACAAGACAAAGCCTGGGTCAAAGCTATCAATGAGGAGCTAGATCAAATCTTAGATATTCTAACTAAACCTCTATCCATAGAACTATTTGAAAAGCACATAATGAGTCTGTCTGTGCAAATGCCTCCTCAAGCCTAAAGTTTAGGTGAATCCTCAATCTCTACTTTGCATGTTTTTCAAATTTGTAATTTGTTGGCAAAGGGGGAGAGAAGCAACAGTGTAGGGGGAGCTGTTAGGGAAAGGGGGAGTATATTTGGGGAAGTTGTAATCCATCTGCTTCTAGATTATTACTTAAAGAAGATTATGAAGGACTACTGCATAATGGCTTTCATTGTAAGTGTTGCCAACAATTACAAAGGGGGAGATTGTTGTTCCCACAGGTATGGATTGTAATTGTTGTCAACCAAATTTAAGTGTGTAAACAGAAATGGCTCATTTAAGCATTTAAGGGATGAGTTTTCAATAGAAAGAAAAGGGCAAGAAAGGAAATTCATCGTAGCTCCAGTAAACCCTATTAGGGTTTGCATGGAACAGTAATATAAAGCCATATGGAGGGGCAAGAAAGGAAATTCACCGCAGCTCTAGTAAACCCTACTAGGGTTTGCATAGAGTATATAAACCAATAGAGCAAGAGAAGGCATCACGCACAAACACCATCGAAAGAGCAGAGCAGACCAGAAATACACCACCAAGAGAGCAAAACGGCAAAGACACCACCGTAAGAGAGAAACACACACCATCGGGAGAGCAGACCAGACCTAGAGAAAGAGAGGATGTGAGACTTGGAGAAGGTGAGACGTTAAAGCAAACTAGACCTAGAGAAAGAGAGGACGTGAGACCTGGAGAAGGTGAGACATTAGAACAGACCAGACCTAAAGAAAGAAAGGACGTGAGACCTGAAGAAGGTGAGACGTTAGAGCAAACTAGACTTGGAAACTAGACCAGGTGATACCAAACCTGGTATTTGTGAGACCACCCGAAAAAGAAGACAATAGGCCGAGAAACGTGAACTAGAAAAACCAGAATTGGGAGGCAGGCCGAGAGACGTGAACCAGAAAAACTAGAAGCATGAGGCAAGTCGAGAAACGTGAACCAGCAAAACCAGAAGCGTGGTGCAGGCTAAGAGATGTGAAACGACAGACCAAGAGCATGGTGTAGGCTGAGAGACATGAAACAGTAGACCAGAAGCGTGAGGCAGTCCGTGAGACGTGAAATGGCAGACTTGAAGCATAAGTGCAGGCTGTGAGATGGTGAGACCAGGAGTTGGGTGAGATAACCTAGTGAAGAAATTCGGTGTAGCATTTGAGATATCTCAACGTATTTCCAAATTTCTTCAAGAAAGGTTATAGAGTTTTGGTGATCTTCCAAGTGGGAGTAAAGTAGCCTATTCAAATCAAATAGAGGTAACACAAGTTAGAAGAAAGGTAAATACAGTAAGTGACACTCTTTGTATTGTGATTCCTTTGTATTTGAAATAATGAAAGGAGTAGAAGATTAAGACATCCATTGTAATCATAGGGGATACCACATTAGTGTTCTCAAGTATAGTAAATTGTCTCGGTAGAGAAAGAATCCCTACCACTGTGGAGTACGTCACATTGACAGAACTACGTAAATCTCTTGTATCCTTACTTTAAATTTACATTCTGTGTTTTGAATTGAGTTGTGAACGCAGCTAAAGAATCATCAAACCCATAACCTAAAAGAAGACCTCATCAAGAACAACCAATCCATTTAATATACTAGGTGTCTGAAAGGTAACTTTGGGGATTATTGTGACTAGTAGGTAACAATAGATCTACTTGAGTTGAATCTGAGAAAGATTTCATTTTTGAGAAAAGTTTGAAGTTGTTCACTTATCAATTAAAAAGAAGGGCTGTAATACTGATTCACCCCCCTCTGAGTATTACAGACTAGTAGATCATAAGGTAAAGTAGGGAACTTCAAAGACTAAGTGCGACTTAAGTGGGAATATTAAATGATATAAGGTTAGAGTTGCTACTAAAGGTTATACTTAACAAAAATAGTTTTTCCTATTTTAAAAAAAGATTCATTAAGAATAATTATAACATTGATGGCTTAATATGACTTAAAGATACACTAGATGGATATGAAAATTGTCTTTCTCTATGAATATCTTGAAGAGGAAGTTTACATAAATCAACTTAAAGGTTTTTCATAAAAGGTAAAAATCAAATGGTATGTAAACTTAAAAAGTCAACATATGGATTGAAACAAGCTTTTTGACAATAGTATCTTAAGTTCAATGATATCATTACATCTTTTGGGTTTAAGGAAAATGTCATTAATTAGTACATTTATCAAAAGATTAATATAAGTGAGTTTAACCTTTTAGTTCTTTATATTAACAATATTTTGCTACACTAAAGATTTTCTCTCTAAGAATTTTGAAATAAAAGATATGGGAGAGGTGTTTTATAGGATAAGAATAGAAATATTCTATAATAGATCAAAAAAATTGCTAAAATTGTCTCATAAGGGCTATATCAAGAAGATTTAGAAAAAAATTCAATATGAATGAGTGTTTATTTGGGCTTGTTTCTGTACAAAAGGGTGACAAATTTAGTCTTATGTAATGTCCCAAAAATGATGTAGAACAAAAGGAAATAAAATCTATTCCATATGCCTTTGTCATTAGTAGTCTAATTATTTGCAAACTTGTACTAGATTAGATATCAATTTTGCAGTCAAAATGCTGGGCATATATTAAGTAATCTTATAATGGATCATTAAAAAGTTACAACAAAAGTGATATAGTACTTATAAGGAGCTAAAAATTATATGCTGATATACATAAAATGTAATCATTTAGAAGTGACTGGACATTCAGATTTAGACTTTGTTGGATGCCTTAATAATCAAAAATTGACTTATGGTTATCTTTTCTATTAGTTGAAGGAGCAATATCATGGAAAAGTGCAAAGCAATCTATCATTGATTTATCCACCCTAAAAGTAGAGTTTATGGCATGTTTTGAAGCCACAATTCACGCATTATGGTTATGAAACTTTATTTTAGTACCTGGAATTGTCAACACCATTACTAAGCCTTGAAAATTTATTATGATAATTCCATAATAGTATTCTTCGCCAAAACAACAAATACTCAAAGGGTGCTAAGCATATGAAATTAAAGTATTTTACTATTAAGAAAAAGGTTTAGAAATAGAAAGTATCTATTAAGGATATTGGTATAGATCTTATGATGACAAATTGTTTGATGAAAGGTTTGCAACCAAAGTTATTTAAAGAGCATGTTCTTAAAATAGCACTTGGTTGTGATAATGATAATTTGTGATTGTATTCACATAATAAGTTCAATAATATGTTTCTTTTATATATTATTTAATTTTTATTATTTTATAACCATATACATATTACTATTTAAAATTAACAAGAAAGTTTCTATGAAACATCATTATGAAATCATATATGTGTTATAAGTTATGTATGATAAATTGAAAGTATTATAATATATAAAAGGGACTATTTTGAATAAATAAAGTATAATTGCCATAACTCACACTTAGCATTTTATTATATTATGACATTATGATGGAATTGCAAGAGATTGTTATCGTCATTTTCATATAGTGATTAATAGATTGTAATCAAGTCAAGTAGGAGAATTTTAGAATATTTCAATTAATAATGTAAGAATATTCTAAAATAATATTCTTATTAAAAAATCAATTAGTATGGATTAGTTTCATATGTTATTATGCTATTAAAAACTATAATCTTGTACATTGATAGACATGCTTAATTTAAGGCACAAATTTTTGTGTGTGTGTGTGTGTGTGTGTGTGTGTGACTAGTCCTCTTTCTTCTTAACACACGTAAAAACTTCATCTAAAGGCAAGTAATCACAAAAAAAAGGGTTAGGAGAGAGAAATCATGTTTAGGCTAAGATAAGCCTTTTAGGCATGCCAATGGCTTTAATTTCTATTAATTTAGGTATATTATTCATTAAGTTATTTGCTTAAAATTAATCAATTTCAATATTTAAATTAATATTTAATGATGATGTTTAAATAAATAATTTTGAGCATGCTACTTTAAAAATTTTGATTAAATCATAAGAAATAAGATGCAAGTTGGATAAATAAGTGTGGAAAAAATTAAAGCAAGTTTGGACAAGCTTTCTTGAATTCTTATCATCCTTACACCTACTTCATATATATTTTATTATTATTATTTTTTTTTTTACTTTTTAGTTTCTCAAAATTTTCTCATTAGCTTTTTTGTGATTATTTTGACTAAAAAAATTCTACATTTATACAAAATAAGTGGAATAATTATATATTTTATAGACAACATTCAATGTGGACAAGATCATAATGTACTTTAATTACTTCCTAACTCTTTGCTAAGGAGAGATAGAGAACGCACTACGTATATGGTTTACATCTATTTTAAGATTTATTACACATATAAGAGGTTTAGATTTAAAATTCAACTAATTTATTTTATAAAAATAAAACATAAATTGGATAATCTTTTATTTATAAACATCCAATCTTTATGAAAATCAACCAAATCAAACCAAGGGATAAAAATTTACCTTTACTTGCTTTTACCCATTTACTATAGGTCACATGCTTTAATCCTTTGCTTACGAAACTTCTTCGCTTTTATCAATGCCTTCCTAAGTAGGGGTAAGCCATATGCATGTTCTTTGAAGTTCTTCCCACAGTCTTATATGAGTTGCAATTGTTATCAACTAGATTTAAGTGTGCAAGTAATTTGACATGGAAAGGCAAGAAAGTAAAGCCACATAAAGAGGCAAGAGAGTAATTTGAAGTTACATGGAGGGGCAAGAAAGTACAACCACAACTTTGTAAGAGAAAACAAAAGAAACCGTACACAGCAAAAACAGACAAGCCGTTGGAAGAGAGAGAAAATTATATACAGAAAAATTAAAGTGGATGGTGAAGGAGAGGAAAAACCCAACGGCTAAATAGGGGAAGGAGAGAAAAACCAGATACGACCAAAAGGGATACCATCGACAGAATAGAGATAAAATCAGAGACGGCAGAATAAGAGGGGACAACTGAACAAGGGGCTTGGACAGCAAGACAAAGAAAAACAGACCATTGGCAGAAAAGGGTCTTGCAACCAAAATTAGAGTGGACAGTAAGAGAGAAAAAGATGACATAAATGGTTGCAAAAGAGAAAATCGGAGACGGCCAAACACCAACGGTCAGCAAGGAGACAACATGGCAAAAAGATAGAGAGAGAAACAGATACAAACTAGAAAAAGGGGCATACACCACCGGGAAAGAGAGAGAGCCACCACCATAAGAGAGAAATACACCACTGGTAGAGAGAAAGAAAACCCAATTCGGCCAACCAAGTGAGTACAAAAAAATAGAACACTGGCAAAAAAGAGAAAAACCCAATACGACTAGAAAGGGTGGATGGCAAAGAAGTGAACGACTAAAATCGAGATGGATGGCAAAGAGGTGAATGGTCGAAGGAGAGTAGACGGCAAAGGACAAGAGTGAACGGCTGGACGGTGAGAGAGAAAATCCGTGAGAGAAGTACAACCAACAGGAGAGAAACAGATGAGGAGAGTAGATCTTGTATCCATGAGGCTTGAGAACAATGAAGTGGGTGCAGATCTGAAACGTACTTCCAGAACGTACATCGGCGTGGGATCAGAACGTGCGACAACGTGAGACCAAGACATGAAATGGCAGACAAGAAGCGTAAGTGCAAGCCATGAAGCTGTGAGACGGTAAAAGCAGGAATTGTGTGAAACAACCTAGAGAAGGAATTCGGTGAAGCATTGGAAAGAACTTAACGTATTTCCAGATTCCTTCAAGAGAGGTTAGAGAGTGTTGTGGTGGCTTCTAAGCGGTAGTGAAGTAGCCTATTCAATTCAACAGAGGCAAGACAAGCTAGAAGAAGGGTAGACACAATAAGTGACACTGTTCGTATTGTACTTACTTTGTATTTGCAATTATGGAAGAAACAGAGGATTAAGACATCCATTGTAACTACATTGTGAACATCGGGAGTACCACACTGGTATTCTCAAGTATTCTCAAGTATAATGGATTTTCTCGGTAGAGGAAGAGTCCCTACCACCGTGGACGTACGTCACATTGATGGAACCATATAAATCTCTTGTGTCCTTCCTTTGATTTACATTCTGTGTTTTGAATTGAGTTGTGAATGTAGCTAAAGTATCATCAAACCCATAACCTAAAGAAGACCTAACCAAGAATGTCCTATCTGTCTAATAGGTAAGGTATTTGAAAGGTAACTTTGGGGACTATTGTGATCAGTAGGTAACAATAGATCTACCTTAGTCAGATCTGTAAAAGAGTTCGCTTTTGAGAAGAGTTTGAAGTTGTTCACATACCTACGTATTGACGAGAGTTAGAGTATTAAATAAGTAAAATACTTTGACTTAAATTATCAAAGTGTGTTTTTGAAGGGTGTGATACTGATTCACCCCCCCTCTCAGTATCACAGACTAGTAGATCTTTGGGTGAAGTTGGGAACTTCAATTGGTATCAGAGCCTGGTTCACTAGTTTGAAACTTAACAGCTTGGTGTACTAGTTTGAAGGGTTTTAGAAGTTTTTAACTTGTTCAGCATACTGAGAACTGGATGCCAGTACCAGCACTAGCACTATTTACAGTAAGAAGGTTCTAATCTTTAATGGAACCAACTATCATATGTGGAGAGCGAGAATGTAGGTGGTATTTGTAACCATGGGCATGAACGTGGTGAAATCCATATAGGAGGGTTTTGTGGCTCTAGAAGAAGGTAAAGATCCAACCCCAGAGGAATTAAGGCAATTTGAGATGAATAGGAAGGCCTCAAACGTCATCATTTCAGTATTGACAGATGCTGAATATGCTAAAGTTATAGACTACAAATCTGCTAAGGAGATATGGGACAGATTGCATAAGGTCTATGAAGATGATGACAGAATAAAGAAGGTTGAGCTTCAAGTTTTCAAGAAGAGATATGAATCCCTCAGAATGTAGAAGAATGAGACAGTCTAAGAGTTCTTCACCAAGGTTATTGATGCTGTATATGACCTTAGAAGTCATGGGAAGAACAAGAAGGACTCATCTATTATAAAGAAAATTCTGAGAATTCTGCCTGAGAGGTTTGCCTCAAAGGTGGCAGCCATAAAGGAGAGTAGAGATCTCAATTCTATGTCTCTGCATGATCTCCAGTGCAATCTCATTGCATATGAGATGAGAATAAAGTCAACTGAGAGATCCTCAACGTCAAAGGTATCAAAGGAGGCAACTTTCAAAACTATGAAACACTTGAAGATAAAAGAAAAGGAAGAATCATTTAGTGAGGATGATGATGATGATAAGGAAGAAAGTGAAGGTGAAGTGTTGGCATACTTCACAAGGAAGTTCAAAAGGGGGTCTAAGAAAGGAAAAGGACAATTGTCCTTGAGATGTTATCATTGTGGCCAGACTGGACACTTTGCTTCTTAGTGCAAAGTGAAACTTGATGATGAAGATAAAGATGGTGATGATGAGCAGAATTCAAAACGGAGAAGACCATTGTTCAAATCAAAGAAGTCCAGCAAGAAGACTGCCAACCCACAGAAGAAGAAGAGAGGCTCATTCAAGAGTTATATGAGTCAGACAAAAGAAGCTGATGAGGAGGAAGATGAAGACTCATCAGATGAACATGCCTTTATGGCATCAACTCAAAGTGGTAGTTTAACCTTTAAAAAGGAAGAGGAGGTTGATGAAGAAGAACCAGATCTTGAAGCTGAGTTGGAAGCAGCTTCAAAGAAGATAATCAGAAGGGGCAAAACCATAAAAAGGTTGGAGGCTCATATAAAACAAATTGAAGCAAAGTTAAAGGAAATTGAAAGTCAAAAGGATGAAATAAGGGCTGAACATATTGACTTGAAGAGAAGATTTGAAGAATAGATCAAAATATATGAAGACCTTACAATAAAGCTTGGCTCAAGGACTTCAACAATTGAAGAAATAGAGATAGAGTTGCTAAGACTTCAACAACAAATCAAAAAGAGTGAGGAGAACTTGCATAAGTTTAAAGTGGTAGGAGAAACAAGCTCTACAAGAGAAAAGAAGAATGAAGAGAAAGTGCAACAATCTGAGGCTGCACTAACTAAAGAGAATGAGACTTTGTTACAGAAGTTGAAAAAGAAAGTTGTGACTTAGGAAAAGATAACTGAAGAAGAGAAAATGGTTATCAAACCAAAGCCAGGGCCAAAAATGATGTATGTGGTTAAAGAGCAGTGGCCCATAATTGCTACGTCTCAGAAAGAAAAGAAAGTTAGCCAGCCAAAGGCAATGGCTGAACAAAAGAAGGAGAAGAAGGTGGCTGAAATAAAAGCCACACAAGTAAAGAAACAAGTAACCTTGCCTACATAGCAAGTAATGAACAAAAGAAAACAAGTTATGATTAGACCCAAAAAGAGGCAGTTTCAAAGTTACTGCCTTTATTGTGGAGTTTGGGGTCATAGGGCAAGTAAATGCTGGTGGAGAAGGTTAGTATATGTCTCCAACTTGAGAAGATATGATGCTACATACAGGGGGAGAAAATACAAAATTCAAAAGAGAACACCTGTCGTAAGTTTTTGCACATACTGTAAAAGGCAAGGACACACTGACAAAGATTGTTGGTGGAAGCCCAAACTAGTGGTTTCAAAGAACAAGTTTGCTATATTGACAGACTTGGAACAATGTGAAAGGTGCGGGCAGGATGACCATAATGCCAAGAGATGCATGACACTTATCCCTGAGCAAGACAAGGCACTCGATGGCATAGAAAAAACAATTAGTGTAGTTAAAGCTGAGAAAAAGGAGAAAGTTATCTTCTAGCTAGTTCAAAAGAAGGAATATAAAGCTAAAAAGGAAGTGGCTAATATAGCTAAAATTGCACTAAAAGCTGACTACAAGGATAAGCAATGGATCCTTGATAGTGGATGCACGTCACACATGACAAGAGATAAGAGTAAATTATTAAACTAAACGAGTCAAGAAAAGGCAGAGTCAAGTTTGGCAATGATGATTCACTCAACATCAATAGTCAAAGGTCAGTAAATATTGGAAAAGGAAAGCTGAAAGATATTCTGCACATTGAAGGACTCAGATATAATCTAGCATCTGTCAGTCAACTATGCAATGAAGACCATAAAGTCATATTCACAGAACAAGTTGCCAAGAGTAAAGAAGGCAATACTGTTGTAGCTAGGAAGAAAATATCTGGAAATTTATATGAGATTGATGAGGACAAGACAAATAGTTGTTTGGTTATAAAAGAAGAAGAAAATCAACTCTGGCATAGGAGGCTGGGACACTTAACACAGAAGAACATGAGGAAGCTGACCACTACTCATGCAATCAAAGATATTCCAAACCTCAAGAGAGAGAGGGAGTATGTCTGCTCAGCATGCTCTAATGGAAAATATGTCAGAAAGCAGTATAAGTTCAAAGAGTTCAGTTCTGAAGTAGTGCTTGACATTACACATACTGATTTGTATGGGCCGATGAGAACAAAAGGGTTGAATGGTGAGAGGTACTTCATCTTGTTTGTTGACGATTATTCCAAAAGGACCTACATCATGCACCTTAAACACAAGTCAGAAGTTCTGAATTGCTTTAAGAGATACAGAAGATTGGCTGAAAATGAGAGTGGAAGGAAGATCAAAGTATTAAGGTCAAATCAAGATACTGAATTTACAAATAAAGATTTTAAAGATTACCTTGAGAAGCATGGAATTCATCCCTAAATAGCAGTAGCAAGAACACCTCAATAGAACGGGGTGGTAGAAAGGAAAAATAAAGATGTGGTTGAAATAGCAAAAACTCTACTGCTGGAATCCAAGCTTCACACAAGATTTTGGATAAAAGCAATATTTACAACTGTACATCTACTAAATAGGGTCTTATTAAGGCCCAATACTGATAAGACTCCATATGAGATATGGAGTGGGAAGAAGACAACATCCAAGTATCTCAGAACAAGGAGAAAAACTTGGGAAAATTCAATGCTAGGTCAGATAAAGGCATCTTTATGGGATACTCAGAAAGACAAAAGGTTACAAAGTTTTCTTGCATAAGCTGGGAAAAGTCATCACATCCAGTGATGTGAGAGTAGATGAGAACTGAAAAATAATGCAGAATGGAGAAGCTAAGAACAATGAAGAAGATAACTTCAATGTAAATGAAGAATCAGACCGACCTAAAGAAAAGGAACAAGAAGGAAGTTCAGACTCGGAGAAGAGTGAGTCTGAAGATGAAGAAAGAGATCTTCTTGCAACTAAGACTGTACAAGAAAAAAGGACAAAGAAAACGTGGACTAGTGCTCATCAAGGAAATCAAATCATAGGTGACCCATCAGCAAAAGTTACAACAAGAAGAAGAATTGTGGGAGCTACTGCTTTACTCTCACAAGTTCAACCTAAATCTGTTGAAAAGGCTACACAAGACAAAGCCTAGGTCAAAGCTATCAATAAGGAGCTGGATCAAATTGAGAAGAATTAAACATAGGAGCTAGTTCTAAGACCCATTAACAAGTTATTTAAAAAGCACAGAATGAGTCTATCTGTGCAAATGCCTCATCAAGTCTGAAGTTCAGGTGAATCCTTCATCTCTACTTTGCGAGTTTTTTTTTTTTGTAATTGGTTGGCAAAAGGGGAGAGAAGCAACAGTGCAGGGGAGCTATTAAGAAAGGGGGAGTGCATATTTAGGGGGAGTTGTAATTGTTGCATAATAGCTTTTGTTATGAGTGTTGCCAATAATTACAAAGGGGGAGATTGTTATTTCCACAGCTTTATATGGGTTGTAATTGTTGTCAACTAGATTTAAGTGTGCAAGTAATTTGACATGGAGAGGTAAGAAAGTAAAGCCACATGAAAGGGTAAAAGAGTAATTTGAAGCTACATGGAGAGGCAAGAAAGTAAAACCACAACTTTGCAAGAGAAAGCAAAAGAAACCCTACATGGAAAAAATAGACCAGCCGTTGTAAGAGAGAGAAAAATTATATACAGCAAAATTAGAGTGGATGGCGAAGGAGAGGAAAAACCCAATGGCCAAATAGGGGAAGGAGAAAAAAACCAGATACGACTAAAAGGCATACCACCAGCAGAATAGAGATAAAATCAGAGATGGTTGAAGAAGAGGGGACGACAGAACAAGGGGGCTGGATGGCAAGACGAAGAAAAGCAGACCACTGGCAGAAAAGGGAGAAAATCCGTGACGGCCAAAATTAGAGTGGATGGCAAAGGAAAAGAGTGAATAGCTGGACAGTGAGAGAGAAAACCTATGAGAGACGTACAGCCACTGAGAGAGAAACGGACGAGGAGAGCAAATCTAGTATCTGTGAGGCTTGAGAATAGCAAAGTGGGTGCAGATCTGAAACGTGAGACCAGAATGTGCGACAACGTGAGACCAAAACGTGCAATGGTGTGATACTAGGACATGAAATGACAAACCAGAAGTGTGAGTGCAAGCCATGAAGTAGTGAGACGATGAAAGCAGGAGTTTTGTGAAACAACCTAGAGAAGGAATTTGGTGAAGCATTGGAAAGAACTCGATGTATTTCCAGATTCCTTCAAGAGAGGTTAGAGAGTGTTGTGGTGGACTTCTAAGCGGCAGTGAAGTAACCTATTCAATTCAACAGAGGTAAGACAAGTTAAAAGATGGGTAAACACAGTAAGTGACACTCTTCGTATTGTACTTGCTTTGTATTTGCAATAGTGAAAGGAACAGAGGATTTAGATATCCATTGTAACTACATTGTGAACATTAGGAGTATCACACTAGTATTCTCAAGTATAGTGGATTGTCTCGATAGAGGAAGAGTCCCTACCACCGTGGACGTACATCACATTAACAGAACCACGTAAATCTCTTGTGTCATTACTTTGATTTACATTCTATGTTTTGAATTGAGTTGTGAATGTAACTAAAGTATCATCGAACCCGTAACATAAAGAAGACCTAATCAAGAACATCTAATCTGTCTAATAGGCAAGGTGTTTGAAAGGTGACTTTGGGGACTATTGTGATCAATAGGTAATAATAGATCTACCTTAGTCAGATTTGCGAAAGAGTTCACTTTTGAGAAGAGTTTGAAGTTGTTCACATATCTGCGTATTAACGAGAGCTAGAGTATTAAATAAGTAGAATACTTTGGCTTAAATTATTAGATTGTGTTTTTAAGGGATGTGATACTGATTCACCCCCCTCTCAGTGTCATAGACTAGTAGATCTTAGGGTAAAGTTAGGAACTTCAAGGACCTTTTTACATGTTTATAGGTGTGAAGGTGTGGAAAAATTAAAGCATCTTTAACACTTTACAATCAAATCATAAGAAACCAACAAGCAAGTTAGATAAATTGGTGTGGAAAACTTGTATCAAGTTCCACTGTCCATGTTCCTAATTCATATTTTATTTTCTCTTAACAACTTTTTAATGATTAACTAATATATATATATATGATGATTATATTGACATGAGCTGTTTTTTGTTGTCAAAGAAGATAAATTATAAGGATTTTTTATGATTATTCAAAATTAAAAGTTGTTATTTAGTTCCATATAATACAAAATACTTCTTTATTAAGATTATTAGATGTTATATATTGAGTCACTCATATATAGAAAGTAAATGTATAAAATTCATAAGAAACAAGAATTTCATTTTTCTCAAGACTATCATTCATCATTTTATCTCAAATCATCATGGTATTAAAGCAAAGTTAATAGGACTTTATGAACCCACCTAGAATAATGTTTAACCTAAAAATATCTATGGAATGTTCTTAAGGAGAGGATTTCATTCTTGCAGAATTATCCTTCAAATATCACAAATATTAAATTGTATATCAATTCCAGTGAGTAATGATTTTAGCTTAATAAACATTAACATAAAGTTAGATGGTTTTGAGTATGGTCTCTGGTCTAAGTTGTTGAGATGTACATCTCTAGCAAAGACAAACTGGGATATATTAATGGAGATCTTCCTCAACCTAATGGGGATAATACATCTTATAGGAAATGAAGGATTGAAAACATGATTGCAAAAGGCTGGTTAATTAATTTATGGACCCAAAATTGATTGGCAATTATATTTGATTTTCAATGGCAAAAACAGTATGAGACATGGTTTCCACCACATATTTGAAGAGAAAAGTGATACAACTCAAGCAAGAAAAAGGATTACTTAAATGGTAATACAATAACTTTTCAAGTCTTTAGAGAGAAATTGATTTCTAATGCTATAACCCAATAAAGTGTAATATTAAGCTAAAACAATGTAATCTTATGATACAAAAGGATTTAGTCTATACTTTTTTGGATGGGTTTGATGATAGATTGGACAAAATCTGAGGGGATGTACTACAAATGAATCTATTCCCATTTGTTGAGCAAACTTATGCATTTGTTTGAAGAGAAAATCTTTGAGAAGTAATAATGCTAACAAAAGGTGAAAGAAATATAATATCCAATAGAGCATTGTTGACAAAAGGGGCATAGAAGTAACTAATCCTATAGTTAATGCTTAATGAAAAATCTAATATTGTGGCATAGACAAAATCCTAAAGAGATGGTAGAGGTTACCCTCATTGCAAAAATCCAAAGCACACCAAAGAAACATATTTTAAGTTACATGGATATCTGAAGTGGTGACATGAACATAAGGGCAAAAAGAAACATGTTGTTGATATTAGTGCTAGCATATGAGGGAGCCCTCATGGATATGGGATCCCAACTATTACTTGCTTAGTTAGACAACTCTAAACCATGTTCTTTGTTACAAGATGGCACCGTTCTCCTTGACTTAAGAAAATTGGTGCCTTTAAGTAATTTAGATAACAATAATTGGATTATTAACTCAAAGGCAATTGACCATATGATGTATGATTCATAAGACTTTGTTACAATTACTCATTTGAATTAGACATATGTTTCCAATACCAATGGAAAACCATACCCAATTATTAAAGTGTAAAAAAGTGACATTCTCATCTTCTCTTAATTTATTTAATACATTGTTAATTCCATGTCTTATGAACAAGTTGCTATCTATTGGCCAAGCTATTAAGAAATTAAATTGTTATATATTGATTTATCTATTTTTTTATTTTAAGATATTTTCACTAAGAAAATCATTGGTTATGGTACTAAAATAAAGGGGAACTATATTACTTAGATGACTTTAATCTTAGATAAGCAAATTCTATGGATGGAGCTAGTGTCAGAACATGACAAATTTGGTTGTGGCATTTATAATTAGGACATTCATCTTTTTCATATTTGAAGCATTTATTTCCAAGGTTGTTTTATAATTTGGATGACTTTATTTTGAAGTGTGAAACATGCATTTTAGCAAAAATTCATCGTGTTTTGTATCTTGTCAATTCAAATAATGTGAATTGCCATTTACATTAACTTATTTAGATGTTTAGGGTCCAATGTTGGTATCAAACGCTTTAAGTGCTAAATGGTTTATAATTTTTTTTGGATGACTACACTTAAATGACTTGACTTTTGTGTTTAAAAACAAGAGTAATGTTTTTGGTAATTCTCAACCATTTCATAATATGATTAGGAAACAATTTTTTGTTAATCTAAAAATGCTTTGATTAAGTATTGGTGGTGAATATGTCAATAAGGAATTTCAGGATATTTTCAAACACATGGAATGTTACATAAAACAACATGCTCTCAAATGCCATAACAAATGAAGTGGTAAAAAAAAAAAAAGACACATTCTTAAGACTACAAGGACACTTCTAACCTCAATAGGCACACCACAATGCTTTTAAACCGATGTGATCATTATAGCTATTTACCTACTAAATAAAATGTTGTCTTGAGTTTTAAATTTCAAAACTTCATTACAGGTCTTACCAATCATGTTCCATTAGCACCATAATGTTTTTAAAATGATGTCATCATTACAACTATTTACTTGCTGAATAGAATGCTATCTATTAAGCCCATCTTTAACGACTAATGTTGGATTTGTTATCAACATCATCTCACATAGTTGCCCTTGTTGATTTGATGTTATGAATGCCATTGAGATGTAGAGAAGTTATTGGTCAAAACTGTTGATGACAGGTTAACCCTGAAGTCAATGAGTCAATGTTGATTGTTAACCCTAAATTTTAGGAGTCAATTCTAACTGTTGACTCTAAATTTTAGAAGTTAATGTTAACTGTTGATCCTAAATTTTATGAATCAATTCTGACCATTGATTATAGGGTAACCTTGGGAATCAATATTGATCGTTAATGATTGGGCAACCCTAAAACTCAAGGCTTATAAATACATCCATGCATTTATCAATAGTGTGTGTGCTACAGAAAAACTGAGTGAGAATAGTAAAGAAAGTGATTGACAAAGAGAGGTGCAGTTGGCAAAGAGGTGACAACAACCACCAAAGAAGGAGTCAGTTACTCCAACAAGAGAAGAAGGTGTAGTAGCCACCAAAGAAAAAGGTGCAGTAACCATCGAAGGAGAAATATAGTAGCCATCGAAGAAGAAGGTGCAATAGCCATACCAAAGGGAGAATAAGGTGCAGCAGCAAGCAATCAATTACACAAAGGGAGAAGGTGTGTAGTGGAAAACCAAGGAGAGGTGTGCAGCGACATCCAATCAACCACACCAAAGGAGAAGGTATGCAGTGGCAGACTAAGGAAAGGTATGTAGCGGCAACCAATCAACCATACCAAGGGAGAATGTGTACAATGGAAACCAAGGAAACCAAAGGCATAAGGTGCAATGGCAACTAAGGAAACCAAAGGCATAAGGTGCAATGGCAACCAAGGAAACCAAAGGCATAAGGTGCACTGGCAACCAAGGAAACCAAAGGCAAAAGATGCAGTGACAACCAAAGAAACCAAAGGAAGAAGGTGTAGTAGCAATCAAAGGAAGAAGGTGCAGCAACAATCAATCAAAGAAGAAGGTAACAGCCACCAAAAAAAAGGCAACTACACAAAGAAGGAGGAGATAGCAGCAGCACCAATGGAAGTAGGAGAGTGTAGCAGCTAAGGAAACCAACAATTGCAACAAAAAAAAGGCAACAACTGTAGTAAGAAGAAGGTAGCATTTGTAGCAAGAAAAAGGCAGCAATTGCAACAACAAAGATCAATTAGTTGACATCCTTATGAAAGCTATTGTTCACCAAGCATTCCATAGCTTACTAATTAAGTTGGGTATCAGAGACATCTATGCACCAACTTGATAGGGGTTGATGCGAGCTATTTTTGGCTATCAAAGAAGAGAAACTATAGGGATTTTTTGTGATCATTCAAAATTGGAAGTTTATTATATAGTTCCATATAATACATAATACTTCTTTATTGAAATTATAGCAATTACTAATAGATATTATATATTAAGTCATATGTAGAAAGTGAATGTATAGAATTCATAAGATATAAGAATTTCATTTTTATCAAAAGTATCATTCATAATCTTTTTTCAAACCATCAAGTCTTTTTTTTTTTTTGACAACATTTCAACACACATGTTAATAGGTATCCCAAAGTTAGATTCTATGGTCTAATAAATGTATTCCTCGTATGAGTAAATCCAAATAAAAATTTAAAGTAATAGCTTGGTTGAATAACATTTCAAGTTCTATTATCTGTAGTAATAATTAGAAGAGTTAAATTTAATAACTTGGATGTATAAAAAAAAATCATGATTCCAAGAAAAAAGCATTGAATTCTTCATTTTCTTAGTTTACCATTTATGTACAATAGAATTCTATCATAAAATGGAGTATGTATGATTTTATTGTTTTTTTAATTTTCTTATAACTATCTTTTTTGAAAAAAAAAATTTCTAATTAATTTATAACAAAAATTAGAGAGTTAAAGTCACTTTGAATTTTTTCTACATTATATGTCTTATAAAAAATTCTTAGTCTACTAGATTTTATTTCATATTTTATTTATTTATTTATAAAATAAAAAATACTATTCTAATTAACTACTTCTTTACTAGTACTAGTAACAAAGGTTGTGGTCAATTTAATACTCATTATTTTGAATTGCATAAATTTATTTTACTTTTATTTATTTTAAGTTCTCTCACTTATTTTTTTAATTTTTATTGACTTAAAAAGTCAATTAAATTATAATATTAGCTATTATTATGTGATGTATTAGATATATCAAGTAAATACGACAAAAAAAATTCAGTAATTACTGACAAGATATTTTAATAGGACATTTAATCTCCTATTTCACACTATTTTCATTATTTTAAATAAATTATGTTAACTCATCTTGTTACCGATTTTTATTTAAATCACTAACCATTTCATTAGCAGGGGTAAATGGGAGATCCCGACAACGAAGTCAGGTTATGGTGAGTTTGGACGGACTTGGTGGATGATTCCCACTTCCAACGCCCCAAGCGTTTCACTTACGCGCCTATTTTATATGTTTTTTTACTGGTCACTTTCTGCAAGTATTTTTTATTTGTTCATTGCCCTTCATTGGGCGTGGGTGGACCCCTTGCTTGTTCCTTGAAAGTTCTCATTTGATGACTAATTCTTTTCCTATGTCCAACAGTTGACCTGTCAACATGTAAACGACTGGTCCACGGAAAAATATGGCCATGATTGGTGGCACACATGTATGTGTGTATGTGAGTGATGTATGCATGTTGGTATGTTTATGTGAGCATTTGGATGGTGCTTAGGGACTTGAGATGCGATCTTAAAGACCATGCTATGCTTACATACTTCATCATAGAAACATAAGCCTCCCTGGTCCAAAAGTTCTCCGTATAGATCTCACAGCATCTTAGCCTCTGCGATCGCCTACTATTATCATTCAAACACCATTAAACTTCCTTACTTTTCAACTTTCACCGAATAGGACATGGCAGAAGGATTATTGTTTGGTGTTGCAGAGGGAATTCTAGGAAAATTGGGTTCCTTTGCTCTTCGAGAGATTGGCCTGTGGTGGGGTGTTAAAGATGAGATTGAATTGCTGCGCATCACAGTTCTCCGTGTCAAGGTCGTGCTTCTTGATGCAGAGGCACGAGGAGATGACCAAGTGAAAGATTGGCTCGGTATGCTGAAAGAAGTCGTGTACGATGCAGATGACTTGCTGGATGATTTTTCCACAGAAGTTCTGCGGCAGCGAGTCATGACGGGAAACAAAGTGACAAAGAAGGTACGCCTTTTCTTTTCAAGTTCAAACCAGCTTGCATATGGCCTTAAGATGGGTCACAAAATCAAGGCAATTCGGGAGAGACTAGATGCTGTCATGAGTGTCGGAACGAAGTTTAACTTTCAGCAACCTCATGTTGATATGTCAACGTTTGTGATGGCTAAGAAAAGAGAGCAAACACACTCCTCTGTCCCTGAAGTAGTTGTTGGCAGAGAAGTTGATAAGAAGGCGATTAGACAACTTCTTTTGTCCACGAACTCTGAGACTAACGTGTCTGTCATTTCAATAGTTGGAATTGGAGGATTGGGGAAGACAACTTTTAGCTCAGCTTATATATAACGATGAAAATGTGAGTTCACAATTTGAGTTGAGAATGTGGGTTTGTGTCTCTCATAATTTTAATGTGAAATTGATAGTTGAAAAAATTTTAGAATCTGTGACAAATAAAAGGTAAATGTAATTGAGATGAATACGTTAAAAAATTATCTTCATAAAAATATAAATGGAAAAAATTATTTACTTGTACTAGATGATGTTTAGAACGAGAATTCTGAAGAATGGTACTCTTTAAAAGATTTGTTAGTTGGTGGTTTAAGAGGAAGCCGAATACTAATAACAACACGGTCTAAAAGGGTTGCACAAATTACAAGCTTGCAACAATCACAGTATGAATTAAAGGGCTTATCTAAAGAAGAATCTTGGTCTTTGTTTGCTCAAATGGCATTTGAACAAGGATGTGGGCCACCAACGTTAAACCATGAAAAAATTGGAAAGGAAATTGTTGTAAAGTGCAAGGGAATTCCCTTAGCAATAAGAGCAATTGGGAGTCTCATGTATTTGCAAGGAAGTATACGTGAATGGGAATTATTCAAAAGTAAGGAATTGGTAAGGATGGATCAAGGAGAAAGCAGTATCATGACAACTCTAAAAGTGAGTTATGACTACCTTCCTTCACATTTGAAGCATTGCTAAATTATTTCCAAAAGGCCATGAAATGGAAGTGAATAAATTGGTAGCTCTTTGGATGGCGCAAGGGTATATTAAGCCATCCCCATCAGACCCAAGTCACTGTCTTGAAGATATTGGTCGGGAGTATTTCATGTGCCTCTTATGGAGGTCTTTCTTCCAAGACGTGAAAAAAAATATGTTAGGGAACATAGTTAGTTGCAAAATGCATGACTTTATGCACGATCTTACTTCTTTAGTAGCTGGAGCTGAAATTGTTTATGTGTCGATTTCAAACCGGACAGAAGTTGAAAAGGAAACTCGACATATCTCATTTGACCGTCTCTTAAATAGAAATAGTGACACTTTGCAAATTCCATCATCTATACTTGGAGCAAAAGGCCTCCGGACATTTTTGGCACCAGAAGCTTTGTGGAAGAAATATGATGATTTTTTGTGGTATAATTATATACATTCTCCTCCCAATCCCATTAAAATAAATGAAGGACAATGCCATGCAATTTTTTGTAATTTGAGGCGTTTACGGCAGTTGGATCTACAAGCATTTGATATTGAGACGGTGCCACATTCCATCGCCAAGTTGAAGCAGTTAAGGTATCTTGATTTGTCTTGGAATAGAGAGATCAAGATGCTGCCCCGTTCAATTACCAGATTACAAAACTTGCAAGTGCTCAAACTATTAGGATGTTGGAGGCTTAGAGAATTACCCAAGGATATCAAAAAGCTGGTCAGTCTCAAGCACCTTGACATCCGTGGATGCGAGGATTTGACTCATATGCCACGTGGGATTGGACAGTTGACTTCCCTGGAGAGATTAACGAGATTCGTACTGCCTAAAAGTGAAAAGGAGGAGAGTGAGAGTGCAGGATTGGGTGAATTACGTGACTTGAACAAGTTGGGAGGAGAGCTAAGGATTGAGAATTTGCGGCATCATGGGAATGGAAAAGGCAATCAGAAGGGTACTACTACTGCCACCACTAGTGTAGCTGAAACTTGTGCAGCCGCCAATTTGAGAGAGAAGCCACGTCTCCAAGTCTTGACATTAGAATGGGTGCCACTCGAGGATTTGGATGATATTGATATTAATGAAGATGAAATGTCACTGGAAGCTCTGCGTCCACACCCAAATTTGAAATCATTATCCTTACGGAATTACGGAGGAATGAAGTTTGCGAGCTGGCTTTCTTCCCTCTCGAATCTGGTCCGACTTAGCTTTTTCGGGTGTAAAAAATGCCAAAGTCTTCCAGCATTGGATCAATTCCCTTCGCTAAAACATATAAGATTAAATGGATTAACTGATCTGGAATACATAGACATGGACATACGGAGTTGTTCTGTGGCCCGAGGAGGAGAAGGAGGCTCAGCTATCTGTATCCGCAATAGCAGCAGCAGCATGGTCTCCTTCTTCCCTTCCCTTGAGTCACTGTTGCTTTTGAACTGTCCCAATCTGAAGGGATGGCGGCCATCATCACCGTCTTCGTCATCATCGTCGTCTTTGCTTCCCCAATTTCAGTGTCTTTCTCGGCTGTATATTGAATCATGCCCAAACCTGACTTCAATGCCACCGTTCCCCCCATTCTTGAAAATACTGACTATGAGGGCAGGCAGCTTCAAGTCATTGGAGCAAATGCTCAAGGGGACGATTCCTCCAGCACATGAACCGTCATCGTCTTCTTCTCTTCCATCTAATCTCTCGTCGACTTTGAAACTTCTGGAGATTTCTAATATTGAGCATCTGCCAGAAGATTTTCTGCCGGTGGAGTTGCTGCAAACCCTCACTTCTCTGGAGCATTTACGGATTAAGAGTTGCGCGACATTAACTTGTCTACCTCATGCAAAAATGCTCTTTTTCACTTCCCTCAAGAGTCTCTCGATTAGCAATTGCGAAAATCTAGATCTGTCCAATTATGATGATGACAGCAACAGCAACATCAGCGATGCTATTCTACGGCAAGGGCAAGGCCTTAAAAGCCTCAACTATCTTCGGATTCGAGGTATTCCAAAGGTGGTGCATCTCCCAAGGAGGCTTCTTCTGCGTTCAATTGTCCTGGAGAGGCTCGAAATCTGGGATTGCCCTAATTTGGCGTCGTTGCCGGAGTGGATGCCCAACCTCACCTCATTACAATATTTACGGATTGATGGTTGTTCCCAACTGTCAGAGAGATGCAAAAGCAACATGGGCGAGG
>CM038611.1:715046-757583 GCA_021533255.1 Ceriops tagal | reverse complement strand
ATAAAACAATCATGAGAGCCATGGAAGCATAAGAGAAAAAAAAAAAAAAACGAAGAAAACAATCAAGGTGTTCCAATTCTTTAGTTTCCTTGTTCATGATTTCTCATCGCTCACATCACACACACAAGTTTGTCGATCACTATAAATCTATAATTAATAAGGCAGTTAGCATGAGCTAGCTATGAGTAATTCAGTGAAATTTACCTTCAATTGGAATAGGTGATCCACCAATGCGTTCAACCAATCCAAGCAGTAGGATTACAAGTAGTGCGTAGCAAAAAGCATTGGAGAGTTTTGCCATCTTGGAGAAGGCGCACGCGCAGGCGCAGGAAATAGCATCAAATTAGATTTACTTCTGTGGGCAGTATTTATGCCTGGATCGATGTGGCCGTCTCTGCCCCTCTCCATCTAGCCCCGCTTTGACTCTTTCGGCATATATGATGGTTGTATTTGATATTTTCAACTGCTTGACACACGAAGTCAAGAGTGGAACTTTGGCTGGAAAGAGCTAGGCTGCGCCAGCCATTTGACATCCACTCTGTATCATGGACTTTTCAAATAGGGTATGGTCCGTTTTCTGCTGTCATTTGAACAACTGTTGCTGGCTTGAATTCCCAGCAGGTGAGGAATCCCAGCTCAATTTGGTTTCCGCGAAGAAAAAACAGATAAAACATGACAAGAAAGCAACAAGATTTTCAAGGTTCAAGAAACGGAACACATTGCATGATGGAAAGCATGCCAGGAAAGGAACCAGATTTCTCCATCCAGTCAGCCACCTGATATAATTCCATGGCTTATCCAATTTAATGATGATAAATAGGAGAAAAAAGAATACAGAGAATAATCGAAATGGACTGCATTGCGAGGCTTAGGAGAGACTGTAAGACCTTAAAAAAATTGATCCCTCAACACGAAGCTTGAAGTTGTCAATTGCTCGACTTACACACTTCAATTTTTTTCGTGGTAATTAAGGCAGGACAATTCAAATATGGTGGCGACTGCAAATTTATTTTGGGACGTGCTTGATTACGCTTCAAGTTTACTTGGTCGTCAAATATGGTGGCGACAGGAGATGTATTGATTAACTTAACAAATAAGGAAGGTTTTCGGCTAGCTTGTCGGTCCACAACTTATTTATCTCAATATTTTTCCTTACTTGTTTCGAGGAAAAGTTTTTGAACATTTAGATATATTACAATTTACATTTTATGGCCAAAATGTCATCATTTGTGCTATGATTGGAATTTTTTTTCTTTTCTTTTTTTTTGATGGGGGAGCTAAAGCTTCATATTTTTCTTGGGATAGAAATTATACAAATTTGACATACAAAATAGCATGAAATTATAAATTTATTTTTTTTAATATGCAATTTTCTACAATTTAAATAAAGAAAAAATGAAAAGTAATTATGAGATGATTAATTTATTTGCTATACTTTCCCTTTCTACAATTATTTTGGCTGTAAGGGAAGGTTTTGTTATAGAAACAGCATCAAATTTATTTCGCTTAAAATCCGATGTGTATGGCATATTTCTTGACAATGGGTATTAGGACTGCTTCAGAAAGCATATTCGTGGACTTGAAGGCACAACAAATGCATGCATGGCCATTAAATTACAAATGTAATGGCTTATGCTGCTGCGTTTCTTAATTTCTTGTCTCTACCCTTCTAGGTGAGGAACAACAACCTCTATTTCACAAAATTACTAGGCAAAATTGGAGTGATGAGAAACTGGGGTTTTAGGAAAAAGAAATTGGAGGAATAAGGGAAAAGGGATTTTGGTCGTTTTAAAGAAATTAGCCTCTAATGATCACTTTAAAGGATAGGCCTTCAAATAATTAGAAAAAATTGAATAAATTTTTATTACATGAAACCATAAGTCATAGGGTCTACATGTATATATAGTAATTAATTATCTATAAATATGGAATTATCTTATTATATAAATGAAAAAATCTTATGTTGAGCCCATCTTTAATGACTAATGTTGGATTTGTTGTTAACAACATCTCACATTGTTGTTTGTATTGATTTGATATTTTGAATGTCGTTGAGATGTATAGAAGTCGTTGGTTAAAACCATTGATAGTAGGTTAACTAAAGTCAATGAGTCAATATTAACTATTAACCCTAAATTTTAGGAGTTGAGGTTGATTGTTAACCATTGACCATTGACCCTAAATTTTAAGAAGTCAATGTTGACTATTGACCCTAAATTTTAGGAATCAAATCTAGCTGTTGATTTTAGGGTAACCTGTGGGAATCAATGATGACTATTGATGATTGTGTAACCCTAATTTTAAGGCTCTATAAATAACCCTATGCACCTTGCAAGACATATGTGTGCTGCAAAATTTTTAAGAGAGAACAACAAACCTAAAGACAGCCATAAGGAGAGGTGAACGACAAAGAGAGAGGCAGCCAAGGAGAGCAGCAGCTGGCCACACCAAAGGAGGGTGCAGCAGCTGGCCACACCAAAGAGAGGTACAATAGCCAGCCACACCAAGGAGAGTAGCAATTGGAAAACTGAACCAATCAAGGAGAGTGCAGCAATTGGCCAAAGAAAAGGTGATAGCAACCATCAATGAAGGAGATAGCTATACCAATCAAAGGAAGAGGTATAACAACCAGCAGCCATGCCAAACCAGCAAAGGAGAAGGTGTGCAGTAGCCATACCAAACCAAAAAAGAGGGTGTGCAGCAGCCACACCAAAGAAAGAAGAAAGTAGCAACCGACCAATTTAAAAAGAGATGGAACTTTTTGCAACAAGGGCAGGGAGTTATACCAACAGCAGCCCATAACAACAAGCAACAACCTTCAACGCCAACAGCACATCTAGTAACCTGCAGTAAGTGCGACCAGCAGCAACCAAACCAGTAAGTGCAGCACATCCAGCAGCCATCCCAACAAGTGCAACACACCTAGCAGCCAAACCAGTAGGCGATCCTAGCACTAGCAGCACAACCAGCAGGCGATCCCAGCAATTGTAGCACATCTAGCAATCTGTAGTGGGCGTAATACTAGCAGCAGTGCATAACACCAGTTGTAGCTTGCAATCCTAGCAATTGCAGCAAGTTCAGCAGGCTACATTAGAAATTATAATGCCAGCAGCAAGTCCAGTAAGCAAAACTAGCAATTGCAGATTGCAGGAATAGTAGTAAGCTACAGCAGAACATGTAGGCAACACAACAGCCTGTGAAGGCAACGATAGTAGCCCATGCACGTGTAGGTAGCAACAGCAGAACATACAGGCAGTGATAGCAAAATATGCAGACAGCAATAGTAGCACGTGTAGGCAACAATTGTAGAACATGCAGATAGTAATAGCAGCATGTACAAGTAGCGATAGCAGAACATGCAGGCAGCAATAACAGCACGTATAGGTAGCAATAGCAGAATGTGTAGGTAGCAATAGTAAAACGTGCAGGCAGCGATAAAAGCACATGTAGGCAGTGATAACAGCATATGTAAGCAACAAAGGAGAAAATATGCTCGGTGGCAGGTCCGACAGCTTGCAACACTAGAGGAGAAAACGTGTTTTGCAACAGGTTTAGTAGCTTGCAGCAGTAAAGAAGAAAACTTGCCTCGATAGCACGACAGGTAGCATTAGTAGCAGGTGAAGAAACCTACTAAGGTAGTAAGGGAGATAGCACTGGTAGCAGGGGAAGAGAACCTGCTAAGACCAAAGGAGGTAACACCGGCAGCAAGAGGAGAGAACCTACCGAGGCAGCAAGGGAGGCAGCACTAGCAACAGAGGAGAGATCCTGCCCAGGTAATAGGTGAGACAACACCAGTAGTAGGGGGAGAGAACTTGCAGCGGAGATAACCAGTAGCGAAGAGAACTTGCAAGGGAGAGAACCTGTAGTAGAGATAACCTACATCAAAGATAACCTGCAGCGAAGAGACTGGCAAAGCCTGAGCAAAGACTGGCAGTGAAGAAGGAGAAGATCCGCGTTCTTTACTAATAGCTTATACACATTAAGTGATCCTTCTCCAGGAAATTTTTCATTATAAACTCTTGATAAACTTGTTGAAAAAGGGTAGGATACCCTTGGAGTGATCGAGAGATCAACTCATCAACTGATCGAGAGATCACAGTAAGTGGTTAATGAGTGATCCTTCCACACTAAAATTGTATCCCTTGATAACAAGAGTGAATTATGTAATTTAGGAGTGATCCTATTACATCGTGGACATAGTTCATACATTGTGGGTGAACTACGTAAAAATTGTCATGTGTTCTTAGGTGCTTGTGTTTGATTAATATCCATATGGCTGCTCTCATATAAAGAAAAAAGATAAAAAATTGGATCATTGACTCTAACAAGTCATAGAGGTTAATTCGGATATATTTGAAAAACAAAAAAAGCAAATATCATACATTGATTCACCCCTTCTTTTAGTATGAAACCTAAGAAAGTCCTCGTTAAGTGGTATTAGAGCTGGTTTTCTTTGTTGATTTAATTTACTTGCTTTGATTTGAAGTTGTTTATTACTACTGTGAATTTTTATCTTTATTGCTGATTGAGATCATGGATAGCATGAACAGTATTAATAACAAAGGCATCCTTACTTTTAATGGATAAAATTATTAGTTATGAAAAAATAAAATGCTTCTATATTTGATGTCCTTTGGTCTAAATGTGTTTGAGTCTATTATTAATGGTTGCATCCTTGTTACTGAAGGTGATGCTATGATGCCTGCTGATAAAAAGAATTTGGAGTGTGATAAAAAGGCAAGAAATGCCTTATATGCCTCCTTATCAGACAAAGAATTCACCAAAGTGATAGGATGCAACATAGCCAAGCAAATCTGGGACAAACTGAAGAACATTTATGAAGGAGACAAGGTTGTAAAGGAAGCCAAATTACAAATTTGGAGGAGCAGATTTGAAGACATAAAGATGCTGAATGATGAGTTTGTGGAGAGGAGATCAATGACACCATTGTGGTAAGAAAAATACTTAGAACCTTGCCAGAAGCTTACAACACCAAAGTCTCTTCCATAAAAGATAGAGATTTGGATAGGCTACTTTTAAATGACTTGTATAGCATATTAGTGGCTTATGAAATAAGAATAACCCCAATGAAGAAAGAAAAGAAGTCTAAGGTGGAGAAAGAGCTGACCTTCACAGCAATGAAGAAATTAAAGATTAAAGACCAAGAAAAGGAATCCGATAGTAGCTTTGAAGAAAAAAATGGTGGTATATAACTGGATAAAGTCATGACATATATCACCAAAAATATGAAGAAAGGAAAAGGGAAGTACAAGGGAAAATTACTCTTGAAGTGCTTTAACTGTGAAGACATAGGACACTTTGCCGTAGACTGCCCAAAGAGAGTAGATGCAAATAATGATGATGACGATGATGAGCCAGCCCCATGGAGGAGAACAAAGAAATCTAGCTATTATAAAGCTGGAAATTCAAGTGTCAAAGGGAAAAAGTAACTCTTTAAATCCAAAAGAAGAAATTATTTGAGCAAGCTGGATGAAGAAGATTCTTGAAAGGAAGTTGATGATGATGCTGTAAAGGATATGCTGGTCACTCAAGTAGATGATGATCAAGAATCTTCAAGTGATGAGAAATCAATAGAAGAGGAAGATGATAAGTTGGTGAAGTAACTTGAGAATGAGTTGAGAGCTTGTTTGTGCAAAAACAGCAAGTTGGAAAAAGAGGTAAAACATTTTAAGAAGTTGTATGAAAATTTTGCTATTGATAAACCTAATCTCCAAGTGAAAGAAAAGGAGTTTGAGGCAAAAGAGAAGGAGTACTTGAAAAGAATTAAGGAGTTGATTGTACTTGAGGAAGAGTAAGGAAAGATACACAAAGATTTTGGTGCTAAGGTGATTGCATAAGAGCAAGAGGTATTGATTTTGGAAGCCAAG
This sequence comes from Ceriops tagal, assembly GCA_021533255.1. Lineage (NCBI taxonomy): Eukaryota > Viridiplantae > Streptophyta > Magnoliopsida > Malpighiales > Rhizophoraceae > Ceriops > Ceriops tagal. The sequence continues at coordinate 751,695 of CM038611.1, read as the reverse complement.
CTCCATAGGGCCGAGTCCGAGCTAAAGAAGTCTGAAGAAAGCTTCATGCAGGCTATAAAAGTGAAAGGAGAGTCGTCTTAGCAAATTCCATCAAGAAAGATGCTACTAGAAAGTTGGATGAGTGTCTAAGCAATCAAAGACCTTATTCCATAGGGAAGAAAGGACTTGGCTATATTGAAAAGCCGAGTTAGAAGGTAGAAGAGAAGAAGAAAATTGTGTTTATACTCGAAAGCAAGCACAATGACACTATGGAGAAAAGAAACTAACCTAAGCTAAAATGGTTAGGAAATATGTGGTGAAGACTCCTATCCAAAGGAGACAGGCTATCAAAGATGGAGAGAAGGTTGCCACAATATTTACTGAATATAAGAGATATGAACTTGGTAAAAAAAAGAAAATCCAGATTTGAAGGATTTTACTAAAGCTGTGGTAAGTATAGGCATAAGGCTAATGTTTGCTAGAATAATGGGCCAATAATGAAGAGGCATGTGAGGCAAGAGTCTAGGGGGAGACTCTATGAAGAAAGGAGACAGTCTTAGGCGAAAAGATGTCATATTCCACTGAGAAATAGTTTTGATTTGCTGGGAGATTGCAATAGCAAGGTAGCAAGCAATAACAGCAAGCATAGCAAACTAGAAACAAGGCAAGACTTGTCTACAAAGGCTACTTACAAGTAGAAGGTGTTGACTTTAAAAAAACCTTTGCTTTTGTGGCCAAACTTGAAGCAATCGGAATATTTATTGCCATTATTGCTCAAAGGAACTACAAAGTCTATCAGATGGATGTGAAGTCTACATTTTTGAATAAAGAGCTTGAAGAAGAGGTATTTATCAAACAACTTGATGGTTTTATACTTGATCATGATGGTTTAAGTGTGTGCAAATTAAACAAGGCTTTATACTGCTTAAAGTAAGCTCCAAGAGCATGGACTGCATACATGCCTTAAAAATATGAAGTTTAAAAAAAGGAATGTGGACAGCAACTTGTACATAAAGGAAGATAAGCAGGACCAATTAATTGTTATGGTTTATATTGATGACATAATCTTTGCTACAGAAAAGGAGGCCTTCTGCATTGCCTTTGTCGAGTAGATAAAGAAGAAGTTTGAGATGTCTATGCTTGGTGAAATAAAATTCTTCTTAGGATTATAGGTTTTGCAAAGCGAAGCTGGAATTTTTCTTTTCCAAGAAAAGTATGCTTGTGAGCTATTAAAAAGGTTTGGGATGGAGAACTCTAAAGAAGTAAGCACTTCCATCACGGTTAGAACAAAGTTAAGCAAAGATAAGGAAGGCAATATGGTTAATAAGAAGGAATATAAAAAGTTGATTGGTAGCTTACTATATTTGGCAGCATTAAGGCCTGATATTGTTTTTGCTGTAACACTTTATGTTAGATTTCAAAGTGACCACAAGGAATCTTAACTCGTGGTAGCTAAGAGAATTCCTAAGGTATGTGAAAGACACAACAAATTATGGGCTGCTTTATGATAGAAGTGGACAACTTAATTTGTATAGGTATACATATGTTGATTGGGCTGAAAATTGTGATGACAGAAGATCAACGTCAGGTGATGCATTTTATTTGGGCAGTAGATGTGTGTCATGACATAGCAAGAAACAAAATTCAATGACTTTAAGTACTGCAAAGGCTGAATATGTGGTTGCTACTCAGGCTTGTACTCAACTGTTATAGATGAAACAACAACTTAAAGATACGGAGGTAGATGTTCAGCTACCATTGTTGATTGGTTGTGACAATCAAAGTGCTATTAATTTGTTAAAGAATCCTATCCAACACTAAAGAACTAAACATATTAAAATCAAGTACCACTTTATTAAAGAAAAAGTGGATAAAAATGAAGTAAAGCTAGAGTATGTGCCTATTACAGAGCAAGTTGCCGATATCTTCACTAAACCTCTATCAAGAGAGATGTTTTAGAAGTTAAGGCTAACTTTATGTGTTTAGCCACCCCCTAGAGGCTAAGGTATACCTCCAACCCTTCTCCCTTTCCCTCTTTTATTATTCTTTGGATTTGTTGTCAAAGGGGGAGATATTTTGCATAAATCCAAAGAGAGTATATATTAATTAAAAGGAAGAGTAGCTTGATAAATAAAAGGAGAGAAATTGTTAAGGGGGAGAAATAGGAAAAAAGGGGAGTTAAAGGTACAAGTACATGTAAAAAGGGAGATGTAAGTTTCAGGGGGACTTGTGCTTATGCTTAACAGTTGAAAGTTGAATTTAATGTGTTGCCAACAAATTCAAAGGAGGAGATTGTTGAGCCCATATTTGATGACTAATGTTAGATTTGTTGTCAACAACATCTCACATTGTTGTTGGTGATAATTCGATGTTGTGAATGTTGTTGAGATGCATAGAAGTTGTTGGTCAAAACCATTAATGGTAGGTTAACTAAAGTCGATGAGTCAATATTAACCGTTGACCCTAAATTTTAGGGGTCAAGGTTCACTATTGATCCTTAACCATTAACCCTAAATTTTAGGAATCAAATCTAATCGTTGATTGTAGGGCAACATGTGGGAATCAATGATGACCATTAATGATTGTGTAACCCTAATCTTAAGGCTCTATAAATAACCTTATACACCTTGTAAGACATGTGTGTGCTGTAGAATTTTTAAAAGAGAACACCAAACCTAAAGGCAGCCACAAGGAGAGGTGAATGACAAAAAGAGAGGCAGCCAAAGAGAGCACCAAAGGAGGGTGTAGCAACTCGCCACACTAAGGAGACGTGTATTAGCCGGCCACACTAAGGAAAGCAGTAACCAGAAAACCAAACCAATTAAGAAGAGTAAAACAGCTGGCCAAAGAAAAGGTGATAGCAACCATCAACAAAGGAGGTAGCCACACTAATTAAAGGAGGAGGTGTAGTAGCCAGCAGCCACACCAAACCAGAAGAGAGGGTGTGTAATAGCCACACCAAAGAAAGAAGAAGGCAATAGTCGGCCAATCCAAAAGAAGAAGGAACCTATTACAACAAGGGTAGGGAGTTATACCAGCAGTAGCCCATAACAACAATCAGCAACCTTCAACACCAGCAACACATCCAGCAACTTGTAGCAAGTGCGATCAGCAGCAACCAAACCAACGAGTGCAGCATGTCCAATAGCCAAAACAGCAAGTGCAGCATGTCCAGCAGCTATCCCAGCAAATGTAGCACGTTTAGCAGCCATCCTAGCAAGTGCAACACATCCAGCAGCCAAACCAGCAATTGTAGCACATCCAATAAGCGATCCCAGTAATTGTAACACATTTAGCAATCTACAATAGGCGCAATACTAGTAGTAGTCCGCAACACCGGCTGTAACCTGCAATCTCAGCAATTGCAGCAAGTCTAGTAGGCTATACCTGAAATTATAGCATTGACAGCAAGTCCAGCAAGCAAAATCGGCAACTATAGATTGTAAGAGCAGTAGCAAGCTACAGTAGAACATGTAGGCAGCAAAGCAGCCTGTGCAGGCAGCGACAGTAGCCTATACATGTGTAGGCAGCGACAGCAAAACGTGTAGGTAGTGATAGCAGAATGTGCAGACAACAATAGTAGCACGTGCAGGCAGCAATAGCAAAATGTGTAAGCAGGGATAGCAGCACACGCAGACAGTAATAGTAGCATGTGTAGGCAGCTTACAGTAGCAGAGAAGAAAACGTGCCTAGTAATAGGTTTGACAGCTTGCAGCAGCAAAGGAGAAAACGTGCCCAGTAGTAGGTCCAACAGCTTGCAACACCAGAGGAGAAAACTTGCCCTGGTAGCAGGGCAGGCAACAAGTGAAGAAACCCACCAAGGTAGCAAGGGAGGCAGCATTGACAGTAGGGGAAGAGAACTTGCCAAGGCCGAAAGAGGTAGCACCGGCAACAGGAGGAGAGAACCTGCCAAGCCAATACCAGCAGCAGAGAAGAGATCCTACCAAGGCAGTAGGTGGGACAACACTAGTAGCAGAGGGAGTGAACCTGCAGCGGAGATAACCTGTAGAGAAGAGACTGGTAAAGCCTGAAAAAAGACCGGTAGTAAGGAAGGAAAAGATTCGCGTTTTTTACTAGCAGCTTGTACACATTGAGTGATCATTCTCTAGGAATGTTTTCATTATAAACTCTTGATAAACTTGTTGAAAAAGGGAGGGATACCGTTAGAGTGATTAGGATATCAACTCATTAACTGATCGAGAGATCATTGTAAGTGGTTAAAGAGTGATCCTTCCACACCAAAATTGTATCTCTTGATAACAAGAGTGGATTGTGTGATTTAGGAGTGATCCTATCACATCGTGGACGTAACTCACACATTGTAGGTGAACCACGTAAAAATTGTCGTGTATTCTTAGGTACTTGTGTTTGATTAATATCCATACAGCCGCTCTCACATAAAGGAGAAAGATAAAAAATTAGATTATCGACATAAGTCAAAAAGGTTAATCCGGATAAATTTGTTAAAAAAAAAAAAAAACAAATATCTTACATTGATTCACTCCCTCTTAGTGTGAAACCTAAAAAGGTCCTTATCATCTTATTATGTGAACTAAGCAATTCTATTACATAAATTAAGGAATCCTATCACATAAATTAGGGAATCCTATTACATAATTTAAGGAATTCTATTATGTAAATTAAGGAGTCCTATTACGTAAATTAAGGAATCCTATTATTCAACTACCCTTTAAAGTAGCCTTGTCCTCAAGGATGAGCAGTAATGAATTTTGGAAATTGCTTCACAAAAGAGTGATAGAGCTTTCAAGTTGCTTCCTCAATAGAAAGAGTAAACCATTAAATAAGAATTTAAGTGATAGCTTGGTTTCCACATTTGATGATTCATTAGTCCAAGATGGCTTATGGCTGAACTTTAACCTTTCCTGTAGGAGTAATGTTAGATTGCTGACTTTGTGTGATCACATGCTCCCCTAACTTCCTCTTTAGACAAGAGATATGAAAGAAAGGATGTATTTTAAACTCTAGTGATAAGTCCAAACGATAAGCAACAAAACCAATGCATTCAAGACTTTGAATGGCTTAAAGAAACTAGCAGATAGTTTCATTGATGAGCGAACAGTAACAGATAATTGTTGATATGGTTAAAGTTTGAGATAGACTTAATCTCCTATAGAGAATTTTACGCTCTATGCAATGTGTATATTGTGCTTCTCTATTTAGGTTAGACTGAGACAAAATTGTTTTTGATAAGCCAAAGCAACTTGACTCGATCTTACAAGTCTCTATTAACTTGGTTTACATGAGAAGACCCAATTATATACCATGTAAGGGTCGGTGGAGCTCGACTATAAACAGTCTCAAATGGGGAAATTTTGGTTAAAGAATGATAAATGACATTGTACCACCACTCTATCTAAGGAAGCCATTTCACCTAGTACTTTGGCTTATCTCTCACAAAATAACAAAGGTAATTCTTCAAACACCTGTTAACAACTTCAACCTACCCATCCGTTTGTGGGTGGTAAGCAGTACTCATATTCAACTATGTTCTTTGCAAACAAAATAGCTCCTTCCAAAAATTACTAGTAAAGGCTTTATCTTAGTCACTAACAATAGATTTAAAAACACCATGCAGCTTTACAATATTTTCAGTAAAAACTCGAGCAATAGTAATAGTAATATGAGAATGATTGATGGCACAAAAATAAGTGTATTTAGTCAATCGACCCACAATAACAAAAATAGTTGCTTTACCTTGGGAAAGTGGAAATCCCTCAATAAAGTTCATAGATATATCAGTTCAAACTTCTTCAAGAACAAGCAAGGGTTAAAGAAGACCAAGATATGTCACAAATTCACTTTTATGACATTGGCAAATATCACATTCAGTTACAAACCTTTTGATTTCATTCTTCATACTTTTTTAGTAAAACTCATGATAAAGGTGCTTATAGGTGCAAAGAAATCCTGAATGTCTAATGGTTGGAGAAGCATGGAACTCTTATAAGAGTGTGTCCTTGTAAGTAGAATTAGCAATAATACTATCTTGCCCTTATAGTGCAAGTTTATAGAATTTTAAGAATAAAAGGCAATTGAACTAGAATTTTTTTACAATTTTTCAATGATTTCCCGAGTTTTAGGACTATTTCACTACTCTTTTCTAATTTGTGCAAGGATATTATAAGTAAAGATAGATATTGCTACCAGCTCTACATTCTCTAGAACGCAAGATAATATGTTAGTAACTAGATTCTCAAGTCCTTTCTTATAAATAATCTCATAGTTATATCCCTATAGTTTGAAGATCCATTTTTGTTGTTCTATAAAAGAGATTCGCTTCTCCAATAAATATTTCAAACTTTTGTGATCAATTCGAATTTGAAAACGTCGTCCACTCAAGTAAAGATGCCACTTTGTAACTGTATGGACTACAACTAACATCTCCTTGTCATAAATAAACATACTGAGATGTTTTGATGATAGAGCCTTACTGTTAAAGGCTATAGGACGACTTTCCTACATTAATACTGCACCAATTCTAACTTCAGATACATCAAATTCAATAATAAATACCTTGTTAAAAATGGGTAAGGTAAGAACTGGTGTAGTAGTCATGGCCTGCTTGAGGCACACAAATGCTTCCTCCACTTTAGCACTGCATTTGAATGAATCCTTCTTCGAAAGAGTTATCAAGTTGGCATTGATCTTGCCATAATTGTAGACAAACTTGCGATAATAGTTAATCAATCCTAAGAAGTTACGTAATGCCTTAATAGTTTTTAGAACTGGCCAATCTAGCATTGTTTACACTTTAGAAAGATCAATAGTCATACCTTCATTGGAAACAATATGGCCAAGATATTTAACTATTTGATTAACAAAACTACACTTTGACTTTTTGACAAATAATAAATGCTTACGAAGAGTAGTAAATAAAATGACTAAATGTGATAGATGAGTATCTAGAAATACACTGTACACCAAAATATCATCAAAAAATATTCCCAAGAGTTCCACGTATTCTCTCTTCCCTTTCCATATTGCCCGAGTTACTTTCCTTGCCTTTCCTAAAAATCCCTTAAATGACTCGGGCATCGGATTAAGTACAAATGTTAGGCTTCAGCCCAACACCCCCATAGCCTTTTTCTGTCTGGCAGGAACATAAGCCCACCGGACCAGAGAACTCTCCATTGCCTATCTTTAATTTAGTTGTGATACATTTAGATGCAAATTCCTAAGATTAACAGAATGAAACATATGAGAAGATAATACTATTTACGCTTGGATTCACCCTTAGGAGCCCAACCAGTAGCTTATAACCAGTACATAAAACATTGAAAGCAATTACGGAAGAAAGAACATTGAAATGATAAATATAGTTGCCGGTAAATGAAAGGGTGTATAAAACAATGGTGGGTTTTATTGTTTACAATCTACGCGGCTCTTGCTGATCTTGATAATACAATGGCAGTTGTTTCCATTGTTGCCAAAGCTTATAATTGCTGGTTAATGGTTCAAAAATATGTACTTTCCTAGGCGAGGAGATATATACTCACGACGGCCACATGATTAACTCACACCAAAAAAAAAAAAAAAAAAAGAGAGACAAAAAAACAAAAACAAAGGGACGCATATGGGCTTTAGGCCCACTGATTTGTATTTTGGTGCAATTCATAAAAAAATTTTGAGCAATTCTCAGTTCATAATTGTTGTCAACAATACAACTTATTCCATTTTGTTAAATTTAAAGGTTAATATGCCGGAAGTGAATTTAGTGTATATTAAATGTAAATTTTTCTAATTTATAATACCATGTGTCATATATTTAAAAATTGAAATTTTCTTTTTCAAAAAAAAAAAGTTTATCTTGATATTAAAAAAAAAACGTTTAAACCATCTTAATAATAAAAATATTATGTATTTATATGAGGAGAGAAATCTAATAATTTTACTAATTAACAATTGCACTAAATTTTCACTATGTCAAGAGTTACAAATTACATAATAAATTAGTTCTTTTATACGGAAAAATTCTTGTCAAGTTGTGCAGATGGTAGCTTCATCATCGACGCAACACGGCGTGGCAATGAGGGAAGATTCGTCAACCATAGTTGTTCGCCCAATCTTTGTGCCCAAAATGTTCTCCAAGTAATCGTGCTTTGAAAAATAGAAGAGATGCCAAAAAAATCCTGTGAGAGTGATCCGCAGTGATACAAAGGATTCTAATTCATTTGATTCGAGGGGTAGAACATACGTCTATGATGAGCTATAGTTAGTGGAGAAGGTTTGGCAAGAGTTGGGACCACATGATAAGCTGGTTTATAAGTCTAAGTTGGTTCAAATTCCTGGCAATTGTGTGGCCTGGTCCTCTCACGTTTGCAAATGTTAAATCTCCCTTTTACAGTTGGGTGCACCTACAACCTTCAAAAATGAAATACATTTTGTCAGTTTCTTTATGGTGTAGATTTGCTAAGATCATCTAGGCTAGAAGATGAAAAAACAAAAGAGTGAAGTAAAATTGTCGTGGTTAAGTGGGAAAGATTGTATACCTCTCAATTGTTGAATCGGGATGCCAGTCAGTTTTGACTGCAAGCATGCTTCATCTTGTTTTATAGAATACTGCGTTGAAGTAGCTTGCGACCTTCAGTCTGTTGCATAAAACACGAAGCCAAGAAATTGGCTCTTATGCTGCTTATGAATGGTTTGGTCTTGAAATTTTTTGTCTATGTCATCAAATATTGTATTTCATAATTCACATTGGACCAATTTTTGGGCAGCGAGGGTCCAACTCAGCATGAAACTACGAATTTCAACATAATATTTTTTTAAAATACTGAATTGGAATTGCATTTTTCTAAATTTTTTTATAATTTTAACTTATTTCCTTTATATATCTATTTTATTTTGAGGACAGATTTAGCATATTTTAAGAAATTACAAATTCTAGAGTTGAATTACAATAAGTTTATAAAAAGAATTTCTAGTCTCTTGGCCACGTGACTTCACTCAAAACTTTATCTTTGGCTGTCAACAGTCCGAATGGGTCATTAGCCCAAGAAGGAGCTTATTACATTTTATTAATGCTCAAAACTAGCAATTAACTTTCTTATGTTACGAAAAAATGCCGGAAATTATACAATCCTACAGGAGGTAAAGATTTTTTAAGGTTGTTGAGGTCGAGGGTTTGTTAAAATTTGCGAAATTGAAAATTTAGGATTTTAAGTATTGAACTTAAATTTGTCACTCAATATATACAGGATATATAACAAGGTGCAGTGAATTTATTATTATTATTATTATTATGTGTTAAAAAAAAGGGTTATTAGTATCACACTAATAGGATTGGAAAACTGCCTTAGTAGAATCAGTGTTACTCCAAGGAGAAGACTTTGTGCAAAAATTAAAGGTACTTTTCAGACTTTGTGCTTGTTTTTTTTGCCAGAAAATGGAGTTTTGTTTCACCATGAAACATGTGCTGTGGGTTCTGATCAATTTAATATTCTCAAGTCAAATGGAGTGAGGACAGAGCACGTGCGTCCTTCCTGGACTGATAATCTGGTGTCTGACTGCTGCAGCTGGGAACGATCAAGTGTAATAGCACCACAGGCCGAGTGATTGAGCTCTTCCTCAATAACACTAGCCTCACCCCAGATTACTTATCTCCTCGTAAAAGAGTTTGGTTTCTTAAATGTGTCCTTGTTTCTTCCTTTTGAGGAGTTGCACAATCTAGACTTGCATCTGAATTGGTTTGCTGATTACTACGATAATCATGGTACATATTAGGCTTCTTCACTTTTCCTTCTTCGCCTCTTCTTTTCATAGGCACAGTGGATTCCAACCCCACACAGACTTGCAAATGTAGCCATGTGAGTTTCTGTTATAAAGGATATTTCTGAGTTAAAAATTGTTTTAATGTCTTCATTTGGGATGGTATTATCATATATGGTTTCAAGTGTTTCCAAAATTAATTTTTCACCATTGTGAATGTTTGAATGAGAACTTGGTTGTTGTTAGTAGCACGAACATAATCATTTTGAATCTATTTAAGAGATTTGTTGTATGAATTAAGAAATTGTCCTAGCAAGTTTTGACAAGATTTTCGGTTTGAAGAAGTTGGTAACCTTAGATCTTAAAGGCAACCTGTTCCAAAACAATATCCTACTAACACGTATACAAGTACTGTCTTTCATCATTTTTTTTTTCTAAGAAAAATAATAATTTAATTCTTTTAGTTATTCAGTATTTTTAATGTTAAATTATAATTTTCGAATCCTAGAAAAGAATTTGAGCTAGAGGACACCACTGAAAACGACATGAAAAAATGCTCTTCATTATGCAAGGCCTTGAACTAGTATGGGTTAAGAAAAAAATGCTGTTCTTATATAGGATATTGTTTGGGATCAAGATCTTTTTAAATTCATAATAGTAAAAGTCAGGGTTGTATATGTTGGTTCATATATGTCTAAAATTAAGTTGTGGATGTTTGAATGAGAATACGGTCGTTATAAGCAGCAAAAACGTACTCCTTCTGCACCTATTTAAGGGATTCACTGCATAACAAAGCAAATTGTTCTAGCAGGTTTAAGGTACACAAACACATATACAGCCCCATCTCTCTTCACACAATTTTCCTTTTAATTATTTTTAGTTATTAATCACTTTTTAATGGCATTATATATTTAACTATCAAAGTAACATTTATATCAGTTCCCAGAAAAGAATTCGATCTAGACTGATGCTATAGAAGGTGACATCAAAAGATGCTTTCATTATGAAATGCCTTAAACTGGTATGAGTTGAGAAAAAATCTTGTCGTTTGTATCAATGATTGTAAATACCATGAGACGGTTGCCGGGTAAATGGTTGCATGCAACACTTCTTCTGTGCCGCTTCATCCAAGTATATAAAGTTGCTTGGCAATCAGATATTCCAGTGTCGCAAGTTTACAGAATTTTCTCTGTTTTTTCTTCTAAATGTTTTGTTGTCCATTTAAATCCTGTGAGCTAATTCCCAACGTCGGTATTGAACTCAAAGCTTCTTCAAAATCAATGTCTAGCACATCGGTATGCAAAGGATTCGTGATCTATAATTTCGTCCCCTCTTTTAGAAATCGATCCTTAGTATTCAGCCATTCCCAAACTACCAGCCAATCACAAGGAATTTTTTAGCACCCCTTCCTTACTGACCCGGTGCATATATGTTCATGGGAACTTCTAGTAGAGTACAACTTACTGCTGGTATAGCCCTCTTACTTCAAAATTTCATTCTGATTAAGGGAAATGGATCTCACTGTCAGAAACTTTGGATACATATCATATCTTCCAATTTGGCAAGGCCAGTGTCAATCTGTCCCTCGAATCATATCCTCCACTTGGATTGCAAAGAAATTTTAGAGCCTCATACACCTTAACGGAAAATTTTTGTATCATAATTCCCGTCGGGCATCAGCCATCCTCTCCGTCAACTATAGTATGAATAAGCAAAGGTTTTGCAAACTCTTCAACAGCAATCCTATCTGATCCATCAACTGGAATATTGATACTCCAAAAGCTCTTCCCTTTCAGAATAATATGTTTTTCTATTGATTTTATCATTTGGAAAAATTGGCTGATTTAGAAACTCAGCAACAATAATATATCATAGTAGTAATTTGCAAAGCAGCTGGCGGAAAGGTGACAACAACGTTTGATTGTTTTTGTACTTTTCAACAACTAGTTGAATAGGACGCAAAAACTTCTCTATTTCAACATATACAAACACGCAATTATTACATTTGTTTGTTTGTTTGTCTGTGGAACAACTGTAATCTGTGCTCAGAATTAAAGGCTATCGAACACCTGGAGATGTTGGATTTAAGCTATAACTCTCTCAGTGATCCACCGATGGTCTAAGGTAAAGACATCATACGACTCTTCAATCTGCGTGATTAAGTTTTAGGTCCTCATTTCTTTTCTCTCTTTCTTTCCTTTTATTTTTTTTCTTTAATGTTCCTTTTATTTTTTTTTGCTTTTTTCTTTTTCCTTGGCATCAGAAAACATCAATAATATTGCTAATTTTTGGAAACATTTGGAGCTATCGGTGCTTTCATTTGACTTGTTTGTTGTTACTTAATTTATTTTCTCTTGAATTTATCTGCTGATTTAGTAAAATTAAAGAATTTAGAAATTTTGATCTTTCTTCAAATAACCTCAATGATTCTTTGAGAATACCGGCAGTTACTGCTTGCTGCTTTCAATGGGATTTTTATGTGTTCAAAGAGAGTAAGTGTCGAAAGGTTTCATTTAATTCATGTGGAAATTGTCAAAACTCTTATTTCCATGAATTTAGTTTTACTTCAAATTTAATCTTTAATATTTTTTTTTTCCTTTTTCTTTGTCTTTTCTTTTCTTTCCTTCAATCTACTGGTATCTTTCACATTTACTAGGAATTTAATATATTGTATAAGCCACCCATGCTTAAGATCCTTATAATTTGTATTTTTGAAGTTGTCACTAAATACTTCTTTTACCCTCAGTTTCTTTTAATGCTGCCTGTGAACATTTGATTTCTCCAAATCTCATCAAATTGTAGGCACCTCTGTTTATGAAAACATTCTATCTTTCATTGTAAATAGAGAACTTTTTTGGCTATAAAAGTTGTAAAGCATCGATGATATAATGGCATGAAAGATGAATAACTAAAATAATTATGTGGTTATTTATTTGGAAAAAAATAACAAATTTGATAGTCTAATAACTAATAATTCAAAGGTTTCAAAGCATAAAACTCATGAGGAACAATTGTATACAACACAAACCCTAGCAAGTGGCTCTTATTGAGCTTATTCATGCTATGGTCTTGAAAGTTTTTGATTATATCATTGAGTATTGTATTTCATCATTGATGTTGGACTAATTTTGGGCGTCCAAGGTCAAACACAGTGTGAAGCTATGAGTTTTAACACAACAATTTTCTCAAATGCTAAATTGGAATTTTATTTTTCTAAATTCTTTTACAATTTTAACTTATTTTCTTTTTATGTTTGTTTATTTTAGAGACAAATGTAATAGATTTTAAGAAATTGAAAATTCTAGATTTGAGCTACAATAAGCTTTTTGGAAATGATTTCTAGTATGTGGGTTATGTGACTTTATTCAAAACTTTATCTTTAGTTAAGAACAATCTTAATGGGTCTTTAGCCTAAAAAGGTAGTTGTTGACATTTTATCAATGCTTAAAAGTAGCAATTACCTTTCTTATGTTACAAAAAATGTTGGAGATTATACCATCTTTTATTGCAGGTTTATGTGCACTAAAGAGCCTTTAAGAGTTGGATCTTAGCTACAAATATCTAAGTGGAATTATTCCACCTTGTTTTGGCAATTTGACATCTCTTAAACTCTTAGACTTTTAGACTTGTCATACTTGAAGGGGAAATTTCATCATCTCCAATTGCTATCTTCATATCTCTTAAGTATATTGATCTCAGAAATAATCTTTTTTGGGGTCAATTCTCTTTTTCCTTAATTACCAATCATACAAACCTTAAAGTGTTGAAGTTATTAAGTGATGACCACAAGCTAGAGGTCCAAACTCATTATACACATGAATGGCTACCTATAGTTCAACTTAAGGTTCTTATAATGCCAAACTATATTCTTAAAAATATACCTAAATTTCTTACTCACCAAATTCACCAAAGAGGTGTGGTTCTCTCTCACAATTACCTCACAAGAGCCTTCTCAAATCAGTTACTTGAAAACATTATCGAATTAGAGTTTCTAAGTTTAAAAATAACTCCTTTATGGGTTCATTTAAGTTATCCTCCAATTCTACCTTTGTTGTAAGGTACATAGATATCTTAGACAATCACTTCCATGGACTGCTTCAACAAAATATTGGTGATATTATTCCATACATTGAAGTATTTAATATTTTGACAAATGCTTTTGAAGGCAGCATTCAATTCTCGATTGGCAACACCCTTTATTTGAGTTGTTCAGATTTATCCAACAATAAGTTTTTAGGTAAAATTTCGGACACTTTGTTAACAAGTTCCTTTAAGTTGGAGTGTTTATAGCTCTTAAACCATGGATTTAGTGGTTGAATGCCAAAGAAAAAGTCTAATCTAACTTTATTATGGTTCTTGCAACTAAGTGGAAGTCAGTTTACTGGCACTCTATCAGATTGGATCTCTCTTTTCCCATTCTTGACATATTTGGATATGGGTGATTACTTCATATTTGGTGAAATTTGTCACTTTATTGGGAATTTGAGTTTACATCATGTGAACATGGTAAATAATGTGCTTGAAGGAACATTTCCATTTGAACTAGCTATGTCTTGGCTATCTTATTTGAATATTTCTTATAACAATTCTTCTCACACTTTTCCTTCTTACTTTAAATGGTCATCAAGTTTAAATCATTTAAATCTAGAAAGGAATAGACTTACAGGTTTAATTCCAGAAACAATTTTCAACTCTTCTTCTTTGACAATGTTGAATATTGGAAAAAAATTTTGTATGGTGAAATTCCAACATTAATTGGGAATTTATCTTATTTGAGGGTTCTTTAACTAGAAGGCAATTATGAAGTTCCCGACTTCTCCCTAGGATCTACTAGTTTGTGATACTGAAAGGGGGAGGTGAATCAGTATGACCACAATTTGCAATTCGCAGGTAAGTGAACAACTTCAACCTCTTCTTAAAAGTGAACTCTTTCTCATACTCGACTAAGGTAGATTTATTGCTACCTACTAATCACAATAGTCCCCAAACTCACCTTTCAGACACCTTGCCTAATAGACAATTCGAATATTCTTGTTTAGGTCTTTGTTAGGTTATGGGTTGGCTGATACTTTAGCTACGTTTACAACTCAATTCAAAACACAGAACGTAAAGCAAATTAAGGACACACGAGATTTATGTGGTTTCGTCAACGTGACGTACATCCACGTTGGTAAGGACTCTCCCTTATTGAGACTATCCACTATACTTGACAATTCTAGTTACAATGGATGTCTTAATTCTCTGCTCCTTTCAATATTGCAATTACTAAGTAAGTACAATACAAAGAGTGTCACTTACTGTGTCTACCTTTCTTCTAACTTGTCTTGCCTCTATTGAATTGAAACGCTGCTCCACTGCTGCTTAGAAGTTCACCGCAACGCTTTCTAACCTATCTTGAAGAAATATGGAAATACGTCGAGTTCTTTTAATGCTTCGCCGAATTCCTTCTCTGCGTTGTTTCACACAACTCATGCTTTCACGGTCTAATGGTCTCACCCATCTCCTGGTTCCATAGTCATACTGTTTCACGGCCTGCCCTCACGCTTCTAGTTTGGCGTTACACGTCTCACGCACGTTTTTGGTTTGCACCCTTTGCTAGTCACACACCTCACACACGCTTCTGGTTTGGCATTTCACGTCCCACATACATTTCTAGTTTGCATGCCTTGCTGGTCACACGCCTTACCATTGTTTCTGGTTTGCACTTGTCCATTTCACACCTCCGGACAGCTTGGTTTGCTCTCCCGGCGGTCTCCTCTTTCACGGTTTCTCCTCTCTTCCCTTACGGACGATGTGCTGTCTTCTCTCTTACGTGAGTCACACGGTTTCCCTTGCTGTCCAAGGTATCCCTTGGTGTTATCTCCTTTTGCCATATGTTGTCTCCTTACCATAGTGTCTCCTAGCCGCCCAGCTTGCTTTGGCTCTCCACTCTTGGTTGGCCATTCTCCTCCTTGCTGTCCACACCTATTTGGTCATTCACCTCTTTGCTTGGCTGTGTAGGTTGGTTGGACGTCCTCTCTCTTTCAGTTGGTGGTGGTCTTGCCATCCAGCACTAGCTATCCAGCCATTCCTCCCATGTTTTCTTTCTTTGGCCGGTCACACACTAGGTTTTCCTCTCTTTGGACGGTTTTCCTCTTTGGCTTTGGATGGTTGCTCTAGGTTTTGGCCGACTCCTCTTGCTTTGGTTTGTCTCTTTGGCCGACCAGCACCTGTTTTCTGCCGTGTATACTCTTTTGGCCGGTCACACTAGGTTTTCCATTCACCTTTGGTTACTATCCAGCCGTGTCTTCTCCTTATTGTCGTTCAACTTGCCTTGGCCATTCTCCTCCTTGCCTGGCCGTCCACCCCTTTGCCGTTGGTTGTGCTTTATCGTGTAAGGTTGTATGGACGCTTACCTTGTTTGGCTGATTGTCTCTTTGCTTGGACAATTTCTCCTTTGTGTTTAGCTGGTTGTCTCCTTGCTTGGACGTCTCTTCTTTGTGTTTGGCCGGTTGTCTCCTTGCTTGGACATCTCTTCTCTTTGGTCGGCTGATTGCTCCTTCTTCTTGATTGCCAAATGGTTTTGCTTTGGGTCTTGTTGTTTTTGCTTAATTGCTGACCACTTCATTTGTTGTCTTCCAATAGCCTTTATATACTCCTCCATGAAACCCTAATAGGACTTACATGGCAAATTTATGTTCTTGCCCTTACGCGGCGAATTTACTTTCTTGCCCCTCTATGTGGCTTTACTTTTACTTTCTTGCCCTTCCATGTGGCTTTACTTTCTTGCCCCTTTATGTGGCTTTACTTTTACTTTCTTTCCCTTCCATATGGCTTTACTTTCTTGCACACTTAAACCTAGTTGACAACAATTTCAACCCATACAAGGCTATGAGAACAACAATCTCCCCCTTTGTAATTGTTGGCAACACTCATAATAAAAACTACTATGCAGCAGTTTCAACTCCCCCTAAATATGCACTCCCCCTTTCTTAACAGCTCCCCCTGCACTGTTGCTTCTCTCCCCCTTTGCCAGCCAATTACAAATTTGAAAAACTTGCAAAGTAGAGATGGAGGATTCATCTGATTTTCAAGCTTGAGGAGGCATTTGCACAGACAGACTCTGTGCTTTTCAAACAGCTCTATGGACAGAGATTTAGTTAGATCTCGTGTAGCCTCTTGAATAGATTTAGGTTCAACTTGTGAGAGTAAAGCAGTAGCTCCCACAATTCTTCTTCTTGTTGTAACTCTTGCTGATGGGTCACCTATGATCTGATTTTTTTTTATGAGCACTGGTCCATATTTTCTTTAGCTTTCTTTCTTGTACAATCTTAGTTACAAGAGGATCTCTTTCTTCATCAATCACATGCAAATTTCCAACTGTTCTCTTCCTGGCTATAACAGTATTGCCTTTTATACTCTTTACTTGGCAACCGGTTTTTGTGAATATTACCTTATGGTCTTTATTGCATAGTTTGCTGACAGATGCTAGATTATATCTAAGTCATTCAACGTGCAAAACATCTTTCAGCTTTCCTCTTCCAATGTTTACTGACCCCTGACCATTAATGTTGAGTGAATCATCATTGCCAAACTTGACTCTACCTTCTCTTGACTTGTTTAGCTTTAACAATTTACTCTTGTCTCCCATCATGTGTGAAGTGCATCCATTGTCAAGGATCCACTGCTTATCCTTGTAGTCAGCTTTGAGTGCAATTTTAGCTATATTAGCCATCTCCTTTTAGCTTTATATTCCTTCTTTTGAACTAGCTGAAAGATAGCTTTCTCCTTTTTCTCAACTTTGACTGCACCGCTTGTTTTCACTATACCATTCAGTGCTTTCTCCTGCTCAGGGAGAAGTGTCATGCATCTCTTGGCATTATGGTCATCCTGCCTGCACCTTTCACACTGTTCCAAGTCTGCCAATATAGCAAACTTGTTCTTTGAAACCATTAGTTTGGGCTTCCACCAACACTCCTTGTCAATGTGTCCTTGCCTTTTATAGTATGTGCAAGAACTCACGACAGGTGTTCTCCTCTGAATTTTGTATTATCTCTCCCTGTATGCAGCATCGTTTCTTCTCGAGTTGGAGACATATACTAGCCTTCTCCACCAGCAGTTACTCGCTTTATGACCCAAAACTCCACAATAAAGGCAATGACCTTGAAACTGCCTCTTCTTGGGTTTGATCACAGCTTGTCTTCTTTTGTTCATCACTTGCTGTATAGGCAAAGTAGCTGGCTTCTTTGCTTGTGTGACTTTCACTTCATTCACCTTCTTCTCCTTCTTCTGTTCAGTCGTAGCCCTCTGTTAGCTGACTTTCTTTTCTTTCTGAGACGTAGTAGCTATAGACTGCTGCTCTTTAACCATATACATCACTTTTAGCCCTGTTTTTGGTTTGATAACTGTCTTCTCTTCTTCAGTTATCTTCACCTGAGTCACAGCCTTCTCTTTTAACTTTTGTGGCAAAGTCTCATTCTTTTTTTTCTCTTACAGAGCTTATTTCTCCTACCACTTTAAACTTCTGCAAGTTTTCCTCACTCTTTTTAAGTTGTTGCTGAAATCTCAGCAACTCTATCTCTATTTCTTCAATTGTTGAAGTCCTTGAGCCAAGCTCTATTGTAAGGTCTTCATGTATTTTGATTTGTTCTTCAAATCTTCTCTTCAAGTCAATATGTTCAGCCCTTATTTCATCCTTTTGACTTTCAACTTCCTCAGACTTTGCTTCAACTTGTTTTATGTGAGCTTCCAACCTTTTTATGGTTCCACCCCTTCTGATTATCTCCTTTGAAGCTGCTTCCAACTCAGCTTCAAGATCTGGTTCTTCTTCATCAACCTCCTCTTCCTCTTCAGAGGTTGAACTACCACCTTGAGCTGATGCCATGAAGGCATGCTCATCTGATGATTCTTCATCTTCCTCCTCATCAGCTTCTTTTATCTGACTCACATAACTCTTAAATGAGCCTCTCTTCTTCTTTTGTGGGTTGACAATCTTCTTGCTGGACTTCTTTGATTTTAATGATGGTCTTCTCCATTTTCAATTCGGCTCATCATCACCATCCTCATCTTCATCATCAAGTTTCACTTTGCAATGAGAAGCAAAGTGTCTAGTCTGCCCACACCTATAGCATCTTAAGGACAACTGTCCTTTTCCCTTCTTAGACCCTTTTTTGAACTTCCTTGTTAAGTATGCCAACACTTCACCTTCACTCTCTTCCTCATTATCATTATCATCCTCACTGGATGATTCTTCCTTTTCTTTTATCTTCAAGTGTTTCATGGCTTTAAAAATTGCCTCCTTTGATACCTTCGTTGTTGTAGAGCTTTCAGCTGACTTTATCCTCATCTCATATGCAATGAGATTACACTAGAGATCATGCAGAGACATAGAATTGAGATCTCTACTCTCCTCTATGGCTGCTACCTTTGAGGCAAACCTCTCAGGCAAAATTCTCATAATTTTCTTCACAATCGATGAGTCCTTCTTATTCTTCCCATGACTTCTCAGGTCGTTTGCAGCGTTAATAACCCTGGTGAAGAACTCTTGAACTGTCTCATTCTTCTGCATTCTGAGAGATTCATATCTCTTTTTGAACACTTGAAGCTTAACCTCCTCCATTCTGCCATCACCTTCATAGACTTTCTGCAATTTTTCCCATATCTCCTTGGTAGATTTGCAGTCCATAACTTTAGCATACTCAGCATCTGTCAATGCTGAAATGATGACATTTGAGGCATTCCCATTTATCTCAAACTACCTCAGCTCCTCTGGGGTTGGGTCTTTACCTTCTTCCGAAGCCACAAAACCCTCATGTACACATTTCATCACGTTCATGCCCATGGTTGCAAATACCACTTGCATTCTTTCTCTCCACATATCGTAGTTGGTTCCGTTGAAGATTGGAACCTTCTTGCTGTAAGTTGTGCTAGTGCTAGTACCGGCTTCCATTTCTCAGTATGCTTCCCTTCAAACTAGTACACCAAGCTGTTAAGCTTCAAACTAGTGAACCTATGCTTTGATACCAATTGAAGTTCCCAACTTCTCCCTAGGATATACTAGTTTGTGATACTGAAAGGGGGAGGTGAATCAGTATCACCACAATTTGCAATTCGCAGGTAAGTGAACAACTTCAACCTCTTCTTAAAAATGAACTCTTTCTCAGACTCGACTAAAGTAGATCTATTGCTACCTACTAATCACAAAAGTCCCCAAAGTCACCTTTCAGACACCTCACCTAATAGACAATTTGGATGTTCTTGTTTAGGTCTTCATTAGTTTATGGGTTGGCTGATACTTTAGCTGTGTTCATAATTCAATTCAAAATACAGAACGTAAAGCAAATTAAGGACACACGTGATTTATGTGGTTCCGTCAATGTGATGTACATCCACGGTGGTAGGGACTCTCCCTTACTGAGACTATCCACTATACTTGAGAATTCCAGTTACAATGGATGTCTTAATCCTCTACTCCTTTCAATATTGCAATTACTAAGCAAGTACAATATAAAGAGTGTCACTTACTGTGTCTACCCTTATTCTAACTTGTCTTGCCTCTGTTGAATTGAAAGGCTGCTCCACTGCCGCTTAGAAGTTCATCGTAACGCTCTCTAACCTCTCTTGAAGAAATATGGAAATACGTCGAGTTCTTTCAATGCTTCACCAAATTCCTTCTCTATGTTGTTTCACACAACTCATGCTTTCACATCTCACGGTCTCACCCATCTCCTAGTTCCACAGTCTTACTGTTTCACGGCTTGCCCTCACGCTTCTGGTTTGGCGTTACACGTCTCATGCACGTTTCTGGTTTGCACCCTTTGCTAGTCACACACCTCATGCACGCTTCTGGTTAGGCGTTTCACGTCTCACGTATGTTTCTGGTTTGCACGCCTTGTTGGTCACATGCCTTACCACCGTTTCTGGTTTGCACTTGTCCGTTTCACACCTCCGGATAGCTTGGTTTGCTCTCCCGGTGGTCTCCTCTTTCACGGTTTCTCCTCTCTTCCCTTACGAACGGTGTGCTGTCTTCTCTCTTACGTAAGTCACACGGTTTCCCTTGCTGTCCAAGGTATCCCTTGGTGTTATCTCCTTTTGCTGTGTGTTGTCTCCTTACCATGCTGTCTCCTAGTCGTCCACCTTGCTTTGGCTGTCCACTCTTGGTTGGCTGTTCTCCTCCTTGCTATCCACACCTATTTGGCTGTTCACCTATTTGGCTGTTCACCTCTTTGCTTGGCTGTGTAGGTTGGTTGGACGTCCTTTCTCTTTCAGTCAGTGGTGGTCTTGCTGTCCAGCGTTCCTCCTAGGTTTTCCTCTCTTTGGACGGTTTTCCTCTTTGGCCGACCAGCACTTGTTTTCTGCCGTGTATACTTTTTGGCCGGTCACACTAGGTTTTCCGTTCACCTTTGGTTGCTGTCCAGCCATGTCTTCTCCTTATTGCTGTTCACCTTGCCTTGGCCGTTCTCCTCCTTGCCTGGCTGTCCACCCCTTTGCCATTGGTTGTGCTTTGCCGTGTAAGGTTGTATGGACGCTCACCTTGTTTGGCCGGTTGTCTCCTTGCTTGGACAGTTTCTCCTTTGTGTTTGGCTGGTTGTCCCCTTGCTTGGACAGTTCCTCCTTTGTGTTTGGCCAGTTGTCTCCTTGCTTGGACATCTCTTGTCTTTGGTTGGCTGATTGCTCCCTCTTCTTGTTTGCTGAATGGTTTTGCTTTAGGTTTTGTCGTTTTTGCTTAATTGCCGACCACTTCATTTGTTGTCTTCTAATGGCCTTTATATACTCTTCCATGAAACCCTAATAGGACTTACATGGCAGATTTACGTTCTTGCCCTTATACGATGGATTTACTTTTTTGCTCCTCCATGTGGCTTTACTTTTACTTTCTTGCCCTTCCATGTGGCTTTACTTTCTTGCCCTTCCATATAGCTTTACTTTCTTGCCCCTCTATGTGACTTTACTTTTACTTTCTTACCCTTCCATGTGGCTTTACTTTCTTGCACATTTAAGCCTAGTTGACAACAATTACAACCCATACAAGACTGTGAGAACAACAATTCTTTAAGTGGTTTGGTACTAGAACAATTGTGTTATTTGAATGAACTAGTCATATTGGATCTCTCACATAACTTGTTTTCTAGACCAATACCAAGTTGTTTTAGCCACATTTCTTTTGGGAAGGTAATCATATTTGATTTTACACAGGATAATGAGGGGTTTATGGAATCTTTCAAGTTGTCCTACAATTGTTGAAGCAATTTAAAGAACAAACTATTTACAATTAATGACATATATTTTTTCTCTATGCAACAAGCTTAAGTTGATATGGTGACAAAAACTAGATCCAACAGATAGAAAGGCAGGCTTCTTGAATTGATGTTGGGATTAGATTTGTCATGTAACTAGCTAACAGGAGAAATACCGACAAAACTTGGAAATTTGAGCTTGAAACTAACATTGAACTTGTCTTATCATCGGTTAATTGGTTCAATTAAAAGAACTTGGCAAAATCTTAGGCAAATAGAGAGCCTAAACCTTTCCCATAACAAATTCAGTGGAGAAATTCCATCGGAATTGATTAGTTATCACTTTCTCAAGATCTTCAATGTGGCCTACAACAACTTATTAGGTCGGCTCTCAGAATAAAGACACACTTTGGCACATTTAATTACAAAAGCTACAAAGGAAATACATTACTTTGTAAACCTCCATTAGATAAGAGTTACAATATTGAACTACCAAAATTGCCACCATCTTCTGATGCAAGCAATGGAAAATGGCATGACATTTTTTATCTTGTGTCATTCTTAGCAAGTTTCACGGCAACCTACCTTGTATTCTTTTTGGCTTTTGTGGCTGTTCTCTATATCAATCCTTACTAGCGAAGAAGGGTGGTTTATGTTCATTGACAATTTCATGGATGATTATTATTTCATCTTTTTTATACTATTCCTAAATTGTTTTCTAAAGTAGTTAAGAAGACATTTTTTGCATGAATATCTTGCTAAATTATGTATTTATGTAGGCAACAACACTTCATGTGGTAGTATTAGATACGTTGTTGAATTTACGTACAATCTTTATGTTGTTGTGTTACAAGTCATGTTTGTATGAATATTAGGTGCTAGGAAATAGTTAGATTACAAATAATAAAAAAATTAGTTAGATGTAGATTAAATTAGATACATGTTAGATTAGATGTGCATTAAGTTTCTTGTAACTTGAATATTGCAAATGAAACACCATATATGCATAAACAATAACCAATAAACAACAAATAAATTTGCATTCATCACCAAATACTCATAAAAAAATAAATATTACAATGAAACATGTTACCTTTTGAATAAGTGTTAGGAAGTGGGCTATAGGCCCCAAGTAAATACAAAATTTTTTCTTCTATAACAGCAACAAAGGCAATTCTCTTTTCTAAAACTACTATAAGGCAATTTTTGCAAATGTTGGACACATGAAACCACAAATAGCAATGTAGATTAGTTGATTTCAAGTTATAATAGTAATTTATAATGATGGACTATATTAAAAATGGTGTTGCAAGAAAGCTAGGAGGAAAAGATTTAAGGTTCATTTATGTCTATGATTTATTATTTTAAGAAATCAAAATTTTAGGATTTTATGTATGAAATTCAATTTTTTGCTAAAAAAAAATGGAATTCATATTTGTGTCTCTTAGCATTTATTGAATAAATTATGAAAAGCAATGGAAATTCAAACACTTCTAGTTATTATAGAATATGGACATTATAGATTAATTAGGAACAAAAAAATTGATTAACAAGAAAATCTAATTGAAATGTACACAGGCCAAGCAACTCCAACTACCAATTTGAATCAATCAAGAAAAAAGAACACATTTTTTTTTCTTTTAATTTTTTTAATACATTATCTTTATATACATAAACATAGAGTAATATTTATGGGGTTTATTCTTATGTCCGTGTCATTGGGAAATTAAAGACCTTAAAATTCACTTAAGTCAATTGGCAAAATTTACGGGAAATTTCTTCCTTAGTCTTCCTTACAAGACTTAGGCTTGCTTTTAAGAATAACAAAGTTTCTATTAGAACATGAGTATTAGTTCTATCATCTATTTTTCACGTCAAGGTCATCTTTGAACACAACTAGAAAATGAGACATTAATTGCTATGATAAAGTTGCCTCTTGCAAGTTACAACTTATTCTTACAATGAGTCATTAATCCCTATAAGGTCATTTTTGGTAGCCATTAATGACTAATTTTCTACTTCCGTAGCATGAAGAAGATTTATTGGACTAGACCCTTCGTTAAAGTATGACATTATTTTTGGAGATCTGAGATCAATCTTTCTTTCTATGTATTTGCAAGAAGATTTTGATGAAATAATCAAGTGGATGCATCAAGCATGGGAGGGTTGTCGAAGGGGTTATCGATAATAAAGGCAGAGGGGAGGCCTTATTACCGCTAGTGATGACTTTTTCACATTAAAAGGAATCTTCTAATTTGCCAACGTTCCAAACTTTTTTTTTTTAGTATTTGATGGAGCTGAATTTTGTGTCTAGTTTAAAAATAATTACATAAAAGTTTGCTATTAACAAAATTATTTAAACTACATAAGATACTTAGCATGTCATTTTTTTGAGCCATTTAAAATGGAATTTAAATAAAATCTAGGAAGGCAAACCATCCATCTCCAAATTAAATAACCTATGATGCATTGCCCTTCTATTGTACTTAGACAAAGAATCTATTCATAGCTCTTTTAATTGCTCAAGTACTTTTCCTATCTATAGTCCTTTGTTCCAGTTATCAATGGTTTGATTTATCTTTAATCAAAAGAACTCAGAGTTAGTTTCTTTTATTTTAGGATGATGATATGGAAAGTTGAGGAAAAAACTTACAATCGAAGTCTGTGAGGTTTGTTTTAACTACCTTATCTAACATTATAAATTTTGTAATTATTTGATCTAGACAAATAACAAGGAAATTGTAGCCTGACAAATAACAAGAAGTGGCAAGAAAGGAAATTGCAATACATGTTGATGTGTTTATGAACAAGTATTTATTGTTAGATCATGTGCTATTAATTACATATTTTGATGTACCTACATAATTATTGTGTGATTTTTGTCATATATGTTGCAAGTATTTGAATTTATATATTTATGACAATGAATTATTTAAATTACAATATATTCTTGATAGTTGTACATGGTTGGTGATTTTTGAAATTTCATCATTTGTATGGTAAGTGAATATCTTAATTCTCTTTGATAATTGGTTTAGGAGTTGTTAGAATTAATTTTGTATCGTTAACCTTTAATTAAAATGATGCATTTTTATGGAATTAATTTTGAATAAATTGTGAGGAAAAGGTAAATCTTTGCTGGAGATTATTTTTCATTATGGAAGTTGCTTATTTTAGGATGGAAATAAAGATCACTAATGATAACAGACAAATTGTGGCTATGAAAAATATCCCAATGGAATGGCTCTTTTTAGACTTATATTAACCCATTTGTAGTAAAAAAGATAAACAATAAGCAAAACACATCAAAGAGCTTATATATCAAGTTATTACAACAAAAGCGTATCTATTAAAAGTGAGAAAAATTCTTAAAAATAGGTATGAAATTTTGAGGTTGTAAGATTAAGAGATTAAGAGCTTAAGAAATAGGGTTGTGTAAATGTGTTATAAGAAGGTTGTAGACTTTAGTACAATTATAATTGAAAATCACAATATTATTGTACTTAGTTTTCTCCTTGTTGAGAAATTTGATAATGGATTTAAAATTCCCAAGACGATGGTCTTGGAGAGAGGACGTAGGAATAAGAATTTTGAACCTCTATAAAATATTGCATCCTACTTTTCTTAAATTTAATTTCTCTTTACAAGCTTACACACTCAGCAAATCTTTTATCATAATACATGTCTATCTTTTATGCAAATTAATTATTGATTTAAATTTACTTAAGTTATATTTTTGTGTTAATCAATATGTGCATTGTTTAAATTGCATTAATTTATTTACATATTACATTATATTTTTTATTTACTGAGATAGTTGCTAGTTTAATTTTTTTCATACACATTACAGTCTCGTGTCCTTTATCAACCTAATTTATCCCCCTCTTAGATATTTTTTAAACTAGCAATTAGTATCAGAGTGTGGTCTTTAAATCATCAGCTTCACCACCTAGAGTTGATCCATGGCTTTATTTCAACTTATGTATCATCTTAAGGGTGGTAACTCTCTTAGACCATTTATCTTTGATGGTACAAATTTTAACTATTAGAAAAGCAAAATGACCATGTACTTTTCAATGTTATAACTATATTATTTGGCCAATCATCTCTCAAGGTCTTAGAAAAATCACCAAAATTGAAACGAAACCATTATTGATAAACCTGAGAGTAAGTACACCTTAGAAGACTTCAAAAGCCAAAATCTTAACTCCAAAGCCAAATACTTGTTTTATTGTGCCATGAGCCTAAATGAATACAATCGTATCTCTTCTTATCAATCAGTTAAAGAAATATGGGACAATCTTGTGTTAACCTATAAAAGAGCCATCTAAGTCAAGGACACTAGGATTAATATTCTTATGCATGAGTATAAATTATTTAAAATAAGTAATGATGAAAATATTACTGAAATATATTCAAAGTTTACTAACATTGTTCATTTTTTGAGAAATCTTGGAAAGAACCTTAATAATGTAGAACTTGTAAAAAAAAGTTACTCTAGTCACTCCTAAAATCATGGAACCTGAAGGTGATTGCAATTTCAAAACCAAAGGACTTGAACACTTTACCATTGAATGAGCTAGTGGGTTTATGATTCACATATGAAATGATATTCAAAAAGATAGTCACAAAGGAAAAGAAAGGCATGGTGTTTAAGGCCTCAACCTTGACTAGAAAAGTAGTTGATGATGATAAAAAAAAATGAAGAGGATGATAGTTTATTCAGTGAACAAGATCATGAAGAGTTCATAATACTTGCACGAAAGTTTGCTAAATTTTTAGAGAAGAAAAAGCAACCTAGTAGAAAGTTGTTTAGATGATCATTTGAAAATGATGCACAACAAAAGAAGAAAATTATTTGTTATGAGTGCAATAAACCTAGACACATTGCAACAAATTGTCTTAGAAAGAAAAAAGGGTTAAAATCCAACCAAGAAAGCATATAGGGCCACTTAGGATGATTCTAATGATTTAGATGACGAATTCTCTGATGATGAAGCAAAGTACATAAGAAAAGATAATGAAGCAAATTCTAATTATAACTTATGTGATGATATTGAGATGATTAGCATATTCGAATGTATGAACAAAGAAATGTTGAAACAAGCAGCCAAATTCAATGATCTTAATGCTTGCTTTAAAAGTAATGGAGTATGAAAATGAGATCTTGAAAAGTAAAAATGAATCACTCATTCAAGAGAATAAGCATTTGTAAAAAGCATATGACATGGCTTTAAACAAGTTTAAGGAAGAAAATCTTTATCTCAAGAAGGAAAATGAAAACCTTTAAAATTACCTTTTAAAGTTTGTCAAGGGAAAAGAAAAGCTTGACTCATTACTCTATTCTTAAAAACCAATTAATGATAAATTTGGATTAAGCTTTAATCACTTATATCATCCCCATGAAGTTTAAGCTACAATTGCTCACACAAAGTTATATGTATCCTCATCATCTAGAAGTAAAAATCATGCATTTATATATGGATATGCATCTCAACAACTTAGAGCTTCTTATATCCATCATATACATAATGGTACAACTAGTACCTCTTCTCTTACCTTGTAACCTCACATGCACAATTTTACTAAAACATCACGTTCATCTTTACATGAGAAATATCATACTAGACATCACTATTGTGGTGATTTTAGACATATGATTCATGCATTTAATATTAGAAAAAGCATTCATGGTATTGAAAATTTTTATAATAATGAAAAAGCTCCATAACTCACCTGATAGGACCTAAACAAATTTGGGTACCTAAAATTAGATAAAATTTATACAGGTACATGCAAAAAATTGTATAAAGAAAAACAAATGGTACTTAGGTAATGGATGTTCCAAACATATGACCAATAATACAAAAAACCTTCTTTCTCTCAAAATCATAAATAGAGAAAATGTAATATTTGGTGACAATGCTAAAGGTAAGGTAATAGGAATTGGAAAGATTGGTAAGGAAAGTTCTCCCACTATTGATGATGTCCCTTTAGTTGATGGTCTTAAATTTAATTTACTTAGCATTAGTCAACTTTGAGATAATGGTTACAAAGTTTCTTTTGAACCTAATTTACTTAGTATTAGCCTAAGGAATTTCTCACAACTTTTTAGCTCCAAGAATACCTCAACAAAATGGGGTGGTTGAATGAAAAAATAAAACCTTGCAAGAGATGGCTAAAACAATGTTAAATGAATTTAACTTACCTAAATATTTTTGGGCTGAAGCTATTTATATGACATGTTATGTGTCAAACTACATTCTAATTCATCCCTTACTCAAAAGGACTCCTTACAAATTATGGAATGGAAGAAAGCCATGAATTGATCATTTTAAGGTTTTTGGATGCAAGTGTTTTATCTTGAACATTAAAGACAATCTTGGAAAATTTGATTCAAAGGCCGATGAAGGTATCTTTTTAGGATACTCTTCCTCTAGCAAAACATATAGAGTTTTTAATAAAATATCATTTGTAGTAAAAGAGTCCATGTATATTAATTTTGATGAGATAAACCCTTTTAACTCGAAAAAAACAAAGATGTTTCAGAAAATGCAGGGAAAATTTTAATTACTCACCAGATAAAAAAGTTCAAAGTAATGATGATAGCATTGAAAAAGAAAAATTGGAGCCAATCAATTCAAACCTTGAAGATTCAAATGGCTTGCAAAATGTGGTGCAAAAGGTGCAAAGAGAATGGAAACACATAGATCTTAGACATCATTTTATTCGAGATCATGTGCTAAAGGGAAATATTATTCTTGAATTTGTGGGTACAAATGATCAACTTGTAGACATATTTATAAAGCCCTTAAGTGAGGATAGATTTTTAAACATCAGAAAGTATTTATGGATGCTAGACACAGCCTAAACCTTCATTCATACAATTGATTCACAAATATATATAAAAAAATTCTAATTTTTTTCAATCTAAAATGTGTTAATTTTTTATTGCACTAACTTAACTATAGTAACTTTGATAAATTTTGTTGTTCTTTTTGGACCAATAAAGAAAAGCTTATTTTGAAAACTTAAAAAAGAAATTCCATTCTTAATTTCTCCACTTCCAAAATTCATTTGGTCAACTATCTACTTTCAATTCGTGATTTCTCGACTTTCTAAATTTATTTGGTTAAATGTCAACTCTTTTCCACAATTCCCATTCTTGATTCCATAGTAATCTTAATTTATTTAGACCATTGTCAACTTTCTTCCATAATTCATTCATGCCTTTATGAGAATCTTCATTTGAAAAATTATCAACTTTATTCTAGTGTTCATAATGTTTGATAGCAATCTTACTAAATTGGTAAATTGAAAATTCTTCTGGTTGCATGGAAATCTTAATCAACTTCTTCCATAATTCATTCTAGCCTTTATGAGAATATTTATTTAGAAAATTGCCAACTGTAATCCCTTTATTGTCAATGTTACACGACAATCCCACAAAATTGACAAATTGGAATTTTTTTTTTATCATACCCCTTCTTGCCATGAGTCATAAAGTGCCAACTTTCTTTGTCGACCACCATATATATATATATAGATATAGATATATATATACATATTTTGCTAGCTTTGTTTTTTCTTTTACTCTAAATCATATTCCTTTTTAGTTCTTCATGAGTATCTTTTAATTAATTAGAAAAATCACAAATTATTCCACTTTGGTTATTCTTCACAGGTATCAATAATTAATTCGGAAAATTGCAAATTGTCCCATCTTAATTCTCCCTTACAGTAATTTTTTTTTCCAACATCAATTGCCTAATAACCCTCACCATTCTTCCTTTTTTAAAATTATGCTTTACAGTCCATTCCAATGTTTTCCTATATATACATCACATCTAAGTCTTTTCTTCTCCACAATTGTTTATCTTCATTTTTTACCTTTAATAACCTAAACAATTGTTTACCATGAAATGGGCAAATTTGTCACCAGAATCCATCCTTTACTACCAAAAATTATAAAACTCCTAAAACCCAATACCAATATGCAAGACCTAGGCTGTTGAAATTTTACGTGAAGACATAGGCTTTATTCGTGAAATTCTAGATGAGATGCATGCTACTTTACACAGATTCATTGATGACTACTCTTATTAGGCTACTATGAAACAAAAATGGTTGAATACAAATTGCTTTTTTGATGATGCCAAAGGGGGAGAAGTAAAGCATTGTTTGCTAGCTTATTTTTAGCTGATTTTTTTTCGTCACGCTTTTATTTTTAGGTGTATGTGTGAGGGGGAGCTTTAATAAAAATTTTTCCATTATGCTTTTATTATTTGTTTTTTAGGTGCGTGAGAAGGAGTTTTAATAAATCCTTTATTAAATCAAATATGTTGTCATCACTAAAAAGGGGGAAAATGTTAGATCATGTGTTATTAATTACATATTTTAATGTGTCGACATAATTATTCTGTGATTTTTGCCATATGTATTGTAAGTATTTGAATTTATATATTTATGACAATGAATTATTTAAATCACAATATATTCTTGATAGTTGTACATAGCTGATGATTTTTGAAATTTCATTATTTGTATGGTTAGTGAATATCTTAATTCTCCTTGATAATTGGCTTAGGAGTTATTAAAATTAATTTTGTATCGTTAACCTTTAATTAAAATGATGCATTTTTATGGAATTAATTTTGAATAAATTGTGAGGAAAAGGTAAATCTTTGATGGAGATTATTTTTCATTAAGGAAGTTGCTTATTTTGGGATGGAAATAAAGATCACTAATGACAATAGACAATTTGTGGATATGAAAAATATCCCAATGGACAATGCCTTTAATTGACCGATTGAAATATTTTTTGAAATTCAAATGGCTCCTTCTAAACTTATATTAACTCATTTGTAGTAAAAAAGATAAACAACAAGCAATACACATCAAAGAGCTTATATCGAGTTATTGCAACAAAAGTGTATTTGTTAAGAACGAGAAAAATTCTTATAAAAAAAGTGTGAAATTTTGCAGTCGTAAGATTAAGAGATCAAGAGCTTGAGAAACATAATTGTATGAGTATGTTGTAAGAAGGTCATAGACTTTAGTATAGTTATGATTAAAAATCACAATATTGTTGTACTTGATTTCCTCCCTATTGAGGAATTTGATAGTGGATTTGAAATTCTTAAGACGATGGTTCTAGGGAGAGAACGTAGGAATAAGAATTTTGAACCTTTATAAATTATTGTGTTCTACTCTTCTTAAATTTAATTTCTCTTTACAAGCTCACACAATCAGCAAACCTTTTATCATAGTACGTATCTTTTTTTTAAGCAAATTATTTATTAATTTAAATTTATTTAATTTATATTCCTATGTTAATCAAGATGTGCATCATTTAAATTATATTAATTTATTCACATATTACTACATTATATTTTTTATTTGTTGATATGGTTGCTATTTAATTTTTTTCACACAAATTATAATCTCTTGTCCTTTGTCAACCCAATTCACTCCCCCTCTTAGGTATTTTTAGGACCAATATTTATATTGTAGCATTCTTGGCCCAAAATCTAAATAATAGCTTTTTGTTCTAAAACAATAAAGGACAAAGCTAATATCTATAATATGCAATTAATAATATTCAAATGAGTAATGCTATGTAGCCTAACTAAATTTTTGAAACCTTGCTTGATTCCACATAGTTGCTTATGTGCTTAATGTGATTTGTCAAACTAACTTATGGGTTTTAGGGGCTTGGGAAACTCAAGGCTTTTTTAGATAGGAATTATTTAAATTGTTAGATATGTATTTTAACTTATTGGTTGGTTGCATCTATAAGATACTAACTAAAGTTCTTATCTGAAGACTCAAAATGGTAGTTAGTTAGGTTGTGGGGGAATCTCAAACAACTTTTTTGTGAAGGAACAATGTCCTAGATTGTGTTCTACGGGCTAATGAAACATTTGAAACAATGAAGGGACGAAGTGCAAGGGGTAATTATTAAAATCGACTTATAAATATGGAGAAAGCATACAATTCCATCAAGTGGACATTCTTAGTTGAGGTGATGAGTTATATGAGCTTTGGGAGTTAGTGGAGGAAATGGATATGGAAGTGCATTTCCATACTTATATTGTTAGTTCTTATGAATGTTAACTTGATTAATCAATTTCAAATGGCAAAAGGATCCCTTATCATCATTCCTTTTTATCCTAGTCATGGAGGATTTTAATGCATTATTTAGAAAGGTTGCAGATTTAGGTTTCATTACAGGCATTCCACTCAGGAATGACGTTAGATTTTCATATTTGTAGTTTGCAAATGACATAATAATTTTTAATGAGGTAGAGGATGAGTCAGTAAGCAATTGCAAGTGGATCCTTCAATGCTTTCATTGTTGTATTGGACTCAAACTCAACCTAGCAAAGATAGTTATGTATGGGATCAAGGTATATGAGACGAAGTTACAAAGGTAGACAAGTTTCTAGCACAACAACCTTGGTTCACTATTATTGAAATACCTCGAGTTATTATTGGGGGTGAATCCATGAACCAAAGGTCTTTGGAACTTGGTGATTTGAAAAATAGTGTGTAGATTAGAAAAGTGGAAAGCGCGGTTCCTATCAAAGGTCTTCGATATATTTTATATCATTATTCAAGATGCCAAAGAGTGTGGAGGAGTGGTTGGAAAAGATCCAAAAAAACCTTCTTCTAGGGCAAGGAATATGGGAAAAGGCGAATGCACCAAGTTAGTTGGGCTTAATCTACTAACAAAAAAAGTGAGGTAGAATGGAGGTTGCCAATTTGAGAGACACTAACACTGAATTTTTGTCCAAGTGGTTATGGAAAGTGGAGAATGTAGATAATGTATTCTAGGTCAAAGTACTAGAAGTGAGATATAGAGAATGTTGCCTATGGCCATGGGATTGGTCAACGAGGTGTTCACAAATGTCCCTAATTTGGCGAGGTATATGCTTGTTGTGGCGGAAGGAGGATAACTACACGAAAGCGATGAAGTCTAATTATAGCTATTTGGTAAACAATAGTGGCATTGTGGATTTTTGGGACCACATCTGGATAGATGAGACATCATTGGCCATGAGATTTTCAAGATTTTTTGCACTGTAAGCAAAGAAAAAGGGCCCAATTAATAGATTTAATGGATAGGAGTAGGACTGTTGGATTTGGATGTTTAGGTGGCGAAAAAGGTTGCTCAATTGGGAGAAAGACCTGTACACTGAGATCATGTATCTTATATCAACTTACCAACCTGCGAGAAGGGAGAGGGACAAGTTTATTTAGCATTGAGAGAATGATGGATGGTTCTTAGTGAGATCCTTTTGTTATTACCAGGAGTGCCTTCAAGGTTTAATTGAGGGAAGGGCTAAAGGTATATGGTAGGGATTGGCTTCACCGGACATGGAGGTTTTTGGGTGGTAGATGATTATAGATTGACTACTAATTAGGGAGAGGCTACATCAGATTGGGATACTACTTATCCATAATGCTCTAAGGTGCAGGAACCCGTTGTTCATTTGTTTCTTCATTGTTACCATACTTGGGCAATTTGGTGTTTGTGTTTAAGATGGTGAGGAGTGACATGGGTGGTTCCAAGATCAATTAAGGTTGCATGGGAGACATGGTGTGGATTGGGTCAAGGATGTTCAGTAAGGGAGATATAGTTGATAAGGTTCTACACTAATGTGTGATCCATTTGAATAGGATGGAACGATCATGTTTTTATAGGTAAGTGGACAACACTTGTAATTTGATTTGCATCAGGCTATGATGTTGGTCACGGGCAAAGTAGTTGTAATGCAACTTTATGCTTGACAACTTCGTAATGAACCTTCAAGATGTTCAACCAATAAGGAAAAAAACAACCATGGGAACCTAATTAGTCATCACACCTGCATGGTACATATAAGTTCAACACAAATTCTGCATTGATGGCTAAGTGCAAACTAGCAAGCATAGGAGGAGTGCTACACAGCGATGATGAGAAAGTAGTATGTATGTTTTCCAACGTAATTGGGCAGTTCAACATAATGAAGCAATCGACCTTAGGTGACAAAGGGATGATGAGGGTAGACGTCCATTGATCATTGAAGGTGATTCTTGAACAATGGCCGATGGTTAAATAAAAGGGAAGGAAGACCTTAGAAACTCTTGTTTATGTTTAACGATATAAATAATATAGCCTAAGATTAAATATTCTTTGTCTTCTAACCTAGAAAATGCAATCATTTCACAAATACCTTTGCTAAACATCGGAGAAATCGCCACACTAATTTCATGGCATGGATTTAATGGGCTTATTAAACCAGCTATCAAGGATATTTTCTGTATGAGTTTTTTGTAGGTACTACAAGCTTATTTTTTATGGCTTAGTGTAGTTGTAAAGTTTTGCACTTGCATCGAATAATATGAAAAAAAGATCCTAAATACATCCTAAATTACATCAACGTGTGTATTTTGTTAAATTTTTCTCGTTTCTCCAAACTCGCATGAAAAAAATTTAAAGAAAGGCTAGCAACTGTTGTCCATGCCAACCACTTGCTTTTAGTTCATTTTATTGCGAAAAAGGAAAAAATGCTATGCCTTTTTCGCTCTTTGCAAATTTAAAGAGGCCAGTTCCACGACCCTTCATTTTTACCTACCCTTACTATGATTTTGTGAAGAAATTTTTATGTGAATTAAGTTTATCACCAAGTGCGATTATGAATGAATTCAATAAAAATAGAACATATCAAAAAAAAAAGGAATAATAGTTTATTTCTTGTTGTTATTCATTTCAGTTAGTATATGTAAAGAATTTATATTAAAGTAGTCATCCAAAAGAAAACTCAATTAATTAAATCTTATTTAAGGAAAATATTATAATGGTGACAGATTATTTTGATGAAATTCAATTTCTTATTTATGTAATGTAAATCTTTTACACTCAACTGTTTAGTACATAAATTGAGTTTCATTGAAAAATATAAATATTTTCATTTCTCTTTGAGGCTGATTGTATTTTATTTACAATCTGTTTACATGACGTCCGATATACAAGACATTTTCTATAGCCACATATCAAAAGCTATTGCTCTTTTTTAATATGAAATTGAGGTCAAATCTCGAAATTACAATTTCAACTATAAATAATTATAAAAAAACAAAAACAAAGAAAGTCTTGATTGGCCTCTTAATTTGCTTTTCTTGTACAAATAAAAACCAAGAAGTGCGAACACAATCTTGTATTCCTTTTAAAATATAATAAATTTTCTATTGTCTATAACTAGGTGTGCCCTGCCCGTTTTCTAGGTTCTCCTTTGCTAGAATAAAAGTGTTATATTTAATCAACTTGGTTTAGTGCCTGCAACAACTACAGAATAAATTACACCACCTGCGTCTAATGGAATAACTTCCGTTTCAGTACAACAACCCGAAACTCTCTGCTAATCATCTCAAACAAGACCGAACCCTGTAATAGCCAGCAATCCAAGATCCTTTGTAAGGAGGAAATTTGAGTAATGCTAGTCTAATCTACAAGCTTATCTAGCTCATACATTCAAGTTTAATCACTCAACCCTTGGAGAAAATACCCAAACAAATCTAATAAATACCCTAAAATGAAAAAAAAAAAATAATGTAGGGAAT
This sequence comes from Ceriops tagal, assembly GCA_021533255.1. NCBI lineage: Eukaryota > Viridiplantae > Streptophyta > Magnoliopsida > Malpighiales > Rhizophoraceae > Ceriops > Ceriops tagal. The sequence continues at coordinate 716,167 of CM038611.1, read as the reverse complement.
TTATGGGATAGAAGCAATCTATGAGTAAATATCTAACTCAAAAAGGATAGATTTGGAGAGTTATGGTTGAATTGAAATTGAGTGGTAATTCTATCAACAACTTTTTATTATTATTATTATTATCGAAACAAAATATTTAATTTGAAGCCTTTTTTTTTGGTTTTTTAGGATTTTTCCACCAAAGTAAAAGTATTTCTCAAAATCAAGGGGAATTGTATGTAGATATAAACATGGGGTCTTTTAGGACCATGTCATTGTGGAAATTAAAGAGCTTATAAGTCAAGTAGGGCCGGGAAACTTTTTCCCCAGTTTCTTCTTTTCAAACTCTTGGATAAGTTTTGGAAAAACCTAAGCCTCCATTTGATGACTAAAAAGGCAAGTGCAAGTAGTTAGGTGTCCTAAGCATACCTCACAAGTGCCATTGCTTTGATGACTAAAAATAAAGTTTGGATCTAACAAAATAAAGTGAGAGTAAAATGAAATTTCTGAGATAGAAGAAGTTTATTTTATCATTTAGTATAAATCAAAAAAAAAGAAGAAAAACAACAATAAAAGGATACAATTGAAAAGATGAATTGAAACTTTATCGACTAAGAGAATAAAAGGTGTGCAATACTGAAATTTCCTAGTTAACATAAAGAGAGAGAGAGAGAGAGAGAGAGAGAATTAGAGATAAATTATAAAAAAGTAAGGTAGAAAATTCTAATTTCTAAATAGTTATGACTTGTGATTAAGGGAGACAAAGTCTTTAACTAAATTGGACAGCAAAATAAATACATATTAATTATTTATAGTACAAAAAATAGTTGTGACTTGTGACTTTGATTCATCTTCCACATGATTTCCACACTATTCATTATTCCTTAATGACTTCTCTTAGTAGTTGTCGATTTAATGACCACTTTTTTAGCATTCTAACACCTTACTCCATTCATATATTTATCTAGTTCTTTTGTGGACTCTTTTGTTTATAAAGACCATACCTCTCTTCTTTACGCTTTGTCTCTTTTACAAACACAAGAAAAAATCCAAAAAAAAAAAAAATCATGTTGATGTCAACTGATTGGACAAGACATTTTATACATTTAGATATGTGAATTTCAAATTTAGTTATTTTTCAT